>JAIUCV010000671.1:0-425827 GCA_026724425.1 Erythrophleum ivorense | reverse complement strand
GTCCAAAAATCTCAAAGAGCTCAAAATAATACCTATGTTGGACGTCGGCCCAAGTTAGAGCCCAAGATCTATATTTGATCAACATCTCTTTAAATATGCAAAAGTGGAAGTCCAAGTGGAAGCCCAATGACAAGGAGGAAGAGTTAAGCGTCTACAAAGAGCAATTGGGCTTCAATTTGCTGAATTAGAAGCCCATAATGTTAGTGCATGCATTGAGGAAGCAAGTAGAGCCTTAATCATGCTTATTCAAGCCCAAGTTGATGCTTAAAGAGCCCATTAAAGCTAGAGGACGTGAATAGTATTTCAAATACAAGATGTCCCAGCCCATTAATATTAATTAGTTTTGACTAGGACTCTAGTTTTGACTAGAACTCTTTTTGAATTTCGTTTTTTCATTATTATATTATTTTTTGGACTTAGTCAAGGAGCTTATCTAGAAGATTAAGTTAAAATTAATATCCTAATCTTGTTCCTTGATTTTAGGCATTATTTAAAATATTTCTAAACAAATTTTAGAGTTTTAGTTTTATTAGGATATCAGATTTTAGAGTTTTAGTTTTACTAGGATTTTAAGTCTTTTAGAAACTTTGCCTATAAAAGGCTCCCTATTGTACTCTATTTTAAATCATGAATGAATGAATAAATTTGAGTATTATTCAATACTTTGTGAGGCTTTTGCTTCTTTGTGTTCTCTGAGAGTACACGTGACTTATCAAAGGATTGGTCTTCCTTTGTGGCGTCTTAAGGCTAGGGTTCTAAGAGACAAGTTCTCTTAGGGTCTTTCCTTTGACCAACAGTCTTGTTTCTAGCCAATCCCGGGCATAGTTTCGAATTGTTGAAGGTTCTCTAGGGCATGTTCCTAGTGGGTCTCGCATCATTTGGTATCAGAGCCTGGTTAGAGAAAGAAAAAGAAAAAGAAAAAGAGAGAGAACATGAGTTAGAGAGAGAAAAAGATGAGTTTGAAAAAGAAAAGAATATGAGTGAAAAGAAAGAGCTAGAGAGTTGTGAGAAAAGTGAGAAAAGCATGAGTGTGAGCTTGTTTGATGAAAAAAAGAGAGGTTGAGAGCGTGTGTAAGGATGTTTGTTTATCTACTAATAATCTTAACCTATCTTTATCTATTATTGGTTCTAGCTTCTTGCAAGTATGTGAAGATTTGTTTTCAAAGAAGCTATCCAATGGACCCTCATCTTCAACTAGCATCGAAAAGAGTTGTGATTTAGATTTGCTTCCTATGAAACCACCTGATGGCGAAGATTCGAGGACGAATCTTTTCAAAGAGAGAGGGAATGATACAATATCAGTAGGCATACTCATTGGAGCACAACAAGTTCAAGAAACCCTCATCCATCAAAAACTTCATAGAGCTCAAGAGGCCCAAATTGTACTAGTATATGTCCAAAAATCTCAAAGAGCTCAAAATAATACCTATGTTGGACGTCGGCCCAAGTTTAGAGCCCAAGATCTATATTTGATCAACATCTCTTTAAATATGCAAAAGTGGAAGTCCAAGTGGAAGCCCAATGACAAGAGGAAGAGTTAAGCGTCTACAAAGAGCAATTGGGCTTCAATTTGCTGAATTAGAAGCCCATAATGTTAGTGCATGCATTGAGGAAGCAAGTAGAGCCTTAATCATGCTTATTCAAGCCCAAGTTGATGCTTAAAGAGCCCATTAAAGCTAGAGGACGTGAATAGTATTTCAAATACAAGATGTCCAGCCCATTAATATTAATTAGTTTTGACTAGGACTCTAGTTTTGACTAGAACTCTTTTTGAATTTCGTTTTTTCATTATTATATTATTTTTTGGACTTAGTCAAGGAGCTTATCTAGAAGATTAAGTTAAAATTAATATCCTAATCTTGTTCCTTGATTTTAGGCATTATTTAAAATATTTCTAAACAAATTTTAGAGTTTTAGTTTTATTAGGATATCAGATTTTAGAGTTTTAGTTTTACTAGGATTTTAAGTCTTTTAGAAACTTTGCCTATAAAAGGCTCCCTATTGTACTCTATTTTAAATCATGAATGAATGAATAAATTTGAGTATTATTCAATACTTTGTGAGGCTTTTGCTTCTTTGTGTTCTCTGAGAGTACACGTGACTTATCAAAGGATTGGTCTTCCTTTGTGGCGTCTTAAGGCTAGGGTTCTAAGAGACAAGTTCTCTTAGGGTCTTTCCTTTGACCAACAGTCTTGTTTCTAGCCAATCCCGGGCATAGTTTCGAATTGTTGAAGGTTCTCTAGGGCATGTTCCTAGTGGGTCTCGCATCATTTGGTATCAGAGCCTGGTTAGAGAAAGAAAAAGAAAAAGAAAAAGAGAGAGAACATGAGTTAGAGAGAGAAAAAGATGAGTTTGAAAAAGAAAAGAATATGAGTGAAAAGAAAGAGCTAGAGAGTTGTGAGAAAAGTGAGAAAAGCATGAGTGTGAGCTTGTTTGATGAAAAAAGAGAGGTTGAGAGCGTGTGTAAGGATGTTTGTTTATCTACTAATAATCTTAACCTATCTTTATCTATTATTGGTTCTAGCTTCTTGCAAGTATGTGAAGATTTGTTTTCAAAGAAGCTATCCAATGGACCCTCATCTTCAACTAGCATCGAAAAGAGTTGTGATTTAGATTTGCTTCCTATGAAACCACCTGATGGCGAAGATTCGAGGACGAATCTTTTCAAAGAGAGAGGGAATGATACAATATCAGTAGGCATACTCATTGGAGCACAACAAGTTCAAGAAACCCTCATCCATCAAAAACTTCATAGAGCTCAAGAGGCCCAAATTGTACTAGTATATGTCCAAAAATCTCAAAGAGCTCAAAATAATACCTATGTTGGACGTCGGCCCAAGTTTAGAGCCCAAGATCTATATTTGATCAACATCTCTTTAAATATGCAAAAGTGGAAGTCCAAGTGGAAGCCCAATGACAAGAGGAAGAGTTAAGCGTCTACAAAGAGCAATTGGGCTTCAATTTGCTGAATTAGAAGCCCATAATGTTAGTGCATGCATTGAGGAAGCAAGTAGAGCCTTAATCATGCTTATTCAAGCCCAAGTTGATGCTTAAAGAGCCCATTAAAGCTAGAGGACGTGAATAGTATTTCAAATACAAGATGTCCAGCCCATTAATATTAATTAGTTTTGACTAGGACTCTAGTTTTGACTAGAACTCTTTTTGAATTTCGTTTTTTCATTATTATATTATTTTTTGGACTTAGTCAAGGAGCTTATCTAGAAGATTAAGTTAAAATTAATATCCTAATCTTGTTCCTTGATTTTAGGCATTATTTAAAATATTTCTAAACAAATTTTAGAGTTTTAGTTTTATTAGGATATCAGATTTTAGAGTTTTAGTTTTACTAGGATTTTAAGTCTTTTAGAAACTTTGCCTATAAAAGGCTCCCTATTGTACTCTATTTTAAATCATGAATGAATGAATAAATTTGAGTATTATTCAATACTTTGTGAGGCTTTTGCTTCTTTGTGTTCTCTGAGAGTACACGTGACTTATCAAAGGATTGGTCTTCCTTTGTGGCGTCTTAAGGCTAGGGTTCTAAGAGACAAGTTCTCTTAGGGTCTTTCCTTTGACCAACAGTCTTGTTTCTAGCCAATCCCGGGCATAGTTTCGAATTGTTGAAGGTTCTCTAGGGCATGTTCCTAGTGGGTCTCGCATCACTTAGCATCCCACACAAATGGTTGGTCCTTCCTAATCAATTTTGTCAAAGGCATGGCTAACTGAGAAAATCCCTTAATGAATCTTCTATTGTAGCCGGCTAGACCTAAGAAGCTACGGATTTCAGTCATCGTTTTGGGTCTCTCCCAATTCAGTACCCGCTTCTACCTTGCTAGGGTCTCCCGCTACCCCTTGTTCCGATATCACATGACCTAGGAATTTGACCTCTTGCAACCAAAACTCACACTTGCTCAACTTAGCATACAACTGATGCTCTCTCAATATTTGAAGAACTATCCTAAGATGCTCTTCATGCTCTTCACTACTTTTAGAGTAGATGAGAATGTTATCGATGAACACTACCATAAACTGGTTAAGATAAGGCCTAAAAATCCTATTCATGTAATCCATGAAGATGGCAGGGGCGTTGGTTAACCTAAAAGGTATGACTAGGAACTCATAGTGGCCATATCGTGCCCTAAAGGCGGTTTTAGGTACATCCTCAGCCTTGACTCTAAGTTGGTGATACCCTGATCTAAGGTCCATCTTTGAAAAGACTGACGCTCCAGCTAATTGGTCAAGTAAGTCATCAATTCTAGGTAGAGGGTATTTATTCTTGACAGTTGCTTGGTTCAATTGCCTATAGTCAATGCAAAGCCTAAGGCTACTATCTTTCTTCTTGACAAACAACACTAGTACTCCCTACGGAGACACACTTGGCCTAATAAACCCTTTTTCAAGTAGTTCCTCTAATTGACTCTTCAACTTAACTAACTTAGTAGGTGCCATTCTATATGGGGCCGTAGAGATTAGACCTGTACCGGGTACCAAATCAATAGAAAATTCTAACTCTCTCTCAGAGGTAGTCCACTAAACTCCTTAAGGAAAACCTCAGGGAACTCCTTAATCACAGGTATATTCTCTAACCCATCATCAACCTTAACATGCAATGAAAGAATATTAGAAACCCTTGGCAACCATGCCTAAGGCACCTCTCGACTTGGGTGGCAGACACACAAGTAAGCTCAGTCACAAGACAAGTTTCAGGTATATTTACAGGTAAGAAAATAGTCTTACGGTTACAATCAAGTATCACATTATTAGCCAACATCCAGTCCATACCAATGATTACATCAAAATCACACAAAGGGAAGTAAATCAAGTTAAGGGTAGTACAACGGCTATCCAATTGTACAGTACAATTTAAGCATACATCAGATGTAATCATAGAATATCCAGTAGGGATGGACACAGATAGTTCAAATGGCAACAAGCTAATTTTAAGACCCAGATGCTTAACACAGTCATATGAGATGAATGAGTGGGTCACACCCGAGTCGAACAATGCATCAATGACATGATTATAGACAAGTAAAATACCTCGGATCAGATTAGGGGATCTACTGGCCTCTTGCTGCGTAAATGCAAACACCCTTCCTTGGATAGGTGGCTTAACCGATGAGGATGAGGTCAACTCTTGTGATACCGTGCAAGTTTGTGCATAGTGTCCAGGCTTCCCATAATTATAACACACTGGGCATGGCCCATTCCCATGGTTCTTCCCACACTTGGCACAAGTGGGTGGGGCACTCACTGCACTCCTTAGGGGTCCTATGCTTCTTCTTTGAGGGACACTCCTTGGGGATCCCATGCTTCTTCTTTGAGGGACACTCCTTGGGGGTGGTCTCCTACCCTAAGAGCCACTCCCACTATTGGCTCCTTTCTTACTTCTGCCTCTAAAGGGCTCCATGCCCTAGTCACGTTTACCCTCTAGGGTCTTCTTCTTCTTAGCCTCACTTTCCATCATAGCCCTTTCTGTGACCTCTACACTTTTCCACTAATTCATCAAAAATACGAATCTATAGAGATACAATTTTGTCTTTAATCTCTGGTTTTAGGCCTCTTTCAAATTTCTCAACCGTCCATGGCTCATCATCATATCATTTCAAGTAGGAGGAGAAGCGAGACAATTGAATGAATTTGGCTACGTATTGATCTACATTCATATCTCCTTGCTCAAGGAAGTTAAACTCGGCTTTCTTGTCAGCCTTCACTGATGATGGGAAATATTTGCTCTCAAAAGCCATTTGAAAACTTTCCCAAGTCAAGGGTATCTCTCTTACAATCAATAATCTGGAGGCATTCGTCCACCAATGCTCAGTCTCACCCTCTAACTTGTAGATGGCCAGCTTTGCCTTTTGTTCGGTGGTGTAGGTCATAACCTCGAAGATTTTCTCCAGTTGCATCAACCATCTCTTAGCCTTCTCAGTGTCTAACAACCCTAAGAATGATGGAGGATAAGCTTTTCTAAATTTGGCCAATGCAATAGAGAGGTCACTATCCTCCCCTTGGTGTCCCACACCAGGGTTATGACCAGCCCCCATTCGATTTTCCATCAGCACCTCTTGATTCTACTTATTCATGTTTTCATGTAGCTGCTGCAACACTTGTACAGTCGCTGCATGAGCCTCAACTTGCTCTTGAAGTCGGTCAGTCATTGCCTTAACTATAGTTTCATGGGCCTCAGCTTATTCTCTCATTTGGTTAGCCATTGCAACCATGGCCTCTTACATCTCTCTTAGCATCTCGATTGTTACTCTATGTGTAGCCATCTAACTTTGCAATGCTACAAGCACAACCACAAGCATCCCCTGTTAAGCTACAACCCAAGGCAAATAAAACACAACTCCACCCATGACAGGTAAATTTATGTATGAGAGTTATCACTAAGTCACAATGCTCCTATCCCTATCATGTATGCATCATGATTGCCAAGTTTTCTAGCCACAAAGCTGTAAATTAAACACATTTGCCTAAACCATTGCTCTGATACCAACTGTGACAACCCTATTTTCTAATCATTGTAATTGTTGCTAAATACACGATTAATAATTAATGATCAAAGTTTAGAGTTGTTACAATTTGTTACATTATGAAAATATAGGAAAATTTGAACCTTGATATCAGGGTCATCATTAAACAATCACAAACGGGAGAATGCATAAAAGAGATTATACTGTCATGAGGGGTTTATGATTTGTCCATCTATCAATTTCAACACACAAAACCTCTCATAAGTGTTCCTATATCATTTCCTAGCATTACCATTAAAGGAACTAGGATTTCGAGGCAGTTTGGGGACTTGCGCCATAGCCCATACCATTCTCGCCGCAGCTAAGTTGCTCTTTGGAATTACTGGGCAAATTTCTCAAATTTCCCCGACGTGAGTTGGACTACCGGCCAGCCTACACAGCAAAAATGCCTTATGGAGCTACTGTTCTAAGTCCCATGACTCTTGCCTCGGCGCAATATACTCACGTCGCAGTGAGATTCGCTACTGGACACCCCTTAGTTTGTTCCCTCGACTAGCGCCGCAGCGGTACGTGATGCGCCACGACAAGGTTTCATTCTGTTACCCTCCTAGGCAATTTTTTTCACTCTAAGCTGCGACAAGTTTCCTCATGCCATGGCATTCCTCGATACTATTACTCTCTAGGAAATTTTATTCACTTGCACTGCGACAATATTGCTCATGCTGCAGTGCCCCTCGCCTCTGTCACTCATTTAGCAATAGTAGAGCCTTCTTAGTTGCGGCGTACTCCCTCCTGTAACTACATCTCCTGAATTTTGAGATGTGTGTTTGTGTTTCAGCAAATGGGGAAGAGGCTAAAGCATTAGTGTTTTAGTTGGGTCAAATATGGGTCATAGGTTGCTCCAAGGTCCAACTCCATTTGGGCTTAAGATTTTAGCTTTGTTGAGCCAGCTCTTATGCATTGGGCTACTAAAATTCCATTGGGCCAGACTTAGTTTTAAGAACTCTATCGTTTGGGTCTGCACAAAGTTCATTGGGCTATTCTTAAGAGCTTGTGCAAGTTGGCCCTTGGGTCTCTAACCCATTAAATCAAATTGGGTCTGCACCTACTTATTAGGCCTCCATTAGCCTCTTATTATGATCTCCTACATTAATTTGGGCTTAGATAAAATTTCTATCCTAATTAAATCTCAAACCCATATTAATAAATTTTATCTTTCTAAAATTTCCTTTCACCTAACTTGCCTAATTATCCCATATTAATTATTCCTAATTAACCTAATCCATGATTAACACCTTAATTAATTTTTGAGGTATTACAGAGCTCATGTATTATATTCTCATATTTAATTACATAGATGCAACTCAATCCCATCACCAAAAGGAGCCTAGAACTCGTGCAAGGCAAGGGAATACACAAAATTCATAGTTACAACCTTGGCCATAATTTCCCACTTTTTGTCACAAATTTGGAAAATCCTAACTAATTGCAGAAAAATAAAAATCATGTATTCTTTACCATTATGGAAAGTTATAGATGTCTACTTTATGCTAAAAATATGTCTTGGTCATGTATCAAGTAGAAGACGTTTGACATTCTAAAAGGTGCAAAGGTCTGACTGGCTACTAGTACTGATATAGATTTCTGCTATGAACTTCAAAAGTGTCCATTAATTTTACAAAAATCCAATCTATGCAAATGATGCCAATATGGAAAGCTACAGATGTTAGTTAGAGGGGAAAAATAACTTTAGACCAGTCTAGGCATGTCCAGGCCTAAAAACCTAATTAAATAGTAATCTAGGTCTGTCTAGACTCTTGATACTGGATAAAAACTTCAAAAATTTGTATCTCCCTCTCTAGGTATCCAAATGAGGTGCTTCTAATTGGAACAAGTCATTGGGAAGGTCTAGTTTCTCTTTGTTAAATTTCATGGCAATTGGTATCATTTACCCTATGAACAACAGAATTTAATTTCGGGCCAAAATGAACAGTGCATTGAACCAATTTTAGAAAAATTGCTAATTTTGAAAATTCCTCAAATATTCCACTTCCATTTATACACTAATACACCAAGCCATCAAGAAGCCATAATTGCCATTTCTATTGATTTCATGCCACATATAATTTATACAAGAGTCATACATCATTTTACATTCATACATGAGCTTACATCTTAAAAATAATATATACAAAACTACTTTGCCATTCATATGGCCATAAAAGAAGAAAATTTATGTACTTTGATGTCATAATCTCATCTCCCAAGGTGTGGCCTCTCATTGCCTTGTCCACTTGGTCCACCTAGCATGTTAAAATATTGGAGAGGAGGGAATGAGATTCAAAGAATTTCAATAGCTTATTTCCTTTTTAGTCACACATAAAATATGCAAAACAAGTCTTGAAAATAAATGCATGAGTATCATAGAGTATGCAATCATTCAAGAGGCATTGTTGACATTTGAAGAAGTCATACATGGCATACATAGGCTTGCCAAGTAAGTGGATTAGCCTTACTCATTCACTTGTAGATTTTGGACTTGCCTCACCCATTTCTTTAAGAGGGTTTTGACTCAATCTTACTCTTAGGAGTCAACCTTACTTTTGGGAGACTTTTTACTTTGTCTCAACCAATTCTAAGGGTTCTTGGCTCATCCTTATTGTGGCTAAGGGTTCTTGGCTTCACCACACTTAAGCAAACCCCAAGCACCCATAATAAACATCATATGAAAGCATAATGTAACATCATGGCACCATGGAATAAAAGTCATGCTAGAATACTTTTCGTGGCTTAAAATACACATACACATATTCAAAGATAAGCCAAGCATACATTCATGCATGAGAGAAGGAGAAGTGAGCTACCTTGGATGCAACCACATACTTTTCTCCTTGAAACAATGCTCCCTTCCTCAGCCTCATACACACAAAGGTGTGGGATTAGTTTCTCTTAGCCTAAACACAATTTATGAAAGCCAATTAGGTTCATGGAATTAATTCTAAGGCCACACATCTTCCTTAAACACTAACTTGGTCTATTAACACTTTTATGGTTCCAAGAATGCACCTAATGAAGCAACACCCATCAAATAAATTCTAGGCTCTATTCTTTCCTTTTATATAATTCTTAACTCCTTTCAAGCATCTTGGAGTCATCACACAATTAAAACAAAGAGCCTAACTACTTATTGCTTCTTTAGGTCATATTATGGAACATAAGATACCAATTCATTCTTTAGGCCTCCTAAATTTTTTCCAAGGCTTCTCCTCATTTTCATTCATCATAAATGACTCAAAAATGGGCTTGGAAAAATTTAAAACTCTCCCTAGGTATCCTAACCCTCTTAGGCTGAGACTAAAAAGTAATTTGGCCTCCATGGACTTTGCTTCATTTTGTTGATGGAGGAAGCACATAGGGAGACTTCTAGGGATCTTAGGAGCTCATTTAAACTTTCATTTAGGCATAAAAATTAAGGTATCAAGCCAGATTTTACAAGGAACACATAAAACCCTAGATTTGCTATCTTGAATTTCCATGGTTATTTGTTAATTCCCTTTGTATGTTCTTATTCTCCATACTCTTTTTCCTAAGATTCACTCTTGGTTTTGTCTAAAATCCAAGCACTCCCATAGCTTCTTGAGTGGGGCAAACCAAGGAGAGAAGAGGAGCAAGGGGTAGCTATCATGGAAGGAGAAATTACCTTGTTTTTCCTTGTTTTCTTGCTTGAATCCTCCTTTCTTTGGCCTTTTCTCTTCAAATCCAAATTTTTTCCTTTGTTCCTCCCTTAAAATAGATCTATATACTTCAATATAATCATAGAAAAGAAAGGAAAATGGAAGAGAAGAGGTTTGCAAAGGAAAGAGCATGAAAAACTACCCAAAATCCATACCTTTGGCCTTTAATTTCTCCTCCTCTTTCTCTTCCTCTTGTGCGCCTCTCTCCTTAGGGTTTTTCTCTAATTTAGGGCAGATACATATGTGGCTAAATGAGTGGAGGAGTAGGGTGCCCTATATATATAGGTAGGAGGAAGGAAGACTTTTCAAAAATTTCTATTTTGCCCTTCGTTCTTGGTATTTTCATTTCTAATTTATTTCAGCTCTTTTTTTAGAACTATCTTTTCCATTATAAAATTTAGGTTCCCAATTTAGCAAAATGCATTTGGAATCACTCAAATCAGAGCTAAAACTTTCCTAAACAAATCCATCAAAGTTGACATTAGAAAACGTCCACTATAAGGGTTTTAACTATCCCGAGACTTCTCATGGTTTTTAGGGCCTCTGAGAACCCCGAAGAATTGAAAACCTTCATTTAAAAAGCCCTCCTATGTGAATTCCAAAATTTGCTCAAAATTACAAAAATGCCATTACGTTTCGTATGTCTTTTGTTAAATTTTGTTTCTTCATTCTAGCTTCATTTTTCTTTCTGTCTGAGCCTAAGATTCTTATTTTTAAGAGTCTAAAATGCTACTTAAAATTTTTCAGGACTTTAACTAATTTATCATTTTAGAGGACTTGCTTTGAAAATACACCCATTTTCGTCATTTAACAAAAATTGGATATTACATTGGACATCATTTGTCCCAAAAATGACACAGCCTAAGTTTCTGATTACATGAGCAGTGTCTGCATTAGTTCAGCAGAAAAATGCCAACTTTAAAAATTCATAATTAATTCCACAGAGCTTCAAATAATCTAGTCTTTGGCTTCCCAAAAAGTTTTGAATAAGATCTATATGTGTGCCAAATTTCATGAGCAAATTTGTTTATTTGGTCAGATCTTGACATTGGGTCACAAAACGGCTCATTTTGTGTCATATAAAGAGTCCAAATAGTCCATTTTGAGTTCTAAGATAACAATGACCACTTGAGTACATGGGAATGCACCAAAATGACATTCTAAACTTGTCTCAAAGGTACATAAACCCAAAAATTGAAAACTCACTCTCTCACCCTAAGCCATACATAAGAATATACAAGTCTAGTCTTGCTCCTCAATATCCAAAATGCACTATATCATACACATAGCATTAAATCTCATTTGTACATCATACATTTGCATAATTATATATGTACATAAGGTCATAGGATATATACAAGAATGGATTACAATATTTGGTGATAAAGAAGCAAAATCTAGGCAAATTATTATCAATCTCTTATCTTCCAACTTGATGGCTTCCATTACCTTGCTCATGTGGTCCACATAGTATGTTAAGACATTGGAGAGAAGGGAATGAGATTCAAAGAATTCCAATAGCTCATCTCCTTTTTAATCACACATAAAGAATGCAAAACAAGTCTTAAAAATGCATGCATGAGCATCATGAAGTGCATGATCATTCAAGAAGCATTTTTGGCACTTGAACAAGTCATACAAAGCATACATAGGCTTGCCAAGTAAGTGGATTAGCCTCACCCATTGTCTTATGGATTTTGGACTTGCCTCACCCATTTTTTCTAAGAGTTTTTTACTCAACCTCACTCTTAGGAGACTCTTTACTTTTTCTTAACCAATTTTAAGGGTTCTTGGCTCATCCTTACCATGGCTGAGGCTTCTTGGCTTCACCACACTCAAGCAAATCCAAGCAAATATACTAGGCATCATTTGAAAACATACTACAACATCATGATACCATAATACATATGCACATGCAAGAACACTTTTCATGGTTTAGAACATACATACACACATTTAAAGACAAGTTAAGCACACATTCATGCATGAGAGAAAGAGAAATGAGCTACCTTTGTTGTAACCACACACTTTTTTCTTGGAAATGCTCTCCCTTCCTTGGACACACATAAAGGTGTGGGATTTGTTTCTCTTGGCCTAAATACAATATATGGAAGCCAATTAAGTTCTTGGAGTCATTTCTAAGGCCATACATCTATTTGAAACTCTAACTTTGTCTTATGGTTCATTTATGGTTCTTAAATACACCTAATGAAGCAAGATCTATCAATTGAGTTCTAGGCTCTATTTTTTCCTTTCATTTATGATTCTTGACTCCTTTTAAGCCTCTTAGAGTCATCACATAATTAAAACAAAGAGCCTAACTATATGTTGCTTCCTTAGTTCATATTATGCAACCTATGATACTAATTCATTCTCTAGGCCTCCTAAATTTTTTCGAAGTTTCCCCTCATATTCACTCATCATATATGACTAAAAAATGGGTTTGGAAAAATTTAAAACTATCCCTAGGTACATGGAACCCTCTTGGCTGAACCATGCTCCCTTCTTGGCATCCATTAAATTTACTTTATTTTTTGGGTGGAAGATGCATATGGGGAGCCTTTTAGGGATCTTAGGAGTTCATCCAAACACTCATTTAGGCCTATGAATTATTGTATTAAATCATATTTTACAAAGGGCATTTAAAACCCTAACTTTGCTATCTTGATTTTCCATAGTTATTTATTAATTCTCTTTACATATTCTTATTCTCCACACTCCAATCTTTAAGGTTCACCCTTAGTTTTGCCCAAAGTCCAAGCCCTCTTAGACTTCCCTATGTTGGACGAACCATGGAGAAGGAGGAAGCAAGAGATAGCTACCATGAAATGAAGATTTACCTTATTTTTCCTTAGTTTCTTGCTTGTTTCTCACTTTGTTTGCCCTCCTCTGTTCAAATCTAAATTTTCCACCTCTGTTCTGCTCTCAAAACAGATCCAAGAACTTCAATAAAATGATGGGAAAGAAGGGAAGGTGGATGAGAAGGAGTTTGCTAAGGAGAAAGCATGAAAAATCAAGAAAAACCATACCTTTTACCTTGTTTTTCTCCTTCCTTTCTCCTCCTCTTGGTATGCCTCAAACCCTAGCTCTCTCCTCTAGTTTAGGGTAGAAACAAATGTGGCTAAATGAGTGAGGAGGTAGTTTATGACCTATATATAGGTAGGTTTAAGAAACACTTTTCAAAATTTCCAATTTTGCCTCTTTGTCTTGGCATTTTTGTTTCTGGTTTGTTTTAGCTCCTGTTTAAGAACCGTCTTTTCCATTATGAAATTAGGTTCCCAATTTAATAAAATGCCTTTGGAATCACTCAAATCATAGCTAAAATCTTCCCGAATGAATCCATTAAAATTCAAGTCAACCGACGTTAGAAAACGTCCACCAGAGGGGTTTTAACTATCTCGGGGCTTCCCATGGTTTTCAAGGTCTCTAAGAACCTCGGAGAACTCAAAACTTTCATTTAAAAAGTCTTCTTATGTGAATTCTAGATTCTCTATTTAGGAGTCTAGAATGTTATTTAAATTTTTTGAGACCTTAACTAATTCATTTCGAGGGACTTGCTTTGAAAATACATCTGTTTCCATTGTTTGACGAAAACCAGACATTACATATTCTAGTTAGTGAAATAATGAGATGAGTCAGAAAAGAGAAGTAAAGGGATTCCAAGAATACTAAAATAATAAGAAAAGCATGCAGAAAAGGAATCCCTAGTAAATAATAATATTACAAAAGAAAGTGTTAATAGTAAAGAATGTTCATATTCAGATAGCATGAGTTTAGTATGTATAATCTAAGTCCCCTATAATAAAATTAAAGGAAATGAGAAGGGACTAGTGTATAGCCTCTCTCTTGCCACAGATGTTAAGCACACTCAGTGTATGAGATGCCCAAGTGCTAAGGCACTCAAAAGCAAAACGTAGGCAAAGTCAAAAATTACAGGATATGAAAGGAAAGATAGAACAAGTATAAATGAGGCAAAGTAAGTTAATAGAGTAAGAAAATAAAGCCTAAGTAAAAAAGGCTAAAGTGGGAACTTAAGGATCTGATAAGGAGTAGTAAAGGAAAGTTAAAATACTCCTGAGTAGTAGTATGATGAGACCATAAAGAATCAGATGATACAGAACCCACTTCGCATGAAGAACATGAGAGATTTTTGAGTTGAGCCTTAGAGATTATGAGCAACAGTTACCGAACTTATTGAGTATATGTTTTATTTTCAAATATAGTGATCTTAAGCTTTGATGTCTCCTAGAGATGGATTGTAATAGATCCTAGCATAGTACAGCGGGTTGCAATAGACCCTAATAGGGCTCTGAAAGGTCACAATAGACCTAAGGGTTGCAGCAGATCCCACTGAGTTACAGAGAGGCCCCAGTTACAGTATGATAGTTCCCTGGTGAGATGACAACGTGAGATAGTTTTTACAGAGCAGTTAGTCTTAGAGACCAGTATAATTTCAGTTAGCTTTTGTTTCAAAGGCTAGAGATCTCCTAAGTCTGATAAACTATTACCACTAGAGACAGCGAGGCTATGCTCAGATAGTTAGACCACTGACTATACCATTACTAGATGAGCTTAGCATAGGGGATGAAGAAAGTAAGAAAATAGCTTTCTAGAGTTAGATTCAGATAAACTACTACCCAAAAAATGTTAGCTATAACACCATAGATTTCTAGCTTTGCTTCATGCTATTTCTAAGTCTCATGCCATGCATTACTCAAGAACACAAGGAAATGGCATACAAAAAGTGAATATTTTTGCGTTGCGTAGGGGATAAAAATTCCATGCGATGTCCCGTGGACCATGTGAGCTCATGTATCACATTCTCATATTTAATTACATAGATACAACTCAATTCCATCACCAAAAGTGTCCTAGAACTCATGCAAGTGCAAGAAACACATAAAATTTCATAGTGTAGCCTCGGCCAAAATTGCATGTTTTCTATCAAAAATTTTGAAAAATCATAACTAATTCTAGAAAAATTAAAATCATGCATTCTTTACCATTCTAGAAAGCTACAGATGTCTGCTTTATGTTAAAAATAATTCCAGGTCATAAGCTAAAGATGTTTAACATTTGAAAAGCACCCAAGGTCACAATTACTTGGGCTACTATCATAGGTTACTGTCATAAATTTTGAAAACTCTTGGAGTAGGTAAGTCCCTTAAATGATGATTATAAAAGGATATAAACCTTAAAGGCTTTGCATTTTAACTTTAGGAGGATCCTAGGATTGATTTTAGAGGATTACTAAGTTGGTAATTCATGTATCTTTAGTTTGGGTGATAGTGGGAAATTGAACCATGACCAAAACACTTAGAGTCGCAACCAAATTGAGTTTGGTGTGTTGCAAAAGTTGAGTGCACTGTGGTGTAAGATTCCTGGCTGTTGCATAAGACAGGGAATTAGGAAGATAGGCTCTTTAAAGCCATCCTATTGTGGCATAAGTAAGTCGGGTTATGGTGAGAATCATGAGGGGGTGCATAAGTGGAGAGCTGAAAGGCACCTCACCACAGCACAAGTATAGCTAGCCATAGTAAGACATAGGCATGTGTTAGTTTTAGAAGACCCAAAGGTCACCTCACCATAATGCAAATGTACTGAGCCATGGTGAGGATTGTATTTTGTTGGATTTCTTGCTCAAACCTGTGTTTGGTTATAGCGCGAGCCCTACAAGTCATAGTGTAAGTGTAAAATTAATCTTTTAGAAAATGTAGAGGCCAAATTGGCTATATTCTAGCAACCCCAAAATTCAACTATAATAAATTGGTTTCTATCATAATAATGATGAATAGTGACTAGTGGTTCAATGCATGTGAAGCATAAATAATTCTTGGTGGTAGTTTGAATAAGATAACTAGCGTTAATGAGAATTTTGATTTCCTATAAACATAAATCCTCTTATATGCCTTGATGGTGAATTTTGATGATATGAAGGTTAAAATTTCCATGTATTTTCGTCTGTTACTAACTCATTATTTAAATTAATTCTTCATTGTGATTGATTAAGAACACAATTGTGTATAATTAGCTTAATTAGGAGTTAAGTTTATTATAAAACATGCTAATTAAGCTTTGCAGTTACATTTGTTTTTCCTTAGTTGTGTTTTCAACTTTACCAAATAGATTCTTACAAAAAGAATATAGAGTTGAAACCCCAAAGGTGTTAAATGATAGTAATTAGGGGTTGTGTTTTAGATTCAAATTTTAGCACTATTAAATTATTGGATTTAGAGGTGTTTATTTAGTTGGGCTAGCCCAGTGTTGCCTACTTATGTTAGGCTAGGACAAGTTAGGCTAAAAAAAAAGGAAAAAACAAAATCATATTGAGTCGATCGTCCCAACTAGTCAAGGTTGGCCTAACATGGTGGCATTATAAAATAACTAAAATGTATATATAAGGACTAAATTGAAAGGAATTTTTTTTAAGGGCTATTGTATAATTTTAACAAAAAATTTTTAAATATAATTTACAAATTATAAACATCTTAGGAGTCAAAGCTCTTACTAGGCCCTCTTGAGTATGATTATCACATTCAAATAAAAAAATAAGATAGAAAATGTGTATTTTGTGAATTTAAAAGAAAAAACTTTAATTTTAGATAATAAACAACCTTTCTGAGAAAAGTAGCAAGCTTTGGTGGTTTGGGTTGGGTCTATCTAAAAAAATCCAAAATCAAAAAACCCCAATTGGATTATCAAATTCTAAATTATTGCATTTTGAAGTTTTAACCTTTATATATGCATTTTCTTCTTATTTTCTCCTTCAAACCCATTTTTTTTATATCCATTACATAGATTTTGAAAAAATGTATCAAAATGAATGGTTACATACTCAAAATTATTGAGTATATATATGAGCCTTTAAAGTTTTAAAATATTTCTAAAAAAAAGAGTTTCATTGGCTGAAGAATGGCTTGATTAGCCTATCCATAATTGTGCCAAGGGCAAAAAAAAACTTATCTGACTTAAACTAAGTCGACCTTCAAGCTAGGATGAAATCTGACCTATACACACCCCTAATTGGATAAGGTTTTAAAGAACTTTTTGAATGTTCTAAATATATATATATATATATATGAAAGGATAAAATTATCTGGGACAATGTGTTAGTTGGTCCTATGATGGTAACAAAAAAAGGTTGAAATAACCTTTTACCTCTTGATTAGCAATGGTGAAAAGGGCAATGTTATGGACAATTTGATGTTCTAAGAGGTTGAGTTCCTAAATTATTATTTTGTTATTATGCACAAAGATTATTTTTAAATGAAAATTTTGAGTTCTCCAGGGTTCTCAAAAGCCCTGAAAACCATGGGAAGTCCCAAGACAGCTAAAGCCCCTCTAGTGGACGTTTTCCAATGTTGGTAGACCCAAACTTTGACTGATTCATTTGGGAAGGTTTTAGCTTCGATTTGAGTGATTCTAAAAAAATTTTATTTAATTAGGAACCTAAATTTTATGATGGAAAAGATAGTTCTAAAAAAGGAGCTAAAATGAGTCTAAACGGAGCAAACAGGCACGTATGGGCAAAATGGTGATTTTGAAAAATTATAAAAGAGGCTTCTTAAGTAAGATTACACCTCATCACCTTCTCCAAGCTTCCATTTGTAGAAAAGTGGGCATCAATGGCGTGACATCAAGAGGGGAGAGAGAGAAGAAGTTTAAACTTCCATTCAGATAAGTAAATAGCCTCGTTTCATCCTGTGTCAGTTAGGAAAGTTATTCCTCTCTCTAAGAGCTCTCTAATAGTGGTTTTCTTTTCTTGAAAACTTGAAGATTCAAGTCTAACCCAAGCCAAAAAAGAACTCTTTTCAAGAAATCAATCTATGGAAAATAATCTACGCGAAGTGAGCTCCGTTTTAAGGTAAGACTTCACTTGAAACACTTGCAAAAGGGAGCTTTAGAATGCAAGTTATGAAATTTAGGGATTTAGTTGCACCTAGGCTAAGATGAAGCTTCCTAGTAGTAATTTAAGTTGTTTAAGAGTATATATGAGTTCCTAAGTTACCAAGAGAGCCTCCCACATGCTTCTCCCATCAAAGAAATTAAAACAACTCGATTGGTGCCATATGGAAGCATAGCTTCAGCCAAGAAGAGTTCATGCACCTAGGGAGTGTTTTAATTCCTTCTAGGCTTAGTTTTGCATCATATGTGATAGGAGAATATGAGAGGAAGCCTTGGAAAAATTTTAGAAATCATAGATAGTGAGATAGCCTTATATGTTCTATAATATGGCTTAAAGAAGCAACACCTAGCTACGCTCCAAGAATTAATTGTGCGAAGACTCCAAAAGGTTTAAATGGAGTCATGACTCATAAATAGATGGAAAGAATGGAGCAAAAATGATGTTTCCTAAAGATTGCTTCATTAAGTGCATTATGGACCTATAAAAGAGCCTTATAAGTCACCTAGCTTTTTTAGTGATTGTGTGGCTTTAGAATTTGATTCAAGAGTATAATTAGCTTCCATATCATGTGGCTAGGACAAGAGATGTGATCTCTATAACATCCGGTTCTTTAAAAACGAGAGAAAATGTGAGAAACGTACGTACGATTTTTCTGTCAACAAATGAAATTCATTGGATGCAAAAGGAAGTCCCTTGAGATGATGTAGTTAAGGTCCCAAAAAATTTGGGAAACATTCTAGACTCCTAAAAATGAGAATCCTAGGCTCAGACGAAAAGAAAAATGAAGTTAGAATAAAGAAACAATTTCTTATGGAAAACTTATGAAACGTAATGGCATTTTTATAATTTTGAGCAAATTTTGGAATTCATATAGGAGGGCTTTTTAAATGAAAGTTTTGAGTTCTCTAGAGTTCTCAAAGGCCCTGAAAACCATAGAAAGCCCGGGGACAATTAAAGCCCCTTTCGGTGGACGTTTTCCAATGTTGGTGCACCCGAACTTTGACGAATTCGTTCACGAAGGTTTTAACTCTGATTTGAGTGATTCCAAAGGCATTTTACTAAATTAGGAACCTAAATTTTATAATGGAAAAGATAGTTCTCAAAAAGGAGCTAAAACAAAGGAGAAATGAAAATGCTAAGAACGAAGGGCCAAATGGAAATTTTTGAAATGTGTAACTTCCTCCCACCTATATATATGATGCATCCTTCTTCTCCCTTCATGTTGCATGACCATGTTCTGCCAAAACTAGAGGAAAACGCTAGGGAGAGTGGTGCACAAGAGGAAGGCAAAGAGGAGGAGAAACCAAAGGCTTAAGGTATGGAAATTTAATAGTTTTTCATGCTCTTTCTCTTCTAAACCTTTTCTCCTTCATTCTCCTTTATTTCTTATGATTATAATGAAGTATATGGATCTATTTTAAAGGAGAAATTATGGGAAAAATTTGGATTTGAAGAGAGGAGCTCAAAGAATACAAGATTCAAGTGAGAAAAAGTAAGAAAACAAGGTGAATCTTACATCCTATGGTAACTACTCCTCCCCCCTTCTTCTCCATATTTTGCCCCATTTATGTAGATGCTAGAGGGCTAGAATTTTGAGGAGAACCAAGGGTGAATTCTATGAATTTAAAGGAGGAGAGTAAGAATATGCAAAGAAATTCAAGAAAAAGGCCATGGAATTTCAAGATGCAAAACCTAGGGTCTCAAGTGCACTTTGTAAAATTTGATTTTGTATGATGATTCCTAGGCCTAAATAAGAGTTTAAATGAGCTCCCAAGATCCCTAAAAGGCTTCCACATGCATCCTCCCTTGAGAAAACAAAGCAAACTCCAAGAAGCCCTATTTCCTCTATAGCCTCAGCCTAAAGGGCTTTCTGTAGCTAGGAAAAGTTTTAAAATTTTCTAAGCCCATTCTTGAGTCATATATGATGACTGAAAATGAGGGGAAGCCTTAGAAAAAATTTAGAACTTATAGAAAGTGTGCAATGACCCTAACTTCTAATCATCATAATTAAAGTTAAGGACGTAATTAATAATCATATATCAAGGTTTGAAGTCATTAAGATTAATTACATCGGGAAAAAGTGAGGAAATTTGAAACCTTAATATTGTTAGGGTCATTAGCTTGACAACCACAATTATTCGAATGCGTAAGTGAATTTAATTATTAATGAGGAGTCTTTGATTCTCCCATCCATCAATTCTAGCTCATAAAATCCTCCTACAAGTGTTTCTAGATCATTCCTTAGCATTACCTTAAGAGAATTAAGGTTTTTAGGTGAATATGATAAATAGAACACTTTCGTCGTGTAACACCCCATAATTAATTAAGGTGTTAATCATGGATTAAGTTAATTAAAAATAATTAATATAGGATAATCGGGCAAGTTAAGTGAATGGAGATTTTATAGAGATAAATTATTAATATGGGTTTGAGATTTAATTAGGAGAAAAATTTCATCTAGACCCAAATTAATGTAGAAGGTCATGATAAAAGGCTAATGGGGGCCTAATAAGCTAGGTGTAGGCCCAATATAATTCAATCTAATAGAGGCCTAAGATCCACCTTGCATAGGCTCTTAGGAAGGCCCAATAAACCTTGTGTAGACCCAAAACAATGGAGATCCTAAAACTTGGTCTGGCCCAATTGAAATTTCAGCAACCCAACACCTTAAAACTGGCCTAACAAGGTTAAAAATCTGAAGTCCATTTGAAGTTGGACCTTGGAGCAACCCATGACCCATATTTGACCCAACTAAAACCCAACTTAAACCCTAATGCTTCAGCCTTTTCCCCACTTACTGAAACAAAAAAACACAACTCAAATTCGAAGGTCCAAAGGGGAGGCTAAGGTTTTTGGCCTAAATTCACCATTTCTCACCTCTAAACTCAAAATCAGCTAAGGTAATAGGTATATAACTTAATCCTCTCATCCTTCTCTTCATTTTGGCCTGATTAGTTTTTCATTTAGAGTATTTTCACCATACCCAAAATCTGAAATGTGGGTGTTTGGGGATTTTCTTGATGAAATTTGTAGGTCGAGTCTAGGGCTGATATTAGGTAAGTATAAACCCTCCATTTTGATGCTTTCTTTGCTAGTTTGAGACCCCCATAGTTGATTTATAATATGGGTATTAATTTTCTACGAATTTGCTTAGGATTTTGGATTAAATATTGAAGTTTTTGGTAGGGGACATACTTAATCCGAATTTGAGACTTGTAGTGGTTAGGTAAGTGATTCTTAGATAGTCATTAACATTTTAAATTCTTTGGGAGTAGATTGCAACTGTTTATGATGAATTAGAGTAGTAATTCTATGATGAGGATTTCTACACCATTGGTGACTGTTGCAAGTGTTTACAAGTGAGGTAATCGAGTTTATAAAAATTCTATGTATATATCTGATTTAATTTCATATGTTGCTGTACATAAATATTTGAAATATTGAATAGATTAGTTGGCTATCTGTTGAATTGTGATTGGACTTTGTGAGTCCATGGTAGAGCTGTGGTGCGGCTGCCACCCGTACATGTGCTTCGATTGGGCACCAGGTTATGATCAAATCCCAGATGCACTGAGCCCTGGTTGTGCTCAATGAGGAGTAAGTGCCATGGACGGGCCTCTCTCGATGTTAATGGCCTTTAACATGTGAAAATATGATTGCTAATATGGGATAGTAATCTTGATAGCCTACTTGTTTCATTTACTGATATGACTGGTATTTTGCTGTTGCTTATGTGAAATTATGCATGTATGCTAATTAAACTAGAATATATGATGGAATTGCCTTGGTTACTAAGATTTATATCTCACCCTATTTTATGGGATTAATATTTTAGGTGAAGGTTCTGCGGGTAAGGATAAGGATAAGCAAGTAGATGAACATCCATGAGCTGAGGGCGGGTGTGGGGAGCTACACTTGGTCTGAGTAGTATAAAGTAGATGCTAATTTTGTTAACTTTTGTATAGCATCATCATGTATCTGCATTGCTAAGTGTAGAAGATTGTATTTTGTTAACATGGAATGTAACTAATGAGTAATAGGCTTTACATTAGCTGTTGATGGATGTATGAATCTTGACACTCATTTTGGCTTGTGAACTTATGATATATTGACTATTTGAGTAATGTAATTCTATGATATATTGATGCATGAAATACTCAATAAAAGTATGATTGAATGACCATTGTGAGAAATTGTAAATCTGTTGATATAAGACCAATGAATGAGTAGGAGAATCCATCTTTAATGGTGGGATGGGTAATGATCTAATGGCTAGGGAATTCAGTAGATAAATGCTAATAGAACCTTACAATAAGTGGGAGAGTGGCCCTAGAGAGTCCCTAGATAGAGAGTGTAGAGTATGAGGTAAAGTTTTAAGAGTAGTAGGATCAGAAGGCATTTGGCCGCAGCCAAAATATGGTTAGCCACAGCCAATAGTGGCGAAGTTGCCCAGGGAGAGCACCAGAGAGCAATTCGCCACGGCGAAATGTGAGAGGCTAAATTGGGAGTTATCCAGAGGGTAATTCACTGCGACAAATTGAGGAATTGACCGCAACGAACTTTTATGAAAATGACCAGGTATTCTAGAGAGGAATTAGTTGTGGCGAAAGTAGGTGTTGGCTGTGGCCAATAGCGAGAGGCTAGCGAGAGAAGTTCCAAAAGGCTTTTTCGCCGCGGCACCATGTAGGTTAGCTACGGCGAATGTCCAACTTGCTGCAGCAAAATTAGTAGCGATGCAAGGGGTGAAGCTGAGGGGAATTGGCCGCAGCTAAAGGGAAATTGGCCACGGAAAATGTCCTGAAATCCCTATATTGACTAGGAAATCTTGGTTTTCCATATTGTAATCCCAAGGGATAACTTGTAAACATTGATAGAAGATAAATGTGAGTTGAAATGATAGGTAATAGAATCAAGACTCATAAATGAATGTTTGTTTCCCCTGAGGTACGTAAGTATTTGTAATTATATGGTTAATGACTCTAATGAAAATAAGGTTCAAATTTCCTCATATTTCTACAACGTAATTAGTCTTAATGACATGTAACCATGGATTAAGGTTGTTAATCATGTATTTAACCTTAATTACAATGATTAGAAGTTAGGGTCGTCACACACCGCGGCTAAATTCCCTTGCGCTGCGGCCAATTACTTTTTGTTCAACTCCTTACGCCTTCACAAATTTTTCACCTTTCACCGCGGCCAAATACCCTCTGGAACACCCCCAAATCTACCTCTCAAACTTAGCCACGGCCAACGTCACTATTCACCGCGGCCAATTGCTTTCTATTTTCTTCCCTGGCAGGTTTGCCACATTTGGCCGAGGCCAATTAAATTTTGGTTGCGACCAATTCCTTCTGATCCTATAACTCTGAAAATCTTGTCTCATACTATTCACTCTCTTTCTAGGGACACTCTAGGACCACTCTCCCTCTATTTGTGAACCTTTAATGGTATTTATCTACTTGATTTACCTAGTTAATCTATCCTTATCCATCTCAAGATTTAAAGTATTGGTTTCTACTTACCAAAATACCACACATCAACAAAGCCATAATTTATTGTCAGCAAATGTATTCTGGTCACAAGGTGCATGGGGCCCATGCTTAATGTTCATACAAGATCAAGTCACTAATCCATTGTTAGCCAATTACAACCATAATGTTCAATCCCATGATAATTAAATTACATATACAGTCCCTATACTTCGTAATTCATGATGCAATGCAGCAATGATACAAGATTAGCAATCTAGTTATAATACAATTCAACAAGGCCTCTAAACCTATGTGCTACCAAACCATTTAATGTGCTTCCATTAATTTTCTCCTTGCCACTAAGAGGTCCAATCCCTAAAAATGTTAGCCCACAATGGGGTGAGATATATAATCTCAGTAACAAAAGGAAATTCCCATATATATGTACAAGTTAATCAATCCAATGCAATTTCATATCATCAATACCATAATCATCAATTCAATTCACAAATGAACTAGTTAAACTACCAATAACTACTGTCCCATACCAACAGTCACAAACAACATGTTAATGGCCAATAACACCAGGAGAGGTCAGTCCACGGCACCTACTCTGTAATGAGCACCACTAGGGCTCAGTGCATTTGGGGTTTGATCACAACCTGGTGCCCGATCAAAGTACATACACGGGTGGTAGCCGCACCATAGCTCCACCATAGACTCACAAGGTCTAAACACAATAACAATTCAAGTAGTCAACCAATCATTTAGCATTTCAAAATCATATATATGCAAACAATATCAGATTAACATGAACATATACATGGAATTGGAAAATAACCCCAGTTACCTCAATGAAGCCAATTACTCATCCTCTAGCTACCATCATGATTCAAAGCACACCAGGCCTAACATAAACATAATCATCATCATGTAATATCATTAATTAGGAATTTCCATATTCATAGATTAATCTTAACAAGAGTTCATTGAGAGCGTCTTACCCAAGCTTCCTAATGATCTATTACACTAATTTAGGGTCCATACATCAAAGCTCATCATGATTCGCTCCCCACAATTCCAATTTCGCACATGCACAAACCATGCACCAAAAGTCAGTCCAAATGATGGGAATTTAGTACATACATCTCATAAAAGGAGAGAAATCACTTACCTATACATCTAAAAGGTTAATAGACTGAGTTGAGCCTCAACTACCAAGAACACATCATGGGACATTCCCAAATTCGGATTTCAGTCATCAAGCCCAGAATTTTCATTGTTTCACCTTCATCTCCTTGTAATTTTGCACAATAACAGAACCCATCATGAAAATCAATCCTTGAGGATATTTTCCAGCAAAATAATACACAAATTGAGAGGGAAATACTTACCCAATCACCTCTTTAATTTCTACTCCGAAAATCTTCCAAGGGAATACTAAAACACCAAGGTTTAAATTTGGAAAGGAGATGAAAATGCTCAAAACCAGAAACTAATTGGACCAAAATGAAGAAGAGAATGAGAGGGACATGTTTTGTATATATTACCTTGGCCAAATCTTCTTCTAGAAGTGAGAAATGGTGGAGGAATGCAGAAAAACCCTAGCCCCTCTTCTCAAGTGCGAAAATAGCTTTTCCCTTCTGTAGAACCAAGTGTTTTGCTCTTCCAAATGGGTGTGGCTGTAGACTTTTAGGGTTTTTAATGAGAAATGGGCTGACCCATCAGCCCAAGGTCCAATTGGGCTCATTATTTCAAGTGGACTGGTGCTAGATGAGATGGGTTGCATAAAATTTAAAGCTAGAAGTGGGATGTGCTGACCCAATGGCTCAATTCCTTGTGGGTTCAGATTTTTATGCTTGTTGGGCGTTATTTCATAAGTTAGGCTACATCAATTTGATAGGGTCAAGCCAAGAGTCAATCTAATTTGGGTCTACATAATGTGTGTTAGGCCAACTATAAGGGTTTATGTAAATTGGGTCATAGGCCTCTATTTCACTAAATCAAATAGGGCTATTGCTAGGTGATCTCTTTTGGCCCAAGTCTCATGATAAGGAGTTGGGCTTGCATCTAGAATCATTGGGCCTCCATAAATCCTTATCCATAGCTTACTCAAATTAATTTTGGGCCCAAATTAAGCTTTAACCTAATTGAAAATCTTAAACCTATATTGATAACTTATTTCTCTGTAAAATTCCATTCATATAGCTTACCTAATTATTCTTAATTAGTTTAAATACATTATTAACATCTTAATTAATTTTGGAGTGTTACGTTCTCCTCTCCTTTTAGAAATTTTGTCCTCAAAATTAGTCATACCTTACTCAATTGATGTTGGACAATTCTTCCTCATAACCTCCTCGTTGATAACTCAGATAGTCTTACCAGAGATTAGTCCCTTCTTACTACTTTCTTGGAGAGGTGTCCTTGTTATGTTACTACTTCACTTGATAACCACAATTCTATTCCCTTTAGTCAACCTACATCTAATGACGTACTGACTCAAATATTCGATATTCTTTCTTTGTCTATAACTAAAGAGATCCTGACCAAGCTACACTTAATCATCTTATAGCAAGCTCTAGTCACCTAGCTTAGATAAATCACGATTTTCTCTTCCTTCATAGCTTTTTGTTTGTTCTGGTTCATGTTTTTCTCCCCCCTTTTTTTTCTTTCTCCCCTTTCTCATTTATTATTATTGTCCCAATAGCCGATCATTAAATGTTCATGTTAGCTTGCTTCTTAACTCTCAATCCATTTAAGAGATAGCTCCTAGATACTTTAGCTTAACTCTCCCTAATAGTTGATACCAAGAACTATAAGGAATTCCACTTAGTTAGCCCTTTTTAGTATTTATTCCATTAATAACAACATAGGTAAGTGACCTTATTTCATAATGAAGTTCCATTTGTCCTTCACTTAGATTACCCCCACATTTCTTTAGTCCAACCTTCTTAACCAAAATGGGTTTTACCTCTTACAGGTTCATCTAGTTTGAGTTTCAAGTCTTACATTCAACTATCTTATAAATTATTGCATGCATTATCCTCATTCATTGTCCATTAGTAGATAGTTCATTATTTCCATTAGACGTATAGAATTCCCTTTTCATTTTTGATTAGCACCCAAGATTCCTCCTCCTCATTTGTTGAGATTCTCAAGGGTTAAGACTAATATAGAGTTTGATCTTACAACTAATCTCTTAAAGGTACCCAAACACTATAGGTTCATCTTCCACATAATCAAAATCAAGCATGATCTTCCAAGTGAAAGTAAACACGATATTCTAGGTCTAGATTATATTTTCTAATAAGACCTTATTTCAAAGGTGAGTGTACCTTGTCTAGAGATCAAGGTAGTCTTCTAAGACTTAAGAAATGAGTTTCCTTGAATCTTACAAGCCATAACTCAAGTGCATGCTCTATTAAATAACATAGTTTCAACAACTTGCCTGTAACATTAGAAATTTTCATTCATAATGATGGTTCATCATAGATAATCTAATCACCGTCTATAGGTGTAACCAGCATAAGAAAGCCCTTAGTAGACCTTTTTTCTCTCTTTCTCTTCTCTCTCTCTTCTCTCTCTTTTTTTTTTTTGCACTTGCAAAGACATTACCACAATTACATACATGTGACTCTAAAGATCACCATGATCAATAGATCTCAATTTCTCATTTTAATTCTCAGTTACTATAAGCTTTAGTAGTCAACTTAATGGCATTTACACTTGTTTGAAGTCAACTAAACATCTCCTTGGATTTTATGCCATTATATATATAGTCCCAAAGGACTGTGATTCCGTATCTTCTGCCCCCAACTAAGTTATTTTCATACAAGTATAGTTATTCTTCAATTAGCATACTTTTTTTTTTATTCTCTAGTTTGGAAATTCATAATAATTCCCCAAGGAGTAATGAAATAATATCTTGTCAACAAGGTTTAAGATCCTATCAACAAGATCTTGTATTCATTAATGTAAAATCCGAGACCTTGTTAATAAGGTTCTCTGATAGCAAGTACACTGTCTTTTGACCATACATTATAGCATATAATATGAGATGATATGATAGTTTTTATCCTTACGCAATGCCATATGCCACCACAACTAACTCTTTCACTTCCCTAAAAGTTTTTAGGCCTCAATTCATGCCTGACTATTAGGAGTTAAATTAACATAATAAGGAAACTTAGTGAGTCTTTTCATTATCAAGCATTCCCTAATTATCAACGGATTAAGTAGGGATTCCCAGTGAGAGAACTCAAGTATCATTTACCACTAGTGTTTCACTCATCCTCGTTAATCATTATACTAAGGTTTTATTGTAATAACATAAGTTAATTGCATTACTGCCACCTCTCATTCATTTCCCCCAGGTCATTATTCTAGATCAGGGAGTCCTCTTTCAAAGTTAGGGAGTTTTACTACTATTGTAAATGTTAGTCCACCTCAAATTCTCAATGTTGTCTCTATCCCCTTAATCACACCACACGTGACACATGACAATAAAATTACTAGTGGCAGAATCAGGCTTTGCCTTTAATATTAACAAGTAATTCTTTTTTGTGGCCATACACATGCTCATCACCCTATGATGACTGTATCTCAACCACTTGTATGCACACGGGTACCATTTTATTCTCTTTTTAGATGGGTCCTTACCATAAAGATCTCCTTTTTACCTTCTAGGTAGAAAGTCTACTTAGTCTAGTTTGACGCCAATTTGGTAGTTGAAATTCATCAAATCATATGATAAGTGACACACCCCGCATGCCCTTAGCACCAAAGTGCCGATGAATGAGCACGTCTCACGTGCCTCTAGCACTAGAGTGCTATAGAATCTTACCTTACACTTCCCGAGTGTATCATGCATGTAAAGTGCCTCTAGCCACCACCCAAATGCACATCAACACATAGTATAAGTAAACTAAATTACACAAGAGACAACATGCACAAGCACCCCGTGCCAGTGCACTTCACCCTTATCACACTAAAGGGTTGTCTTTCCTCTTATCATAATCTCTCTCTCTTTTTCCATAGTACAATAAGGGAGGAGCCTCAAAGCTCTTAAGATTCTTTCCAAAACATCATCTCCCTTAATCTCTTGCTTTAAAGTCACTATCCCCTATTTAGAAATGGATTCGACAATCTTAAGGGTTCCTTGTCCTCTTTTCTTGTCATCATTAACTAAAGATGGCTTACTCACTCCAATAGTTTGAATAAAACATTTTGAAATGTTCTTTAGCTCTTATTACCCTTATTCATTAGGCCCAAATTGCGGTAGCTAGGATCGAGTAATTGCATTCTTTATTAACCGGGATCAAGTAAGTGGGTTAAGACCTCTATACCTATAAAGCCTCAACCTTGGGGACCTTTCAAAATCTAGATAGTTCCAACTTGTTATGGATTGTACATCAACTAGTATATTTAGTCAATCACACTTATTTATTACACACTAGTTCCATTATGAATTTCCTGATTGCAAGTAAGGTTTACATCTTACCCTTCCATAAGGTTTTTATAGCTAGTCAAGTGTTTTACTCTATACCATTGCCTTTTAAGTTCTCAACATCACTCTAGATGGCCCTTGAAAAGCTTAGAATTTCACTTAGGTAAAGAATTGCTACTCTTTGTTGTGATCAGTTGACTACTTTGATAGGCCAGTCAACTGGTCGGTCGTACCCAGTTGGCTTGCTTAGCAAATGGCAATCAATTGGTCACAATTACTATTAATAGCTTTGTTCACCATCCTCATCAGTTACCAGGTCTCATTCATTCAGTCAATTAGTGCCTCACAGTGAGTGACTGGTGCATCTATAGCGTAGCCAGTTGGCAACAAGCCTCAACCAGTTGTTTATCTAGATAGAGACCAGTAACCTAATCTTCGAAGAAAAAAGGGCAAAATTCTAGCCTTTTCATTGGCATTAACAATCTCACATCCCAAAATTAATACTACTAAAGTGTTATAAGCCAGAGTCTCACTACACTTTATTATTCTCAGGGGCACACTTACTATGATAGGTCATATTCTAAATAAAATTCAAGAAACAACTATTTTAATCAAGCATTACAAGCCTTATATCATTATTGCTCTATATTTCCTTCTAGAATATAAAGCATGACAACTATATGTTCACATAATTATCTATTCTTATAAGCTAATACCATGCCAAAAATGCATCATGATTGCCAAGCTTCTAATCATAAGATTTAAATTAAGATGGTTTTCCTGAACCATTGCTCTGATACCAAATGTAATGACTCTAACTTCTAATCATCATAATTAAGGTTAAAGACGTAATTAATAATTATATATCAAGGTTTGAAGTCATTAAGATTAATTACATCGGGAAAAAGTGAGGAAATTTAAAACCTTAATGTTGTTAGGGTCATTAGCTTGACAACCACAATTATTTAAATGCGTAAGTGAATTTAATTATTAATGAGGAGCTTTTGATTCTCCCATCCATCAATTCTAGCTCATAAAATCCTTCTACAAGTGTTTCTAGACCATTCCATAGCATTACCTTAAGAGAACTAAGGTTTCTAGGTGAATATGAGAAATAGAGCACTTTCGCCGCGGCTAAATTTCCTTGTGTCACAGCCAATTACTCTCGGTTCAACACCTTACGCCTTCACAAAATTTTCACATTTCGCCGTGGCCAAATACCCTCTGGAACACCCCCAAATCTGGCTCTTAGACTTAGTCATGGCCAACGTCACTGTTCGCCACGGCCAATTGCTCTCTGTTTTCTTCCCTAGCAGGTTCGCCACATTTGGCCGAGGCCAATTGAATGTTGGCCGCGGCCAATTCCCCTCTGTTACCATTTGGCCAAGGCGAATTAAATTTTGGCCGCGGCCAATTCCTTCTGATCATACAACTCCGAAAATTTTATCTCATACTCTCCACTCTCTTTCTAGGGACATTCTAGGACCACTCTCCCTCTATTTGTGAACCTTTAATGGCATTTATCTATTTGATTTATCTAGTTAATCTATCCTTATCCATCTCAAGATTTAAAGTATTGGTTTCTACTTACTAAACTACCACACATCAACAAAGCCATAATTTAATGTCAGCAAATGTATTCTAGTCACAAGGTGCATGGGGCCCATGCTTAATGTTCATACAAGATCAAGTCACTTATCCATTGTTAGCCAATTACAACCATAATGTTTAATCCCATGATAATTAAATTACATATACAGTCCCTATACTTCGCAATTCATGATGCAATGCAACAATGATACAAGACTAGCAATCTAGTTACAATACAATTCAACAAGGCCTCCAAACCTATGTGCTACCAAACCATTTAATATGCTTCCATTAATTTTCTCCTTGCCACTAAGAGATTCGGTCCCTAAAAATGTTAGCCCATAATGGGGTGAGATATATAATCTCATTAACAAAAGGCAATTCCTATATATATGTACAAGTTAATCAATCCAATGCAATTTCATATCATCAATACCATAATCATCAATTCAATTCGCAAATGAACTTGTTGAACTACCAATAACTACTGTCCCATACTAGCAGTCATACACAACATGTTAATGGCCAATAACACCGGGAGAGGTCTGTCCACGTCACCTGCTCCGTAATGAGCACAACTAGGGCTCAATGCATATGGGTTTGATCACAACCTGGTGCCCGATCAAAGCACATGCACGGGTGGCAGCTGCACCATAGCTCCACCATAGACTCACAAGGTCCAAACACAATAACAATTCAAGTAGTCAATCAATCATTTAGCATTTCAAAATCATATATGTGCAAACAATATCAGATTAACATGAACATATACATGGAATTGGAAAATAACCCCAGTTACCTCAATGAAGCCAATTACTCATCCTTTAGCTACCATCATGATTCAAAGCACACCAGGCCTAACATAAGCATAATCATCATCATTTAACTATCATTAATTAGGAATTTCCTACAGATTAATCTTAACAAGAGTTCATTGAGAGCGTCTTACCCAAGCTTCCTAATGATCTATTACACTAATTTAGGGTCCATACATCAAAGCTCATCATGATTCGCTCCCCACAATTCCAATTTCGCACATGCACAAACCATGCACCAAAAGTCAGTCCAAATGATGGGAATTTAGTACATACATCTCATAAAAGGAGAGAAATCACTTACCTATACATCTAAAAGGTTAATAGACTGAGTTGAGCCTCAACTACCAAGAACACATCATGGGACATTCCCAAATTCGGATTTCAGTCATCAAGCCCAGAATTTTCATTGTTTCACCTTCACCTCCTTGTAATTTCGCACAGTAACAAAACCCATCATGAAAATCAATCGTTGAGGACATTTTCCAGTAAAATAATACACAAATTGAGAGGGAAATACTTACCCAATCACCTCTTTAGTTTCTACTCCAAAAATCTTCCAAGGGAACACTAAAACACTAAGGTTCAAATTTGGAAAGTAGATGAAAATGCTCAAAACCAGAAACTAATCGGACCAAAATGAAGAGGAGAATGAGAGGGACATGTTTTGTATAGATTACCTTGGCCAAATCTTCCTCTAGAAGTGAGAAATGGTGGAGGAATGCAGAAAAACCCTAGCCCCTCTTCTCAAGTGCGAAAATAGCTTTTCCCTTCTGCAGAACCAAGTGTTTTGCTCTTTTAAATGGGTGTGGCTGCTAGACTTTTAGGGTTTTAAATGAGAAATAGGCTGACCCATTAGCCCAAGGGCCAATTGGGCTCATTATTTCAAGTGGGCTGGTACTAAATGAGATGGGCTGCAGAAAATTTAAGGCTAGAAGTGGGATGTGCTAACCCAATGGCCTAATTCCTTATGGGTTCAGATTTTTATGCTTGTTGGGCCTTATTTCATAAGTTAAGCTGCAGCAATTTGATAGGGTCAGGCCAAGAGTCAATCTAATTTGGGTCTGCATAATGTATGTTGGACTAACTATAAGGGCTTATGTAAATTGGGTCGCAAGCCTCTATTTCACTAAATCAAATAGGGCTATTGCTAGGTGATCTCTTTTGGCCCAAGTCTCATGATAAGGAGTTAGACTTGCATCTAGAATCATTGGGCCTTTATAAATCCTTATCCATAGCTTACTCAAATTAATTTTGGGCCCAAATTAAGCTTTAACCCAATTGAAAATCTTAAACCTATATTAATAACTTATATCTTTATAAATTTTCATTCATATAGCTTACCTAATTATTTCATAATAATTATTCTTAATTAGTCTAAATACATTATTAACATCTTAATTAATTTTGAGGTGTTACAAAGTGAGTTAGTACTTTAAGTTCCATGTTATGACCTAAAGAAGCAACATGTAGTTAGACTCTTTATTTTAATTGTGTGATGGCTCCAAGATGCTTAAAAGGAATCAAGAATCATATTTGGAAGGAAAGAATGGAGCTTAGAATTTATTTGAAGGGTGTTGCTTCATTAGGTGCAATTATGGAACCATAATGAGGTTTATAGAGCAAGTTAGTATCTAAGTGAGTTGTGTGGCCTTAGAATTAATTCCATAAACTTAATTGGCTTCCATAAATTAAGTTTAGGCCAAGAGAAACCATTCCCACACTTTTGTGTGTGTGTGGCCAAAAGAGGGAGCCTTGATTCAAGAAGAAAAGTGTGTGATTGTGTACAATGTAGCTCTCTCCACCTTCTCTTATGCATGGATGTGTGCTTAGCTTGTCTTAGAATGTGTGTATATGTATTTTCAAGCCATGAAAAGTATGCTAGCATGATTTTATATGCTATGGTTTCATGATGACATATTATGTTTCTAAATGATGTTATAATGTGTGCTTGGGTTTGCATGAGTGTGGTGAGGCCAAGAACCCTTAGCTATGGTGAGAATGAGCCAAGAACCCTTAAGATTGGTTAAGTTAAAGTAAAGAGTCTCCCAAAAGCAAAGTGGGCTCCCAAGAGCATGGTTGAGTCCAAGAATCTCTTAAAGAATGGGTGAGGCAAGTCCAATATCAATAAGAAATTGGGAGAGGCCAATCCACTTGCTTGGCAAGCCTTTGTATGCTATGTGTGACTTTTTCAAATACTAAGAATGCTCCTTGAATAATTGCACATGTCTACATGTCATGCATGCATTTATGAGACTTGTTTTGCATCCATTATATATGATTGAATGGGAGATGAGCTATTGGGATATTTTGAATCTCATCCCCTCCTCTCCAATGATCTAACATGCTAGGTGGATCAAGTGGACAAGGTAATGGAAGCCAACCACCTTGAAGAAGAGAGCTTGACAACATAATGCATGGTTTTGGTTCTTTAATGCCATATTTATGTCAAATGATGCAATCCACTATTATATATGGTCTAAGACCTCTTGTGCATTTGTAATTATGATAATATGTCATGTATGAATGAGAGAATATGTCATGTAGCCATTGGAATGTGATTTGAGTATATGATGGCAAACTAGCTACATTGATGGTATTATGTAATTGTGTATAAGTGTGGATAAGATAGCCAAAATGAGATGCATGAGGGTTGGGACTATTTAGGCAGCTCACATAAGTCCTAATTATGCTTTCAGACTTGCCCAAGAGGTGCCAAACCCCAAGAAAAGTCATTTGGACATTTTGGTATCCTATATAGAGTCAAAATTGACCATAATGGAACTCTATATCACTTTTTGTGCAAATGAGCTCTTCTTGATCTAAGATTTGGCATGAAATTAGAACTTATTAAGAGCTTTTTGGGAAGCTAAAGAACATAATTTTTGGAGGTCTAGAGAATATTTGATGAATTTTCAAAGTTGGCAAATTTTTTGGTTTTGGCCATGTCACTGTTCACACTGGTCCGAAAATGAAATCTGTCACACAAGGTTCAAATGATGTACAATTGCCATGAAGTTTTATACAGAGAAACTAGACATTTCCAGTTACTTGTGCCCTGGAAGCACCTCATTTAGAGGTCTAGAAAGGGAGATATGAATTTGTAAAGATTCTATCTAGTATCAGGAACTTCACCTGACCTCAGTTACTGTTTGATTGGATCTCGAGGTTTGGGAGTGCCTAGACTAGTCTAGAGTTATTTTTTTCCCTAGCTAACATCCACAACTTTTTAGATTGATATCCTTTACATAGATTGGATTTTTTTGGAATTAATTGGACATTTCTGAAGTTTGCTACAGAATTTTGTGACAGCACCAGTGGACAGCTTGACCTTTGAACCATTTCGCATGTCAAAAGTCCTCTGTGTTGGATTTTATGGTCTGAACATATTTTTGGCATACATTAGACATATGTAGCTTTCCTAAATGGCAAGAATGCATGATTTGAATTTTTCTAAAATTAGTTATGATTTTCTAAAGTTTGTGACAGAATTGAGCCAAAGCTGGCTGAAAATGAATATGTACATTTTATGCTTCCCTTCGAGTTTTTTGAGGTGTAGCCACTTTTGGTAATGCAAATGAGTTGTATTCATGTAATTAAATATGAGAATATGCTGTTTGAGCTCACACGATTCACGTGACATTGAATGAAATTTTTATACACGACGCAACACAATGAAATGTATTATTTTAATGGATTTTTCTTATTTCCTCTCATGGAACGTATCAAATGAACATGCAAATCTGATAGAAATGGGCTAGAAATTATAGTGTTACAATCTCCACCTTCTTGGGTGTGTGAGGTCAAAGGAGAGGACTCAAGGCTTAAGGAAAAAGTGTGTGAATGCAAGTAAGGTAGCTCACTCCTCCTTCTCTCATGCATTAATATATGCTTGACTTGTCTTTGAATGTATGTATGTGTCATTTTAAGCCATGAAAAGTATTCTAGTATGACTTTTATTCTATGGTGCCATGATGTTACTATATGCTTCCATATGATGTTTATTATGCGTGCTTAGGTTTGCTTGAGTGTGATGAAGCAAAGAACCCTTAGCCATAGTGAGGATGAGCCAAGAACCCTTAAAATTATTTAAGACAAAGTAAAGAGTCTCCCAAAAGCGAGGTTGACTGATGCAAGACCCACTAGGAACATGCCCTAGAGAACCTTCAACAATTCGAAACTATGCCCGGGACCAGCTAGAAACAAGATTGTTGGTCAAAGGAAAGACCCTCAGAGAACTTGTCTCTTAAAACCCTAGCCTCAAGACGCCACAAAGGAAGACCAATCCTTTGATAAGTCACGTGAACTTTCAGAGAACACAAAGAAGCAAAAGCCTCTCAAAGTATTGAATAATACTCAAGTTCATTCATGATTTTAAAATAGAGTACAATAGGGAGCCTTTTATAGGCAAAGTTTCTAAAAGACTTAAAATCCTACTAAAACTAAAACTCTTAAAATCTAATTAGAAATATTTTAAACAATGCCTAAAATCAAGGAATAAGATTAAGATATTAATTTTAACTTAATCTCCTAGATAAGCTCCTTGACCAAGTTCAAAAAATAATATAATAATAAAAAAACGAAATTCAAAAAGAGTTCTAGTCAAAACTAGAGTCCTAGTCAAAACTAATTAATATTAATGGGCTGGACATCTTGTATTTGAAATACTATTCACGTCCTCTAGCTTCAATGGGCTCTTTAAGCATCAACTTGGGCTTGAATAAGCATGATTAAGGCTCTATTTGCTTCCTCAATGCATGCACTAACATTATGGGCTTCTAATTCAGCAAATTGAAGCCCAATTGCTCTTTGTAGACGCTTAACTCTTCCTCTTGTCATTGGGCCATCTATTATCAAGTCTTTTTCCACAGAAGCATCCTTCCTTACATGAGTCTGGTTCATATTACTTGGTGTTATTGCATCATTCCCCCCCTCTTGAAAAGGATTCGTCCTCGAATCTGCAATATCAAAGGAAGAGAGATCAGTTACATTAAAAGTAGCACTAATATTTCCATAAGAACTAGGTAAGTCAATTTTATAAGCATTATCATTAATCCTTTCAAGAACTTGAAAGGGACCATCTCCTCTAGGTTGGAGTTTTGACTTCCTTTTCTCCGGGAAACGTTCTTTTCGCAAGTGAACCCACACCCAATCGCTGGGTTCAAATACTACACGCCTTCTACCCTTGTTAACTTGGTTGGCAATTTGCTCATTCTTTCTTTCAATATTGGCTTTCACCTTCTCATGCAAATCCTGTACAAACTTTGCCTTCCTAGCACCATCAAGGTTAGTAAACTCATGTGAAGGTAAAGGAAGCAAATCTAACGGGGTTAGAGGATTAAAGCCATAAACAATTTCAAAAGGAGAGAATTTTGTTGCAGAATGAACAGCACGATTATAAGCAAATTCGACATGGGGCAAACACTTCTCCCAATTCTTAAAATTCTTTTGAATGAAAGCTCTTAATAAAGTAGAGAGGGTTCTATTAACAACCTCGGTCTGCCCGTCAGTTTGTGGATGCGTTGTAGTAGAAAATAAAAGCTTAGTGCCAAGTTTATTCAACAATGTTTTCCAGAAATAACTCAAGAATTTCACATCTCTATCACTAACAATAGTTTTTGGCACACCATGCAACCTAACAATCTCCTTGAAAAATAATTCTGCCACATACATAGCATCATTAGTTTTGGAACAAGCAATAAAATGAGCCATTTTACTAAACCTATCCACAACAACAAAGACACTATCTTTCCCAGTGGGAGATTTAGGCAAACCCAAAACAAAGTCCATAGAAATATCAGTCCATGGGTGAGAGGGAATTGGTAAAGGAGAATACAAGCCATATGATTGAATTCTAGACTTAGCATGCTTACAAGTAATACATCTAGAACAAACAGCAACCACATCTTTTCTCATGCTAGGCCAATAAAAATGCTCATTCAAAAGAGCCAAAGTTTTTCTACACCAAAATGGCCCATCAATCCTCCACCATGAGTTTCCTTAACAAGAAGCTCACAAATGGAACACATAGGAATGCATAACATGTTCTTTTTGAAAAGGAATCCATCAAACCTATAATAGTCATTAGCACCATGCAATTCACAAGATTTCCAAATATCAGCAAAATCAAAATCAGATTCATACATGCCTTTTATCATCTCAAAACCTATCAATCTAGCATGCATGGAAGTAATCAAAGTGTAACGCCTAGACAATGCATTAGCTACAATATTTTCCTTTCCCTGCTTATGCTTAATCACATAAGGAAAGGTTTCAATAAATTCAAGCCAACTTACATGCCTTTTGTTCAATTTACCCTGAGACTTAAGAAACTTAAGACTTTGATGATCAGAATGGATAATAAATTCGTTAGGCCACAAATAATGTTGCCAAGTTTCTAAAGTTCATTTCAAGGCATACAACTCTTTATCATATGTGGAATAATTTAAAGCAGGACCACTCAATTTCTCACTGAAATATGCAATAGGTTTAGAATCCTGCATCAACACACCACCTATGCCTATACCAAAAGCGTCACACTCAATTTCAAAAACTTTAGTAAAATCAGGCAACACAAGTACAGGGGCATTAGTTAGTTTTTCCTTCAGTATGTTAAAAGCACGCTCTTACACTTCACCCCACTTGAATATTACATTCTTTCTTACCAAATCATTTAAAGGGGCAGCAAGAGTAGAGAAGTCCTTCACGAATCGCCTATAGAAGCTTGCCAATCCATGGAAACTTCTTACTTCACTCGCATTCTTTGGAGTTGGCCACTCTCGGATTGCTTTGACCTTTTCCTCATCCACTTGTATGCCATGAGCTCCTACAACAAATCCAAGAAAAACCATAGAATCCAAACAAAAAGAGCACTTCTCTAAATTGGCAAAAAGTTTATTCTCCCTAAGCACAACAAACACATCATGCAAATGATTCACATGTTCTTCTAGACTCTTAGAGTAGATCAAAATATCATCAAAGTAAACCACAACAAATCTTCCAATGAAAGGTTCATGGTTCATTAAACTCATGAAAGTGCTAGGTGCGTTAGTCAAGCCAAATGGCATAACTAACCATTCATATAATCCAAACTTGGTCTTAAAAGCAGTTTTCCATTCATCACCTTCTTTCATTCTAATCTGATGGTAACCACTTCTAAGATCAACTTTAGAGAAAACACATGCACCATGCAACTCATCAAGCATATCATCTAACCTAGGGATAGGATAGCGATATTTTACCGTTATTTTGTTGATGGCACGACCATCTACACACATTCGCCACTTGCCATCCTTTTTGGGTACAAGAATCATTGGGACAGCACACGGACTCAGACTTTCACGAACAAAGCCTTTCTTTATGAGCTCTTCCACTTGATGTTGTATTTCCTTAGTCTCGTCTGGATTTGCTCGATAAGCAGGTCTATTGGGAATAGGTGCCCTTGGGATAAAGTCTATCCGATGCTCAATGCCTCTTAGCGGGGGCAATCCATCAGGTATTTCCTCTGGGAACAAGTCACAAAATTCCTGTAATAAAGATGTAACACTAGCAGGCAAAGAGTGATCAAGATCATCGATAGTAAGATAAACATCTTTATAAAGTAATAAGAAGGAATTTTCACAAATAAGAGCTCTCTTGATCTCACTTTTACCCGAAAATAAACTCACTTTCTTTTCCTCATGTTTTTCTCTAATTTTCTTTTCCTTTCTACTCAGCTCTCCTTTCTCTTGCTTCTTCTCATTCTCAACACTCACACTCACTTTACCTTTCTTTTCTTGCTCTCTCTTCTTACACTCTCTTTCAATTTTTAACTGATCCTCATATGCTTGAACAGGACGAAGAGGGGTCAACACAATGGTCTTACCATTAAAAACAAAAGAATAATAATTTTTATATCCATCATGTTTTACCTTTCGGTCAAACTACCATGGCCTACCAAGTAACAAGTGACCAGCATACATAGGTGCTACATCACAAAGAATCTCATCATGATAGTTACCAATAGAAAAAGAGATGAGCACCTGTTTTGTTACCTTTACCTCCCCACTATCGTTAAGCCATTGTAATTTATAAGGGGTAGGGTGCCTCAAAGTAGGTAAGTTCAGCTTTTCCACAAGTAAAGTACTAGCTACATTTGTGCAGCTACCACCATCAATAATCAAACTACATACCTTCTTGTGAATGAAACATCGAGTATGGAAAATATACTCATGCTGCTCTACCTCAAGATCTTCTTTAGGTTGAATATTGAGAGCACGCCTAGCCACAAGGGCTTCACCATTTACAGCTTCCGTTAACTCTAAATCTGAGTCATCAGTCAGGGGTGGCATCTCATCCTCCTCAGACTCACTACTAGCACTAGTCACATCACCATTCTCAAGAACAATCATAGTTCGTTTGTTCGGACATTGTGAAGCAATGTGACCGAAACCATTACATTTAAAGCATCTAAGCTTAGAGGAGGAAGTAGTAGGATTAGAAGATGAGAAGGGTTTTGACTCAGTTTTACCCTTAACCTGAAAGGGTTTTACCTTACTTTCCTCTTTAGACTTGAAATCAGTCTTTGGTTTGAAGGGGACTTTGGAATCCCTCTAAGAACTCGAGTTAGATGTCACTTTCAGCTTTTGTCGAGCCCTTAGTTACTTTTCCACCTTGATAGCTCTATGCAAGAGCTCCTCCATATCTAGGTAATTGTATAAATCAACTTGGGCAGCTATATCAGGATTTAAGCCCTCAATGAATCGGGCCATGGTTGCTTCACGATCTTCCTCCACATTTGCCTTAATCATGGCAATCTCCATTTCTTGATAGTAATCTTCCACACTCATAGAACCTTGCTTCAGCTTTTGGAGCCTCTTATGCAATTCCCTATAATAGTAACTAGGGATAAACCGTTTGCGCATGATAATTTTCATCTCTTGCCAATCACGAATTGGACCTTCACCGGTACGTCTTCTGGTGAGTAAGAGTTGATCCCACCAGATGCTAGCATAGTCAGTAAACTCTACTGCAGCAAGTTTTACTTTCTTCGCCTCAGTGTAAGAGTGGCACTCGAATACATGCTCCACTTTTCTTTCCCAATCTAAGTACTGGTCTGGGTCATTTTTCCCAGGGAATGATGGAATCTTCATCTTGATATTTCCGATACCACCATCCTTATTGGATGATGATTGTCTACCTCTCTGAGTATGGGACTCCCCAAAGTCAGACTCAGCATCATCATCAAGCTCCACTTGAGCTCGCCTTCTATGGGTCCTCTTATTGGAAGAAGACTCCACATCATCTAATCTGGCACTTAGTTTCTCAAGAGTACTTTGAACAGCCTTAACCCAGACTTTCATGTCAAAGTCACTATGCTCAGATTCTCCAGACATCCTAAAATATTAGTGTGTACAAAAAAAACAAGCAAAGAAAGATATAGGACCTCGCAACTCACTAGCTCATGTGTTTACACTCAAAAGATGATAAGTTCGCTCGTGTTTAACTCTTTTTGGCTTTTTCTTTAATGTTAATTGCACTCTTGCCTTTTACCATTCAACAATTTGCTTCTTACAAGTGTTCTAAGCAAGTCACAAGCAAATCAAAAGAAAAGATCAGAGTAGTGGCAATCAAAAAACTAAAATTCTAAAATGCAAATTCCCAAAGAATCAAACAAAGGAGAAAAAGAGGTGTATCACAAAAAAGGTAAAGAGGAAAGGAAAACAAGGGGGGAGAGGAGGTTGGGATGGCTTGGAAGGAAGGAGAAGAAAAGGAGAAAATCTGAAAATAAGAAACTTTAAAAATAGGAAACTACTTGGGAAATTAGGAAACCAACTTTAAGAAAATCTAAAAATTAGAAAACTAACTTCAATTAGGAAATTAACTTCAATTAGGAAATTAACTCCAATTAGGAAATTGACTCCAATTAGGAAACTAACTCCAATTAGGAAATTGATTCCAAATAGGAAATTAACTCTAATTAGGAAATTAACTCCAACTAGGAAACTAACTCCAAGCTTTTTGAATTTGCACAACTTGCAATTTCTTCTTTTTTTTCACTTTTTTTTTCTGATTTTTTTTTTGAATGAGGATGGAGACACAACAATGGAAGAGGGAAGAAGATAGAAGACAAAGATGAAGATGAGAAGATAACACAAATGGAAGGAGAGAAGGTATGAAGAACAACAGTAGGAAAAACACAAAAATATACCTTGTACTAGCGAACCAAAGCTCTGATACCAAATGATGCAAGACCCACTAGGAACATGCCCTAGAGAACCTTTAACAATTCGAAACTATGCTCGGGACCGGCTAGAAACAAGATTGTTGGTCAAAGGAAAGACCCTAAGAGAACTTGTCTCTTAGAACCCTAGCCTCAAGACGCAACAAAGGAAGACCAATCCTTTGATAAGTCACGTGAACTTTCAGAGAACACAAAGAAGCAAAAGCCTCTCAAAGTATTGAATAATACTCAAGTTCATTCATGATTTTAAAATAGAGTACAATAAGGAGCTTTTTATAGGCAAAGTTTCTAAAAGACTTAAAATCCTACTAAAACTAAAACTCTTAAAATCTAATTAGAAATATTTTAAACAATGCCTAAAATCAAGGAATAAGATTAAGATATTAATTTTAACTTAATCTCCTAGATAAGCTCCTTGACCAAGTTCAAAAAATAATATAATAATAAAAAAACGAAATTCAAAAAGAGTTCTAGTCAAAACTAGAGTCCTAGTCAAAACTAATTAATATTAATGGGCTGGACATCTTGTATTTGAAATAATATTCACGTCCTCTAGCTTCAATGGGCTCTTTAAGCATCAACTTGGGCTTGAATAAGCATGATTAAGGCTCTATTTGCTTCCTCAATGCATGCACTAACATTATGGGCTTCTAATTCAGCAAATTAAAGCCCAATTGCTCTTTGTAGACGCTTAACTCTTCCTCTTGTCATTGGGCCATCTATTATCAAGTCTTTTTCCACAGAAGCATCCTTCCTTACATGAGTCTGGTTCATATTACTTGGTGTTATTGCATCATTGACTCTCAAGAGTAAAGTTGAGTCCAAAAATCTCTTAAAGAATTGGTAAGGCAAGTCCAAAATCCACAAGTGAATGGGTGATGCTAATCCATATACTTGGCAAGCCTATGTATTCCATGTATGACTTCTTCAAATGCCAAGAATGCCTCTTGAATGATTGAACATGTTAATATGCCCATGCATGCATTTGTATGACTTGTTTTGCATCTTTTATGTGTGATTGAAAGGGAAATGAGCTATTAGGATTCTTTGAATCTCATCCCCTCCTCTCCAATGTTCTAACATGCTAGGTGAATCAAGAGAACAATGTAATGGGAGCCAACACCTTGGAAGATAAGAGATTGACAACAAAGTGTATGAATTTTGCTTCTTTAAGGCCATATGAGTAGCAAGTGTTGTAAATTATTGTTGTATATGTCCTATGACATTATGAACATATATAATTATGCTAATGTATCATGTACAAATGAGATTGAATGTTGTATGAATGGTATGGTGCAATTTGAGTATGGAATGGCTAGACTAGCTTTATGGAAATGTATGTAATAATGGAAGTAGAGAGGCCAAATTGAGATGCATGAGGTTTGGAACCACTTGAGCAGTCCATGCAAGTCATATTCATGCTTTTAAACTTGCCCAAGAGGTGCCAAACACCAAGAAAGACCATTTGGGCACACTTGGTATCTAATATGGAGCAAAATTGACCATATTGGAAAACTATACCACTTTTTGTCCAAATGAGCTCTTCTTGATCTGAAATTTGGCATGCAATTAGAGCTTATTGAAAGATTTTTGGAAAGTTAAAGTATAAAATTTTTAGAGGTCTATGGAATATTTGATGAATTTTCAAATTTGGGAAATTTTCTAATTTTGGTCAAGAGTATTGTTCATACTGATCCAAAAATGAATTCTATCACTCAAGGAGAAAATGATGTCCAATTGCCATGAAATTTTATAGGGAGAAACTAGACGTTCCCAATGACTTGTGCCAACTAGAAGAACCCCATTTGGATGTCTAGAGAGGGAGATATGAATTTTTAAAATTTCTACCCAGTATCAGGTGTTCAAACAGACCTCAGGTATTGTTTGATTGATTTTCGAGACTGGACGTGCCTAAAATGGTTTGAAGTTATTTTTCCCTCTAGTTGACATCTGTACCTTTCCATATTTGTATCATTTTTATAGATTATATTTTTGTGGAATTAATTGGACATTTTTTAAATTCACAGTAGAAAGCTATATCAGTTCCAGTAACTAATCAAACCTCTGGACCATTTTGAATGTCAAATCTCCTCTGTGTGGTGTTTCATGGTCTAGACATATTTTTAAAATGAATTAGAAATGTGTAGCTTTCTAGAATGGTAAATAATGCATAAATTGGATTTTTTTAGAATTACTTATGATTTTCCAAATTTTGTGACAGAAAAGGCAAAATTATGGTCGAGGCTACCATCATGGATTTTGTGTATTCCTTTGCCTTGCACGAGTTGTAGGCCACTTTTTGTGATAGATTTGAGTTGTATCTATGTAATTAAATATGAGAATGTCATACATAAGTTCATATGGCCCATGGGACATTGAATGGAAATTTCATCCCATATACAACACAAAAATATTCACTTTTTATATGCCATTTTCTTATGTTCTTAAGAAATACATGGCATGAGACTTAGAAATAGCATGAGGCAAGGCTAGAAATCTATGGTGTTACACTCTTTACAACATACTCTAATTTTTTTTACAACATCAAGAACAAGAGGTCTCTGATTCTCCATCAAAGCCTTATTCCTTGAAAACCAAATATTATCCAATAAGACCATAATAAGTACAATGTACTCTAGAAGAATGTCCTTGTTCTTATCTCATTGATTAAATCAAATATTAACCTAGGAATTGATAAAAGGAGGTTGAAGGTAATTTGTTTTGATACTCATATCAATGCAAAACCAAAGAGCACGTGCAAAATGAAAAGTAATAAACAGATGATCTAATATTTGTTCACAATCATGATAGAACACACAATTAGTAGAAGCCTAAAAATGATGTTTTTGGAGAACATTAATAATAAAAAGAGCTTGATTCCTTTATTCCAAACAAAAAGCAATAGTTGTATTGGGACTTTAATCTTCCAAAAATAACGCCTAGGATCTGGAGGGAGGCTGAATGGATTGTGAAGTAAGATGTTTATCAAAGCAATTGTAATAACCAATAATTCAAAAATTGAACTGAACCCGATAAATTGATACTAGAACACCCTATAGCAGAGTAAATTAAGGCCAAATAAAATTAGAATGTTAATTAAAGAATATAAGAATATGGTTTAAAGTCTAAAAATAGCCCGAAATCGGATCTAAAACAGCAAACACAGAGGAACCAAAAATGTAGTGGCCAAACCGTAATTTCTGGCAACTTTTTGAAAACTCAATGGAGGGATCTTTAAATGAGAAAATTGAGTTTTCTAAGGTTCTCAGAGGCCCTAAAAGCTATAGGAATTCTTAAAATGGTTAAAACCCCTCTGGTGTGTGATTTAAATCATTAGTTAATTGAAACTTTGATCGAATGGTTCAATAAGGTATTAAATCTAATTTAGGGGAAACCAAAGGCGTTTTATAAATTAGAGGACCAAAATTTCATGATAAAAAAGACAGCTATAAAAAAGAAATGGCAATGAGCTCAAATGGAAAGAGCCAACTTTAGGGACAAAATTGGAATTATGAAAGAGTTATAATTTGGCTTCCTCTCTTCTTAAAGTCACGTCCCATCTTCTCCTCTCATTTCCACCAACCTTGTTTTGTCTCAAACAGTAGCTAGGCCATCTTGAAGTGGCACACAAGAATGGGAAGAGAAGGGAGAGAAATCCAAGCTAATAGTGTAAGATTTTCTTACTTTTTCATGCTTCTCCCTTCACTAAACTTCTTCTCCTCTTTCTTCTTATGCTTTGGTGACTTAATTGGTGTTGTTTTATGGCTGGTTTAGAAAAAGGAAGAGAGGAATTGAGGAAACTCTTGGAAGCTTAGAAAAGCACTCTTGATCAGCTTTGAAACAAGGTAATTTCTCCATGGCTAAAGTTGTTTTTCTTGGCTCTCCTCCCCCTCCCTCAATTCGGCTAGAACTAGGGTCATGTATAGAGAGTTTTATTTTAGTCTAAACTTGATAGGAATTGGGGTTTTAAAGCATAGAGAATCATACGGAACAATTAGAATTAAAAAAGAAGCAATTGGTAACAAGTTATAGAAATTAGGGTTTTAATTACACCTAGGGAAATTTGAAGCTTTCTAATGATATTCTAGGTTATGTAAGTGTATATTTGAGTTTATAATAGACCTAGAAAGCTTCACAAGTGGCAAATTACCTAGAAAATCTAACAAAACTCCATGGGCCTCTACTTTAAAATGGTGCATGTCTTGGTCAAGCATGAAAGAGAGTACCTATGGAGGGTTTTCTTTGATTCCAAAGATCGAAATGGTCTAGATATGAATTAGAGGCACCAAAGGAACCATTGGTTTGAATTTAGAAACCATATTTTGAAAGTTACAATTGTTAGGTTCCTTTTAGGCATAAGGAAGCAACTTGATGTTTGGCTCTTTAGATTGAGTTTGTGATGACTCTAATGAGTTTAAAGAGAGTTATAAGACTTAGATTGAGTGAGAAATTGAAGCCAAGATGATGAATTTTATGAGTTTCTTCATTATGCCCTTTTATGGAATCATATAAATGCCATAAGCTAGAAGTAGTTTGTGTAGAGCTCATGTAAGGCTAGAGATGGTTCCATTGATGTGTTTGTGTCTTGTTTGATATGTCTAGGCCAAGCAAATCAAGTCCCCTCTAAGTGTATGTGTGAATGTAACACCCTATAATTAATTAAGATGTTAATCACGGATTAGATTAATTAGGAATAATTAATATGGGTTGAGATTTAATTGAGATAGAAATTCTATCTAGACTTAAATTAATAGATCATGAGAAGGGGCTAATGGAGGCCCCATGGGTTAGGTGCAAATCCAACCCAATTTAGTGTGATGGAGGCCCAAAATCCACCTTGTATAGACTCTTCTAAGTGGCCCAATAACCCTTGTGCAGACCCACATTCTTGAGCTCTTCAAACTTGGCCTAAACTTAATTAAACTTTAGCAACCCAATGTATAAGAACTGGCCCAACAAAATTCTGCAGCCCAACACTTTAAAACTGGCCCAATAAGCTAAAATCTGAAGCCCAAATGAAGTTGGACCTTGGAGCAGCCCATGACCCATCTTTGACCCAACTTAAACCGAACTAAAATCCTAATACATCAGCCTCTTCCTCACACTTGCTGAAACATAAAACTCAAGAAGCAAAATTCGGAGGTTAGAAGGAGGTTAGGGTTAGGGGTAAGAATTCTGCATTTTCTCACATTTAGAGCAAGATTTAGCCAAGGTAATAGTTATACAACTTAATCCCTTCATCTTTCTCTTTAATTTGGCCCAATTATTTTTTCATTTGGAGCATTTTCATCCTACCCAAAATCTGAAATGTGGAAGTTTGGGGACTTTCTTGGTGAAATTCGTAGGTTGAGGTTAAGGCTGACATTAGGTGAGTTTAAACCCTCCATTTTGATGCTTCATTTGTTACTTTGAGACCCCCATAGCTAATATATAAAATGGGTATTAATTCTGTACGAATTTGCTTAGGATTTTGGGTGGAATATTGAGTTTTCTGGTGAAAGACACTCTAATCTGAATTGGGAATTTGTGGTGGTTGTTGCAAGTTGTCTACAAGTGAGGTAACTGGGTTATATCAATTCCATGTATATATTTGATTTAATTTCATATGTTGTTGTATATGAATGATTTGAAATGTCGAATGAATTGGTTGGCTCTGTTGAATTGTGATTGGACCTTATGAGTCCATGGTGGAGCTGTGGTGCGGCTGCCACCCATGCATGTGCTTCGATCGAGCACTGGGTTATGATCAAACCCCAGATGCACTAAGCCCCGGTTGTGCTCAATAGGGAGTAAGTGCCGTGGACGGGCCTCTCCCGATGTTAATGGCCTTTAACATGTTATAATATGATTGCTAGTATGGGATAGTAGTCATGATAGCCTAATTGTTTCATTTGCTGATATGATGGATATGATTCTGATGTTGATTTTGATTCATGCTTATATGCTAATTAAACTGGATATATGATGGAATTGCCTTGGTTACCAAGATTTATATCTCACCCCATTTTATGGGATTAATATTTCAGGTGAAGGTTCCTCGAGTAAGAATAAGGGTAAGCAAGTGGATGAACATCCATAAGCTAAGGCCGAGTGTGGGGAGCTACACTTAGTCTGAGTAGAATAGGGTAGATGCAATTTTGGTATTAGTTTACATAGCATCATCATGTAATCATGTTGCCAAGTGTAGGCATTCATATTATGTTTGATTGAAATGTAACTGTTAAGGATTTAAGTTTCATTATAATTGAATATTAATGTATGAACTTATAGTATCATATATGTAGTTTCGTTGAGATTGTGATATGGATTACCATATGAAAATTTTAGTCATATGATGCCTTGAATATGGACATAAGCTATTATTGAATGAAATCTCTATGGAATGTGCATGGGATGTCAATTACTGCTAATGCATGTGTTCTTACTGTTATATATTCACGAATTTGCTGATATGAGCTAGTTGGACAAGTAGGAAGTAGTATTTAAGTTTTGCAATGGTAATGGACGGATTGATGGGTAAATAGGGTAGATAAACACCATTAGAATCACATAAAATAAGGGAAGGTAGACCTGGAGTGTTTCTAAGATAAGATTTGGAGTGTAAAGGGCGAAATTTAGGTAATGTAGTCACAGGAGGGAGTCTCGCCGCGGCTAAGAAGGTTTCACCACGGCCAAATGAGAGATAGAGCCGAAAGGTGCCATGGCATAACCAATCCCACCGCAGCGCAAGGGTGGAAAACTGACTTGGGGAGTGACAGTGGCGAGGAACACCATGGCCTGATAAATCTCGCCGCAGCGCAAAGTGAAAAAAATCATCTAGGAGGGTAACAAAACTAAGACTCGCCACGGCGCATTATGTCCTGTCGCGGCACGAGTCAAGGAAATAAAAATAAGGGTTGGATAGAAGCAAAACTCACCACGGCGCAAATATATTTGCGCTGAGGCGAGACTTATGGGAGTTGAGAACAGTAGTTCCAGGAGGCATTTCCGCCGCGGTGCCACATGGGTTGGCCGTGGCGAAGGTCCAACTCGCTGCAGCGAGATTTGTGAAACTTGTCCAGTGATTACAGAGAACAACTGGGCCGCGGCGAGGAAGGTATAGGCCGCGGCGCAAGTCCCCAACCTACTCCTTTTAGCTTAGAAACCTCAATTTCTTTAACGGTAATGGTAAAAGATGATATAGGAACACCTGTGAGAGGTTATTGGGTATTGAAACTGATGAACGATTGAATCATAAACCCCTTATGGTAGTAGGATTTCTTTTATGCAAATTTTGTTTTGTTGAGGTGGTATGGTGATGACCTTAACATCAAGGTTCAAAATTTTCCCATATTTTCACAATGTGATAAATTGTAACCGCTCAAACCTTGATAATTAATTATTAATCGTATATTTCACCATAATTACAATGGTTAGAAGGTAGGGTTGTCACAGTGAGGTTGAACCAAGAAGCTAGAGAACCAAGGGAAAAACTGTGCTTCTTCACCCAAGGTAGTTCTTTATCCATTCTTATATGTATTTCTTGATTGTTTAATTGTCATTGATTGCTTGTGTATATGTTTGAATCATGAAACATGCCTATAACTATTGGTTTAATGCTTTGGTACCATTATGCTTCTTGAATTGCATTTTGAATGTGAGATGGCTTTGGATGGGTGAGGTTGTGTCAAAAGTCCCTTGATTTAGGTAAGGTGAAGCTAAAAGTCCTTAAGGATGGGTAAGACAAGGTGAATAGGTTCAAGAATGATTGAGACTAAGTTAAAAGTACCCAAAAAGTAGGTGAGACTAATTCAAAAATCCCAATAATTAGGTGAGACTAGACCAAAAATTCCTAAAGCTTGCTTTTAACCTTGATATATTCATATGATCTTAGAACATATGCTTATGTGTAGTATTTGGAAGCATTTGATACATACTTGCCCTCTTTGATATGATAACATGCCACATATACTTACTTAAAAAGGTGAATATGATGAAGACAACCTTGGAGAGCTTGAACGAGAGCAACAATGTTAGCCAGTGCAACCAACTAAGAAGATTAAGGAACCCTTACAAGGCTTAGAAGGACTAGTGACAAGATCAAGAGCTAAAGTGATGAAAGAAGCCTTGAAAGGAGTAATACATAAATTAATAAAGATGGTGGCCTTACACTTAGCTGAATTTGAAGCTAAAAAGAGTAGAGAAGGCGTCCATATGTTATGCCTAATCAATAGACCAGATTCAAGCTAGAAGAAGATCTTATGGCTGAGATTAGTTCACTTAAAAGTCATGTGTCATCCATGTGTTATTTTAAACATCCTCTTGGCTGATTATTTAGTTTATTTTATTTACTTTTTATGAATAAAAAAAGTGCCACCTTGATTATATTGTTTAAATTGTTAGTTTTCTATTTTATCATTTAATGTGGCTGCCATCTAGATTGAGTTTAATTGAGTAAGATTATCTTTGTAGACTTGGATATTTTCTTTTCTGTATTTTCATGCACCATTTAGGTGGGATTAATATTCAAATTGTGAGTTTCCAAAATCCCCTCATATATGGTGCTACTTTTTAGGACTTTATAGTAATCTTGTTTGGCTAGGGTTTCACTTTTCTTTTAAGACTATCTTTACACCACTTTGGGAGGCAGAAGATGAATGAATGAAATTTTTAGAATTCTTCTGAATTGTTCTTGCTCTCTTGAGTGCTAGAAAGAATTATAGATTCTTCAAGGGTGGTCTACCTTATGGCATCTCATGGCTAGGGTGAAAGAGACAGGTTCTCTTAGAGTCTAGTCCCTTCAAGACTAACTATCCTCTTTCTTCTCCTTCTTTGTGTTATTTCTATTTTCTCCTTTTTTGTGATTCTAACTTGTGTTTCATTTGTGCACTTGTCTTGATGATTGCATAATCCAATATTGAGTTGAATATGAGAGGGCATCTTGGATAGGTTCTAATAAATGGCCTTTATCATTTGGTATCAAAGCCTGAGGTTTGCAAGACAAGGTGTGATCTTTTCTTATCTTTCTCTTGTGATTCATCAAATCTGTGTCTACTCATCAGCATTTTTCATATGTCTATTTCTCATGCTTCCCTTCATGTTTCTGGATGTGTAATAGGTCCTTTTCGTGTCTTAAAACCTCTTCTTTTTGCTTGTTTTGGAATCGCATCAATATGATATTTCTAGAGCAAGTTATAACTATTTAGTTTTGTGCACGTCATTTTGACCCTTGAGAAGTATTGTGTTCTATTTGCAAGTTTCAACACCTTTCATGTTCTGAAAAAAAAAAAAGAAAAGAAAAGAGTATATTGCAGTTAAAAAAAGAAGAAGAAGAAGGAAAATTATTAAAAAAAAATCAAAATTGTTAGCTGCCCAAAAATTCCATATTGTGTTATGTTGAATTGGTTATTCATATTGATTTGTTTCTTAATTGCTTGAGACCCTATTTGATTATGATTGCAAGCTTGAAGGAAATTTTCCTAAAGTAAGGCCTTTGGTCAACAAGCTATATTAGTTTCTTAAATTCCTTAAACTTGGGTGGTAAGTTTCCTTGTTTTACTAATCTTTTTCATAATTCCATATTTATCCTCTCCACTAGTTTCCTAATTTCTTCCTTCCTTTTGTTTCCTAATTTATGCCTAGATTTTTTTTATCTTGTTTAACATCTCCTTTCTTTCTCTTTATCAGATTTTGTGTCTTCCAAATGAGTCTTCCTTACTCTAAGTAACACACCACTTCTTCCTCTTACTTCGTTGATCTTTCCTTTTCTTTTCATCTTATTTCATTACTGTTTTGGTGTCATTTTCCAAAAAATTCACTTCTGCCCAGTTGCATTTTATGCATTCTAAGCTAGAAAATTATGTTCTGTCTAAATGTTTAGGGCAATTTTATTTTAGAATTTTTAAGGAACTTAAATCTTGAGTCTTAGGCTTGTGTTTGTCTCCTAATTCTCACCACTTCCTTGTTTGAGTTAGAAATTTAATTTAGCACTCTTATAAGTGGCAAGACTTGAATGGTAAAAGGCAAGAGTGTTTCATTATTGAAAAAGCTAGCTTGTTGTGAGTAAACACAGGTGAATTGCATCCTTTTGAGTGTAAACACATGAGCTAAGTGATGAAGTCCATTTTACTATTTTATTTTGACCAATGACATTTTAGGAAACTTAATCATGTCTCATGAAGATGGAACTAATATCCCTGACCTTAAACGTTTCATGGATGCTATAAGTGATCAACTCAAGAAGTTAAGCATGAGATTGGATGTCATGGAGGCTTCTCCCCCTCATTCTAAGACAAGCTGAAGGAAGAAAATTATGATTGAGTCTAATAAGGGTGAGGGTGAAATAGAATCTGAATTTGAGGAAACTGAAGTGCCATTGAGGATGGTTAAATGAAACAAAAATCAACAACAAAAGAAAGATCCTCTCCAGGACATTAAAATGAAAATTCTCACATTCCAAAGGAGAAATGATTCAGATGCTTATTTGGAGTGGGAAAAACGTGTGGAGCATCTATTTGATTGTCATTCCTATTCTAAGGAGAGTAAAGTCAAGATAGCTGTAACACCATGATTCTATATTCATCTCATGCCATTTGTAGGTTCACTTCCATAAAGCACATGAATTCTCAAGAACAAGGCATTAAAAATATTGATTAAATTTGCATTGTGTAAGGGATCAAATTTCCATTTGGTGTCCCATAGACCATATGAACTCATTCATCTCATTCTCATATTTAATTATACAATTACAACTCATAACCATCCAAGGAAGTGGTCTAAAACTCGTGCAAGTGAATGGAATACACAAAAATACTAGGTGTAGCCTAGACCAGAATTTCTAGCTTTTTGTCATAATTTTTGAAAAATCATAACTAATTCTAAAAAAATCAAAATCACATATTATTTACCATTTTGGAAAGCTACAGATGTCTAATTTATGATAAAAATATGTCCAGACCTCAATAGGTGCTTATAGCTATCAAAAATTGATGGAATAGTATCAAAGGTCAACTGTCATCCTTGGTACTGACTTCCAAATTCAAAAATTCATATCTCCTTAATCAGAGGTCCAATTGGGGTGATCTTAGTGTCTATGGAAAGCTTATCATGTCTGGTTTATTCATATAATATTTGTTAAGCATTGGACATCATTTGATGCTTGAATGACATAGCCCAATTTTTCTAACCATATGAACAGTACCTGTATTAGTTTAATAGAAAAATGCCAACTTTGGAAATCATATTTGATTCCATAGAGCTCCAAATAATATAATATTTGGCTTCATAAAAAAATATGGATAAGATCTATATGTGTGCTAAATTTTATGAGTAAATTCATTCATTTGGTCAGATCTTGACATTGGGACATAAAATGGCTCATTTTGTGTCATCAAAGGGGTCCAAATGGTCCATTTTGAATTCTAAGGCAACCGTGACCACTTGAGCACCTGGGAATGCACCTAAATGGCCTTCTAAACTTGTCTCAAAGGTACACAAACCCAGAATTTGAAAACTCACTTTCTATACACAAGATTTCACATTCTTTACCTTGCCATTCACTTTTCAAAATGCACATTTCCATTCATTAGGCACTAAAACTCATACATACATCAAACATTTAGGTAATTACATATGTTCAAATAATTATATAACAATTCCATCATAATATTACATCATATGCCATATGTATGGCTACAAAAGAGATAAAGCTAGGCATCTTGATGTCAAACTATCATCTTCCAAGTTGATGGCTTCTATTACCTTGCTCACTTGGTCCACCTAGCAAGTTAGGACATTGGAGAGGAAGGAATGAGATTCAAAGAATCCCAATAGCTCATCTTCCATTTCAATCATACATAAAATATGCCATTCAAGTCTTAAAAATGCATGCATAAGTACAAGGAACAATATAAGTATTCAAGAAACATTCTTGGCATATGAGTAAGTCATACATAGCATACATAGGCTTGCCAAGTAAGTGGATTAGCCTCACCCATGCTCTTTATAGATTTTGGACTTGCTTCACCTATTTTCTCTAAGAGGTTTTGACTCAACCTCACTCTTGGGAGACTCTTTACTTTGTCTCAACCATATCTAAGGGTTCTTAGCTCATCCTCACCATAGCTAAGAGTTCTTGGCTTATCTACACTTAAGAAAACCCAAGCAAACAAGTTAGATATCATTTGAGAATGTAATGCATCATTATGGTACCATGGAATAAAAACACATGCTAGAACACTTTTCATGGCTTAAAGCAAACATACACACATTCAAAGACAAGTTAAGCACACATTCATGCATGAGAGAAAGAGAAGTGAGCTACCTTTGTTGTAACCACACACTTTTTCTCTTAGAATAATGCTCCCTTCCTCAGTCTCACACACACAAAGGTGTGGGATTTGTTTCTCTTGGCCTAAACACAATATATGGAAGCTAATTAGTTTTTAGGAATCATTTCTAAGGCCATACATGAACTCTAACTTTGCCTTATAGTTAATACACCTAATGAAGCAACACCCATCAAATGAGTTCTAGGCTCCATTCTTTCCTTTCATTTATTATTCTTGACTCCTTTTAAGCCTCTTGGAGTCATCACACAATTAAAACAAAGAGCCTAACTACATGTTGCTTCCTTAGGTCATATTATGGAACCTATGACACCAATTCATTCTCTAGGCCTCCTAATTTTTTCCCAAGGTTTCCTCTCATCTTCACTCATCATATATGACTCAAAAATGGGCTTAAAAAAATTTAAAACTATCCCTAGGTACCCTCACTCTTCTAGGCCAAAATTATGCTCCTTAAGGCTACCCTTGGAGTTGTCTTTGTTTTCTTAATGGATGGTGCATATGGGGAGCCTTCTAAGGATCTTAGGAACTCATTCAAATACTCTTTTAGGCCTAGGAATTATTGTATCAAAGCAGATTTTGCAAGGGACACTTGAAACCCTAACTTTGCTATCTTGATTTTCCATGGTTGTTTGTTAATTCTCTTTGAATATTCTTATTCTCCTCCCTTAAATTCCTAAGATTCACTATTGGTTCTGCCCAAAATCCAAGCCTTCTTGAAGCTCTATGTGTAGGACGAACCAAGAAGAAGGAGGGCGCAAGAGATAGGTACCATTGAAGGAAGATTTATCCATTTGGTCAGTTTATGCTATAGGGTTCCGGTTTGGTCTTCCCTCAAAACAGATCCAATAACTTCAATAAAATCACAGGAAAGAAGGGGAAATGGAGGAGAAGAGGTTTACTAAAGAAAGCATGAAAAAAACTAAGAAATTCTATACCTTTTGCCTTGTCTTTCTCCTCCCTTTCTCCTCTTCTTGGTGTGCCTTAAACACTAGCTCTCTCCTTTAGTTTAGGGAAGAAACAACTATGTCTAAATGAGTGAGGAGGTGGGGCACCTCATATATATAAGGAGGTTTAAGAAAGACTTTTCAAAAATTCTAATTTTTCCCCTCTGTCTTGGCATTTTAGTTTCTAGTTTGTTTTATCTCCTTTTTGAGAACTATTTTTTCCATTATGAAATTTAGGTTCCCAATTTAATAAAATGCTTTTAGAATCACTCAAATCGGAGCTAAAATCTTCCCTAATGAAGCCGTCAAAGTTCGGGTCAACTGACGTAGGAAAACGTCCACCGAAGGGGTTTTAACTGTCCCGGGACTTCTCACAGTTTTCAGGGCCTCTAAGAACCTCAGAGAACTCAAAACTTTCATTTCAAAAGCCCTCCTATGTGAATTCCAAAATTTGCTCAAAATTACAAAAATGCCATTATGTTTCATTAATTTTTCGTTCGAATTTGTTTCTTTATTCTAGCTCTATTTTTCTTTTCGTTTGAGCCTAGAATTCTCATTTTTAAGAGTTTAGAATGCTACTTAATTTTTTTAGGACCTTAACTAATTCATTTCAGAGGACTTGCTTTGAAAACATATTTGTTTTCGTCGTTTAACGAAAATCAAATGTTACAATTCTCCCCCCTTTAAATAAATTTTGTCCTCGAAATTTAGATAATATATGTAATGTACAGTTCTCTGAAAACAAGAGAAAACATGAGAAACATAACATACGGTTTCTCTGTAAACGAATGAAATTCACTAGATATAAAAGTAAGTCCCCCGAAATGACTTTGTTAAGGTCCCAAAAAATTTGGAAAACATTCTAGACTCCTAAAAATGAGAATCTCAAGCTCAGACAAAATGAAAAACAGAACTAGAATGAAGAAACGAATTGTGATGAAAGATTGATGAAACATAAGCCCATTTTTGTCATTTTGAGAAAATTTTGGAATTCACATAGGAGTGCTTTCTAAATGAAAGTTTTGAGTTCTCTGGGGTTCTCAAAGGCACTGAAAACTATGGGAAGCCATGGGACAGTTAAAACCCCTCCGGTGGACATTTTCCAATGTCTGTCGACCCGAACTTTAACAGATTTGTTCGGGAAGATTTTATCTCCGATTTGAGTGATTCTAAAAGTATTTTATTAAATTGGGAACCTAAATTTCATAATGGAAAAGACGGTTCTAAAAAAGGAGCTAAAACAAGTCAGAAACAAAAATGCCAGAATGAAGGGCAAAATTGAAATTTTTAAGAGAGTGGAAACTTCTTGAACACTTTTTAAGTTTCTTGTTTCTTCTATAAATGTAACACCATGAATTTCTAGCTCATCTTATGCTATCTCCATGTCTCATATCATGTATTTCATGAAGAAGTATAACACCATAAATTTATAGCTCATTTCATGCTATATCCATGCCTCACATTATTTAACTCACATAAGAGACAAAATAATGGTATTAAAATAATGCATTATTTAGCGTTGCGTCATGTATAAAATTTTTGTTCAATGTCTTGTGGACCATGTGAGCTCAGACATCACATTTTCATATTTAATTACATGGATACAACTCATTTCCATCACCAAAAGTGGCTTACAACTCATGGAAAGCAAAGGGAAGCATAAAATATATAGTTGCATTTTCAGCCAGAATTCTCTCCTTTCTATCACAAATTTTGGAAAATCATAACTAATTCTAGAAAAATTAAAGCCATGCATTCTTGGTCATTCTGGAAAGCTACACATTTGGTCAATCTGGGAAGCTATTGATGTTAACTTTAAGGGAAAAATATCTTTAGACTACGCTAAGTCCATTTAGGAATTGAATTTTGATGGAACAATACTAGAGGTCAAGTGGCGCTACTGGTACTGACATTAAACTTCAAAAACTCATAACTCTGCTCAGAACTCCAAATGAGGTGGGCCATAGAAAGATTATAACCTATAGTTTGTGCTTGTAAAATTTCACAAGCATTGGACACCATTTGACTATCGAATGACACATAACACAAAATTGACCATATGAACAATACATGCACCAGAACATCAGAAAAATCCCAACTTTGAAAATTCATAATTAATTCTATAGAGCTCTAATTTGTCTACACTTTAGCTTTCCAAAAAAATCTCAATGAGCTCTACATGTTTGCCAAATTTCATGGGAAGATTCATCCATTTGGTCAGTTTATGCTATAGGGTTCCGGTTTGGTCATTTTTATGGTCTCAACTAGCATCAAAGTGTCCAATTTTGCTTCCCAAGGTTGTGTGGCCACTTGAGCACTTGGGAATACACCAAAATGACTCTCTAAACTTGTTTCAAAGGTGAATAAATTCAAATTTCTCAAACTCACCCATCCACCCTATGATATACACAAGGTTACACATGCTAGCTCTTGCCATTCAATACCCAAAACATGCTATCTCATATATTTGGCATCAAATTTCATTCATACATCATACATTTGGTAATTACAAATGTTCACATGATTACATAACAATTTCATCATGGGATTACATCATATGCCATGTGTATGGCTACAAGAGAGACAAAACTAGGCCATTTCATACATTTTGATGTTAATCTCCTTCTCCTTGGCTTAGTGGCTTCCATTACCTTACTCAATTGATTCACCTAGCATGTTAAGACATTGTAAAAGAGGGAATGAGATTCAAAAAATCCTAATAGCTCATCTTCCTTTCAATCACACATAAAGTATGTAATACAAGTCTTGAAAATGCATGCATAAGCATATTGAAATGTGTAAGCATTCAAGAAACATTCTTAGCATTTGAACAAGTTATACATAGCATACATAGGCTTGCCAAGGGAGTGGACTAGCCTTACCCATTCATTTATGGATTTTAGACTTGCCTCACCCATTTTCTCTAAGAGGTTTTGACTCAACCTTACTCTTGAAAGTCAATCTCACTCTTGGGAGACTATTTACTTTGTCTCAACAAAGTTTAAGGGTTCTTGACTTATCCTCACCATGGCTAGAGGCTTCTTAGCTACTCCACACTCACACAAACCAAGGTAAGCATATAAAATATCATTATTTCAATGCATAAAATATCATCATGATACCATAGAATAAAAGCTCATGCTAAAATACTTTTCATAGCTTAAAACATATATACACACATTGAAAGATAATGTAAGCACACATTTATGCATGAGAGAAGGTGGAGAGAGCTACCTTGCTTGCATTCACACACTTTTTTCTTGAATCTTGAGTCCTCTCCCTTGACCTCACACACCCAAGGAGGTGGAGATCATTTCTCTTAGCCTAGACACATCATATGAAAGCCAATTCTACTCTTGAATTAAATTCTAAGGTCATATATTCACTAGAAAAGCTAGGTGACTCATAAAGCCCTTTTATGGTTCCATAATGTACTTAATGAAGCAACCTTAGGAAAATATTATCTTAGCTCTATTCTCTCCATCTATTTATGATTCTTGACTCTATTTAAACCTCTCGGAGTAATCACACAATCAAATCAAGGAGCCTAGCTAGGTGTTGCTTCTTTAAGCCATAAGATGGAACCTATGATACCATCTCACTATCCATGGCTTCTAAAATTTTCCAAGTCTTCCTCTCATCCTCTTCCATCATATATGACTCAAAAATAAGCTTGAAAAAAATTAAAACTACCCCTTGGTGCTTCATCTGGCCTAGCCCAAAATTATGCACTATATGAACACCAAGTGGGTTTGCTTCACTTTCTTGATGGAAGAAGCATATGAGGAGCCTTCTAGGGATCTCAAGAGCTCATTTAAATACTCATTTAGGCCTAGGAACAATTACATCAAATCAAATTTTCAAGGGAGCACTTAAATCCCTAAGTAGTGCATCTTATTCTGTAATGCTTTATACTTGATTCCAATTTTATATTCTTAATCCTTGCACTCTAAAACCCTTAGTTCCTCTTTGGTTTGGACAAAAATCATCCCTTAGGGATTGGGCTCTATGGTGGCCGAACCATACAAGAGAGGGGGGAGGAAGAAGCTACTATAAAAGTGAGATTTTACCTTGTTTCCTTGATTCTTCTTGCTTATTTCTCATCTTTCTTGGCTTCCTCACCTCAAACACGAATTTCCTCTCTTTGTTCTGCCCCCAAAATAGCACCAAAACTTCATTAAAACTATGAAAAGGAAGCTTGAAAGGAGAGGAACAAGTTTGGAAGGAGAAGGAGCATGAAAATCCATAAAATTCCTTACCTTTTCCTTGCTTTTTCTCCTCCTTTCTTCTCCTACTTGGTGTGCCTAAGTGAGCTGGTATTTTTCTGGTTTTTGGGCAGAACAAGTCACTCAAATAAAGGGGAAGAAGAAACAAGAAACTTAAAGAATGTTCAAGAAGCTTTCACTTTCTTAAAAATTCTAATTTTTTTCCTTCATTCTTGGCATTTTTGTTTCTAACTTGTTTTAGCTCTTTTTTGAGAATTTTCTTTTCCATTATGAAATTTAGGTTCCCAATTTAATAAAATGCCTCTAGAATCACTCAAACCAGAGCTAAAAGATTTTCGAACGAATCTATTAAAGTTCAGGTCAACTGACATTGGAGAACGTCCACCGATGGGGTTTTAACTGTCTTAGGACTTCTCATGGTTTTCACGGTCTTTGTGAATCTCAGACAACTCAAAATTTTCATTTAGAAAGCCATCCTATGTGAATTCCAAAATTTTCTCAAAATGATGAAAATGCCCTTACGTGTCATCAATCTTTCATCCCAATTCGTTTCTTTATTCTAGCTCCATTTTTCATTCTGCCTGAGCTTGGGATTCTCATTTTTAGGATTCTAGAATGCTTCCAAAATCTTTTGGAATCTTAACTAAGTCATTTTGAGGGACTTGCTTTAGTATCTGGTGAATTTTGTTCGTTTATGGAGAAATCATACGTTACATTTCTCATGTTTTCTCTCTTTTTCAGAGAACCAAACATTATAATATACCTCATAGGAAGAGCTTTGGATGCTTCTTTCTCATCTCTTCCTCTAGCTCCCAGGTAGCTTCTTTGGGAGATAACCCTTTCCAAACCACTTTTACTAGCGGTATCGTCTTATTCCGTAACTGCTTGAGTCTAACATCTATGATCCGATCTGGTGATGCTATTTATGATAGATCATCCTATAACTGCACATTCTTATATTTTATGACATGTGAGGGGTCAAGCTAGTACTTTTTAAGCTATGAAACATGGAATACATTGTGTACTTGGCTCAAGTTTGGGGGAAGGGCAAGTCTGTAAGCCACAGGTCCTACTTTATCAAGAATCTAGAACAGACCTATGCATTTTGAATTGAGCTTTTTACTCTTAATGGACCGACCTATCCTTATGACTAGAGACACTCTAATGAAGACATGGTCTCTAACCTCAAACTCTAATAGCCGTTTACGTCTATCTGCGTAACTTTTCTGTCTACTCTGGGCTGTTAGCAATTTCTTTCTAATGGTCTCAATTTGTCTAGAAGTTTGGTCCACTAACTCTGGACCTATTAGGCTCTGCTCTCCTAGCTCAACCCAACACATCGAAGACCTACACTTCCTCCAATACAATGCCTCATACAGTGCCATCTGTATACTTGCATGATAGCTATTATTATAGGCAAACTCCGCTAGAACCAAGTATGTATCCCAATTTCCTTTCATCTTTAAGACACATGCCTTTAACATGTCCTTTTAGGGTTTGGATGGTTCTCTTCATCTAACCATATGTTTGGGGGTGATAGGCTATACTAAATCTAAGCCTGGTACCTAGAGCATCTTGTAATGCTCTCTAGAAATTCGAAGTGAATCTGAGATCTCTATCTGACACTATGCCCTTGGGTACACCCTGTAATCTAACTATCTCCCAGATGTATAGCTTGGCTAATTTATCTGGGGTATAAGTGGCTTTCATTGCTAAAAAGTGTGTTGACTTTTTTAATCTATCCACTATTACTCATATTGCATCATACCTCGATGATGTTTTGGGCAAACCCATGACAAAATCCATAGCTATACTATCTCATTTCCATTATGGGATATCTAGGGGCTGAAGTAACCTAGCTGGTTTCTAGTGCTCTATTTTAACTCTCTAGCATACTAAACATTAGGAGACATACTCTGTAATACCATAAATTCTAGCTCATTCCATGCTATCTTTATGCTTACTATTAGATATCTCATGGAAGAATCAAAGAAATAGCATAAAAATAATGAATATTTTCGCATTGCGTTGTGTATAAAAATTTCATTCAGTGTCATGTAAACCGTATGAACTCAAACCATACATTCTTATATTTAATTTCATAGATACAACTCATTTGGATCATAAAATATGGCCCACAACCCATGAAACTCAAAGGAAAACTTAAAAATATGCTTATTAAATTTCGGCCAGATTTGACCCCTTTTCTGACCAAACTTGGGAAATTCATAACTAATTCTAAAAAAACTGAAATCATACAATCTTAGCCATTCTAGAAAGCTACAAATGTCTACTTCACAGTAAAAAGATTTCTAGACCATAACATCCACCACAGAGGATGTTTGACATCTAAAAAGTTTCAGAGGTCAAATCATCTTCTGATATTGTCACAGACTTCTATAGAAAATTTTGAAAATGTCCAATTAATTCTACAAATATCCAATCTAGGAAAATAATACCAATCTAGAAATCTGTGAATGTTAATTAGAGGGGAAAAATATTTCTAGACCAGCTCAGGAAGTCCAAGCCTCAAAATTCAATGGAACAATAACTGAGGTCGGATAAAATGCCTAATACTGGACAAAATGTTCAAAAATTCATATCTCCCTCTATAGACCTCCAAATGAGGTGTTTCTAGTTGGCACAAGTCACTGTGGATATCTAGTTTCTCTGTATAAAATTTAGTGAAAATTGGACATCATTTGAGCCTTGTGTGATAGATTTTATTTTCAGACCAAATGAATAGTGTAGTAGACCAAAACCAGAAAAAATGTCAACTTTAAAAATTCATCAAATATTCTATAGACCTTTGAAAATTATGGTCTTTAGCTTTCCAAAAAGATTTTAGTGAAATCTCAAATCAAGAAGAGTTCATTTGACAAAAAATTAAAATAAGGTTCCATTATGGTTAATTTTGGCATATGAGGTACCAAAGTAACCAAATGGCTTTCCCTAGGGTTTGACACCTTTTGATCAAGTCTAAAAGCACATTTAGGACTTATGTGAGCTGCTCAAATAGTCCCAAACTTCATGCATCTCATTTTAGCCTTTTCATCCACACTTATGCATATTTCCATAAAGCCATTCATAAAGCTACAATGCCATAACATACTCAATTTACATTCCATCATTCACATAACATATTCTTTCATTTTTACATCATATAATATCATAATTATACATGTCTCAAGGGTCATAGACCATTTACAACAATAATATACATTATGAAGCATCATTATGGTTCCAAAAAGGCAAAAGCTAAGCATATGGTTATCAATCTTCTTTCTTCAATGTTGTTAGCTCCCATTACCATGTCCACTGAGTCCACCTAGCATGTGAGATCATTGGAGAGGAGGGAATGAGATTCAAAGAATCCCAATAGCTCATCTCCCATTCAATCATATATAACGGATGCAAACAAGTCTCATAAATGCATGTGTGGTCATGTTGACATGTGCAAACATTCAAGAAGTATTTTCATCACTTGAGAATATCATACATAGCATACAAAGGCTTGCCAAACAAGTGGATTGGCCTCACCTAATTTCTTGTGGATATTGGACTTGCCTCACCCATTCTTTAATGCATTCTTGGACTTAACCATACTCTTGGGAGCTCACTTTGTTTTTGGGAGACTCTTTGCTTTGTCTTAACCAATCTTAAGGGTTCTTGGCTCATCCTCACCATGGCTATGGGTTCTTGGCCTCCCACACTCAAGCAAACCCAAGCACATATCAAAACATCGTATGAAACAATGTGTCATCATAAAACTATGGCATATGAAATCATGCTATCATACTTTTCATGGCTTAAAAAATACACATATACACATTCTAAGACAAGCTAAACATACATCCATGCATGAGAGAAGGTGAAGAGAGCTACCTTGCACACAATCACACACTTTTCCTTTTGAAATTCCCTCCCTTGCTTCGGCCACACACCCAAAAACTTGTAGAGATACTTCATCTTGGCCTAGAAACATTTTATGGGAGTCAATTAGGTTCATGGACTCAATTCTAAGGCCACATACTTGCTTAGACACTAGGTGATTCTATAAACTCCATTATGGTCCATAAATGCACCTAATGAAGTAACACGCCTCAAATTAATTCTAAGCTCTATTATTTTCTTTCAAATATGATTCTTGACTCCTTTTAAGCCTCTTGGAGTCATCACACCATTAAAACAAAGAGCTTAACTACATATTGCTTCTTTAGGTCATAATATGGAACCTAAGGCACCAATTCACTTTCCATGGGTTCTAAATTTTTTTCAAGGCCTCCCCTCATATTCATTCATCATATATGATACAAAAATGGGTTTGGAAAAATTTAAAACTCTCCCTAGCTACTCCATCCATGCTTGCCCGAGACATAGCCCCTTTTTGGCCTCCTTGGAATTTTCTTTGTTTTCTTGAAGGAGGAAGCATGTGGGGAGCATCTTAGGGATCTTAGGAGCTCATTTAAACTTTTAATTAGGCCTAGGAATTATCATATGAAATCAGATTTTCGAAGGTGCACAGAAAACCCTAGAATTTGTATCTTGAAATCTAATGGTTATTTTGTTGTTTTCTTTGCATATTCTTGTTCTTCTCCCTCAAATACCTAAGATTCATGCTTGGTTGGGCTTGAAAATTAGATCCTCCTATGGCTCTTAGGGTTAGACAAAATGGAGAAGAAGGGTGGGTGAAGGTATCAACCATAGGATGAAATTTTACCTAGTTTCCTTGCTTATTTTGGCTTGAATCTTGCTTTCTCCAAGCTCATCTCTTCAAATCCGAACTTTCCCTTGAATTTCTCCCTTGAATCAGATTTATAAACTTCATTTCAATCAAAGGAAACAAAGGAGAAGGGAGGAGAGGAGGTGTGGATGAAGAAAAGCATGAAAAACTACCATAGAAACATACCTTAAGCTTGGATTTTCTCTCCCTTTTCTTCTTCCCTTAGTGCGCCACTCTCCTAGGGTTCTTCTTCTGATTTGGGGTAGAATAATCTGAAGCTAAGTGAGGGAGAGTGTGAGGTGCCAACTATTTATAAGGGAGGAAGAAGCACTTTTTCAAAAATTCCCATTTTACCCTTTATTCTTGGCATTTTTGTTTCTCCTTTGTTTTAACTCTTTTTTGAGAACCGTCTTTTCCATTATCAAATTTAGGTTCCCAATTTAGTAAAATGCCTTTGGAATCACTCAAATCAAAGCTAAAACCTTTCCAAATGAATTCTTCAAAGTTTGAGCACACTGACATTAGAAAACGTCCACCAGAGAAGATTTAATTATTCAGGGCTTTCCATAGTTTTTAGAGCCTCTAAGAATCCTAGGGAACTTAAAACTTTCATTTAAAAAGCCCTCTTGTGTGAATTCCAAAATTTACTCAAAATTATGAAAATGTCATTACATTTCCTAAGCTTTTCGTAAGAAATTGTTTCTTCATTCTAGTTCTATTTTTCTTTCTGTCTAAGCCTAGGATTCTCATTTTTTAGAGTCTAGAATGCTTTTCAAATTTTTTGGGACCTTAACTACATCATTTCAGGGGACTTCTTTTTGTATCAGGTGAGTTTCATTCATTGACGGAGAAACTATACATTATGTTTCTCACGTTTTCTCTCATTTTTAGAAAACCAAATGTTACATACTTACTATATCTGCTTTCATTCCAGGCCATCAAAACATTTTCTTTAAGTCTTAATACATTTTATTGCTGCCTAGATGAATGGTGTACTTGCCCTTATGTGCCTCATCTAATATTCTTTCTCTTATCTCTATATTTCTAAGCACATATAGCTTATCCCTGTATCTCACTATGTCATCCTCAAACAGATTGAACTCTTAAATGTTATCTTGGGCTATCTGAGACCTAATCTTATTTACATGATCATCTGTCTACTGGGCTTCTCTTATCTGGTTCCCCAGGTCATTCTCTATTTGGGTTTCACTCATTAATAACTTCCCTGAATGCACCTCACATGAGAGACTCATATCTCTGAATCTCTCAATTAGTTCCTGCTCTCGGATCATCATACAAGCCATATGTATGAAGTTTCTACTTAGGGCATCAACTACCACATTAGCCTTACCAGGATATTATTTCAATGTGAGATCATAATCTTTCAAGAATTCTAACCATCTCCTCTGTCTCATATTTAATTCTTTTTATTTAAATAAATATTTAAGGCTCTTATGGTTGCTGTAAATTTCTATGGTTACCTTATATAAGTAGTGTCTCCATATTTTCAAAGCAAAAACTACTGCGGCTAGTTCTAAGTCGTGTGTGGGGTAATTTTCTTCGTGAGGTTTTAATTGTCTAGAAGCATAAGCTAACACTCTATCTTTTTATATAAGCACACACCCTTTCTTAGAGGCATCATTATAGACTATAAAAGTCTTTCTAAGGTTAGGAAGTACTAATACTGGGACTGTGGTTAACTTGTGGTTCAACTCTTGAAAACTTTTTTCACACTTCTCATCCCACACATATGGCACATTCTTTCTAGTAAACTAGGTCAGTGGCATTGCTATTTGAGAAAAGCCCTGAATAAACCTCTTGTAATAGCCTACTAAACTTAGGAAGCTTCTGATCTCTATCACTATCCTAGGTCTCTCCCATTGTAACATTGCCTCTACCTTATAGGGATCTACTGCGACCCCTACCTGGGAGATCACATGGCCTAGGAATTGAACTTCAGTGAGCCAAAACTCATTTATTAAGTTTAGCATTCAACTGTCTCTCTCTCAAGGTTTCTAAGACTAATCTCAGGTGTTGTTCATGTTCTTCTCTACTTTTTGAATAAATGAGAATGTCATCTATGAAGACAACTACAAATTTGTCTAAGTATGGCATGAACACTCTGTTCATGTAATCCATGAACACTACAAGTGCATTCGTCAACCCGAAGGGCATAACTAAAAATTCATAATGCCCGTATCTAGTTTAAAATCCGATTTTAGGAATATCCTCAGCCTTTATTCTAAGCTAATGGTATCCTGACCTAAGGTCTATCTTAATAAATACTGATGCTCATACTAACTGGTCTAGGAGGTCATCTATACAAGGGACAGGGTACTTATTCTTAATGGTTATCTTATTAAGTTCCCTGTAGTCTATACACAGCCTAAGACTCCCGTCTTTCTTCTTTACAAATAAGACTAGAGCTCCCCACGATGAGACACTGGGTCTGATAGAACCCTTTTCTAAGAGCTCTTCTATCTGCTTTTTAAGCTCAGCTAGCTCAGTGGAAGCCATCTTATATGGGGCCTTAGACACTGGATCTGCCCTAAGTACAATGTCTATAGGAAACTTGACCTCTCTCTCTGGGGGTAGTTTGCTAATCTCTCTAGGGAATACCTTTGGTAACTCTCTCACTATTGGAATCTCCTCTATACCCCCTCCCATCTCAGCCTAAACTAAAAAGAAAACTAGCTATCCCTAACAACCATACCCTAGAAATCTCTCAGCCTGGGAGGTGGTCATAATAGATAACTTAGTCCTCATATTAGGCATAGTCCTACACTCAAGTAAAGTAATATATCTATGGCTACAATCTAGTGTGGCATTATTTGCAAACAACCAAGTCATACCAATAATCAAATCAATATCTACTAGGGGCATACAAATCAAATCAAGAGTGCTAAGGCAATGCTTAAACTGGACCACACAATTCAAGCAACCATGGGAATTAATGGGTCGGTTTCTTATGGGGGTGGATACATGCAAGTCATATAGTAGTGTATGCATATTCAGACCCAACCTCTTAGCATAGTCATATGATATAAAAGAATGGCTAGCACCCAAATCAAACAATGTAGTTATAGAAAAATCATTTATTCTAATATTACCTTAGTGACTTGGGGACCAGCTAGCCTCCTGCTATGACAAGGCAAAGACTCTACCCTGGGTCTGAGATCTAGAAGCAGGAGCCATCTCCCTCTACTGTGCGAATGGCTAAGGAGTATGTGTGCAGTCCCTAGCCATGTGTCCTGCCCTACCACATCTATAACACATGTTCTGCCTCACGTAGCATGGTTTAGTTCCATGGTTCCTACCATACTAAGGACATACTGTAGGCATAGAACTACCTTTATTAAACTAAGTTCTTCTTCTCTTCCCTCTTATGTTCCACTGGCTCCTACCACCTCTCCTACTAGTAACTGTAGCCTGTGATTCCTCTCTAGGTCTCTTGGGCTCAAAGAAGGGTGGTCTGGCACTGGAGGTGGGCTACATAGTTCTGAGGTTTGCTTTTGTTACTCTGCGTATCTCAACTAGGGTATTGAAGTTCCTGATTCTCTGTGGAACTACCTTATCTCGGATCTCAGGAAGCAAACCTTTCTTTAACTTGTCTACTTTCCAGTGTCCATTATCATGCCTCTGTAAATACGAAGAATATCTAGAGAGCTCTATCAATTTGGCCACATACTGGTCCACTAACATCCCCTCTATCTATTTCAGGAGTACAAACTCTGACTCCTTCTCATCTCTGACTGAGCTAGGGAAGTATTTCTCATAAAAAGCCTAGAGGAATGCCTTCCATGTAATCGGGAGGTTCCTCACCCTTAAAATAGGCTCAATGCCCTTCCACTAATAATCTGCCTCTCTTTGTAACTGAAAATAGCCATCTTGGGTTTATGCTTAGATGTACACATCATTACCTAGAAGATCTTTTCTAGCTGCATAATATAGGCCTCAACTTTCTTTGAATTCATCTCACCATCAAAGGTGGGAGGTCCAAACTTTCTGAATTGAGTGATAATCTTTCTAGTAGAGGGTTGCTCCTGGGCTGGAGGTGTCTAAGCTGGTGGAATAGGGGCAACCATCTAGATATGTGGCTGTAGATCTAGGTGAGTCGCCCTTGAATGCTTGGGACGATCTGAGTAGTGAGGTGGCTATGGAGGAGGAGATGTGTAGCCTTGGCTATCTCTCACAGCAAGCTGTTCCTGTAACTGTATGATTATGGCTTGCTGTTGATCTAGATGAGCCATAATAGCCTGAAGGGCTCTAGCTACTGGATCACTAGGCTCTGCTCTATCATCTGCATGAGCCTCTCCAGAGGCCCAACCTCTCCTAGTGTTTACCATGGCTCTGAAACATTATAGCAAACTTTAGCATCTAAGGGAACACTTTCACAACCATCACACACTCAATTCATTTAAAGATAGCTCATATACACTAAGGCAACCCATAAACACAAGCTACAACCCACATCAAGAGCCTAAACCCTTGCTGTAATACCAATAAATGTAACACCATGATTTTATAACTCATCTCATGCCATTTGTTGGTTTATTTCCATTAAGCACATGAATTCTCAAGAAAAAGGCATTAAAAATATTGAATAAATTTGCATTGCGTAGGGGATAAAATTTCCATTCGGTGTCTTGTGGATCATATAAACTCATTCATCTCATTCTCATATTTAATTACATAATTACAACTCATAATCATCCAAGGAAGTGGCTTAAAACTCATGCAAGTGAATGGAATACACAAAAATACTAGGTGCAGCCTCGGCCAGAATTTCTAACTTTCTGTCATAAATTTTGAAGAATTGTAACTAATTTTAGAAAAATTAAAATTACACATTATTTACCATTTTGGAAAGCTACAGATGTCTAATTTATACTACAAATATGTCCAGACCTCAACAGGGGCTGCTAGCTATCAAAAATTGATGGAACAGTACCAGAGGTCAATTGTCATCCCTAGTACTAACCTCCAACTTCAAAAATTCATATCTCCCTGGTTAAAGGTCCAATGGGGTGATCTTTGTGGCCATGAAAAGATTATCATGTCTAGTTTATTTTTATAAAATTTCATGAGCATTGGATATCATTTGGTCATTAAATAACATAGCCTAAATTTTTTATCATATGAACTGTACCTGTATTAGTTCAGTAGAAAAATGCCAATTGAGAAAATTCATATTTCATTCCATAGAGCTCCAAATAATCTGATCTTTAGCTTTCCAAAAATCTTTGGGTAAGATCTATATGTATGCCAAATTTCATCAGCAAATTTGTTCATTTGCTTAGATCTTAACATTAGGTTGCAAAATGGCTCATTTTGTGTCACCAAAGGGGTCCAAATGGTCCATTTTGAGTTCTAAGGCAACCATGACCACTTGAGTACATGGGAATGCACCAAAGTGGCCTTCTAAACTTGCCTTAAAGGTGCATAAACTCAAAATTTGAAAACTCACTTTCTCACCCCATGCCATACACAAGATTTCAATGCTTTACCTTGGCATTCACTACCCAAAATGCACATTTCCATTCATTAGGCACGAAAACTCATACATACATCAAACATTTGGGTAATTATATATTTTCAAATGATTACATAACAATTCCATCATATGCCATGTGTATGGCTATAAAAGAGATAAAGCAAGGCATCTTGATGTCAAATTCTCATCTTCCAAGTTGATGGCTTCCATTACCTTGCTCACTTGGTCCACTTAGCATGTTACTACATTGGAGAGAAGGGAATGAGATTCAAAGAATCCCAATAGCTCATCTCCCATTTCAATCATATATTAAATATGAGATTAAAGTCATATGAAGACCATTAAAGATAAAACCATTATATTGACAATCTTAGACCAGTGCAGGCATATGAAAACCAGATGAGGATCACTTAAGAATGTAATTGAGAGAGAAATAAAAGAAAAATAAAGAGAAAGAGAGAAAATAAAGTGAGTAAGAAAAATAAAGAGAGTGATGAAAAGAAAGTTTCCTTATTTTCTAGTCAAGGAAAGATCAAGAGAGTTATGCTTGGTGAGACTTCCTTTGTACTTATATACAAGGATGTTTATCCAACTATTAATGACCTTGATAACTCTCTTTCTTCTAGTGTTTTAAGTTTGGTATAGGAATTTAGAGATTTATTTCCAAAGGAAATACTAGATGGATTGCCTCTAATCTAAGGCATTGAGCATAGGATAGACTTCATCCCCGAAGCTATGATTCCTAACAAACCTACATATCTAGCCAACCCTAAAGAGACTCAAGAAATTCAGAGACAAGTTAAGGAGCTCATGAAGAAAGGGTTCGTTAGAGAAAGCCTTAGTTCATTTGTTGTTCCAGTGATACTCATGCCTAAGAAAGATGGAAAATGAAGAATGTGCATTGACTGTCATGCTATTAATAAAATCACAATTAAGTATAGATATCTCATTACTTATTTAAATGACATGTTAGATGAACTACATGGTGTATGTATGTTTTCCAAAATAGATCTTAGGAGTAGGTACCACCAGATTAGGATGAAGAAGGGGGATGAGTGGAAGATTGCATTTAAGACTAAGTTTGGATTGTATGAATGGTTAGTCATGCCAGTCAGTTTGACTAACACCCTAAGTACTTTTATGAGTCTTATGAATCTTATGTTTAACCTCTTCATTGGAAAATTTGTTGTAGTGTATTTTGATGACATTCTAGGATTTTTTGTAACATCTAGTTCTCTAAAAATGAGAGAAAATGCAAGAAATACAATGTATGGTTTCTCTATAAATGAACGAAATTCACTAGATACAAAGCAAGTCCCTCAAAATGACGTAGTTAAGGTCTCAACAAAATTGGAAAGCATTCTACACTTCTAAAAATGAGAATCCTTGACTCAGACGAAAAGAAAAATAGAGTTAGAAAAATGTAATAGAATTTTTGTAATTTTGAGCAAATTTTAGAATTCACATAGGAGGGCTTTTTAAATGAAATTTTTGAGTTCTCTAGGGTTCTCAGAGGTCCTGAAAATCATAGAAAGCCTTAGGATAGTTAAAACTCCTCTGGTGGATGTTTTCTAATGTCAGTGTACCCAAACTTTGACGAATCCTTTTGGGAAGGTTTTAGCTCCGATTTAAGTGATTTCAAAGGAATTTTACTAAATTGGGAACCTAAATTTCATAATAGAAAGGATGGTCCTAAAAAAGGAACTAAAACGAATTAGAAACGAAAATGCCAAGAACGAAGGGTAAAATGGGAATTTTTAAAAAGTTCTTCTTCCTCCCTCATATATATAACTAGCGCCCCACTCTTACCCTCATGTAGCCTCATATGTTTCTACCCTAAACCAGAGAAAGAAGCCCTAGGATGAGGTGCACAAGAGGAAGAAGAAAAGGAGGAGAAATTCAAGCAAAAAGGTATGGAATTTTAGTAGTTTTCTATGCTTTCTTCCACCTAAACCTCTTCTCCTCCATTCTCCTTTGTTTCCCTTGATTATAATAAAGTTTATAAATCTTTTTTTAAGGGAGAAATTAAGGGAAAAATTCGGATTTGAAGAGAGAAGCTCAAAGAAGACAAGATTTAAGTGAGAAAAAGCAAGAAAATAAAGTAATTTCTTCTTCCATGGTTGCTATTCCTTCCTCCTCTTCCTCCACCATTTCACCCCACTCAAGAAACCCTAGGAGGGTTTAATTTTTAGGAAGAACCAAGGGTGATTCTTAGGAAAAAGGGTGTGGAGATTAAGAATATGCAAAGGGAATTAACAAAAAACCATGGAATTTCAAGATGCAATTTCTAGGGTTTCAAGTGTACTTTGTAAAATCTGATTTTGTGCAATGATTCTTATGCTTAAATAAAGTTTAAATGAGTTTTTAAGATCCTTAGAAGTTCCCCCATGTGCATCTTCCCTTGGGAAAACAAAGAAAACTCCATGGAACCCATTGTGCTCTATTGTCTCAGCCAAGAAGGGTTACCATAGCTAGGGAGAGTTTTAAATTTTTCTAAACCCATTTTTTAGTCATATACGATGAATGAATATGAAGGAAAGCCTTGGGAAAAATTTAGGAAGCCTAAAGAATGAGTTTTTGTTTTAAGTTCTATAATATGATCTAAAGAAGCAACATGTAGCTAGACTTTTTGTTTTAATTGTGCCATGGCTTCTTGTTTAAGCAAAATAAGTTGTGTGTGCCTGTGTGTTCTATGCATGAATTGTTAGTGAAAAAGTCCCATGGGGTGGTTTAATGGGACACTTTGGAGTAGAAAAGACTATGGCTATTTTGCACGAACACTCTTATTGGCCACAAATGCATAAGAATGTTATTGCCATGTGTGACAAATGCATTATGTGTAAGCATGCTAAACCTAGGATGTATCCGCATGGTTTGTATACTCCTTTACCTATTCCATCTCATCCTTGGGTGGATATTTCCATGAATTTTGTGCTTGGATTATCTAGGACCTCTAGCGGAAAGGATAGGATTTTTGTTGTTGTGGATCAATTTTCTAAAATGGCACATCTCATTACTTGTTCCAAAACACATGATGCTATTCACATTTCTAATTTGTTCTTTAAGGAGGTCGTTAGACTGCATGGTTTACCCAAGTCCATTGTGAGTGATCATGATGTTAAGTTTTTAAGTCATTTTTAGAAAACATTGTGGACTAAATTGGATGCTAAACTTGTTTTCTACTGTTGCACATCCTCATATGAATGGGCAAACTAAGGTTATGAATAGCATACTTTCTTCCTTGTTGTGTGCTGTGTTGCAAAAGAATCTTGAAACTGGGAAAAATGTTTGCCACATGTTAAATTTGCATATAATCGTGCCATGCATTTTTCTTCTGGTTTTTCTCCATTTGAAGTGGTGTATGGGTTTAATCTATTAACTCCCTTGGATTTTCTTCTTGTGCCTTCTCATGAGTTTACTAACCTTGATGGTGAGTAAAAGGCCAAGTTTGTACAAGATCTTCCTGCAAAAGTTAAGGTAAACATTGAGTACAAGAATGAACAATATGCGCAGCAAGCTAACAAAGGTCGAAGGAAGGTTGTCTTTGAAGCAGGAGATTAGGTGTGGGTTCATCTGAGGAAGGAGTGGTTTCCTTATCATAGGAAATCTAAGTTACAACCAAGAGGCGATGGTCCTTTCCAAGTCCTGGAAAGGATAAATGACAACACCTACAAAATTAACTTGCCTAGTCTTATGGCAATGTTAGTGCCACATTTAATGCATTTGACCTTTCTCTTTTTGACATTTTAGATTCGAGGGTGAATCCTTTTCAAGAGGGAGGGAATGATGGAGACAACCTTGGAGAGCTTGAACGAAAGCAACAATGTGAGTCAGTGCAACTAAGTAGGAAGATTAAGAAATTGTTGCAAGGCTTAAGAGGACCGGTGTAACACCCTAAAATTAATTAAGGACAATTACGATAAATTAAAGAATTAATATAGGGATTTGGAAAAAATAAGAAAAATAAGATTTCTAAAGAAATGCGTTTATTTTAAATAATTTGAGCTAATAATCATGTTTGGTTATTATTGGGTGAAGATATATTAATTAGGGTTATGGGTTTAATTAGGGAATTAACTAAGGGGAGATGGATATTTAATTTAGGTCATATGATTAACTTATTTATACTATGACCTAAGTATAAAAGCTTGTAACATCCGATTTTCTGAAAATCCAAGAAAACGTAAGGAAATGTGAAAAATGTAACATATGGTTTCTCTATCAATATACGAAATTCACTGGATATGAAAGGAAGTCCCCCAAATAGAATAAATTGAGGCCCAATAAAATTAGAATAATATTCTAGACCATAAATAATGATGAGTCAAGGCTAGAGGTGCCCTAAAATTGGGGCTAAAATAGATTAAAAAAAGAGTTTAGAAAAAGGTCTTGAAGAGCCTCTAAAGTCAAGTATGAAGGAACTAGGGACTAAAATGCAAAGAAAAGTTATATGTCGAGCAAAATGTATAAATTGCCCTAAAGTTTAGGGAACCCTAGTTTCACCCTCTATTCGTGGCTTTAAGCACAAATATCAAAAAATCGAGCAAGAATCTCAGAAATCTGTGACCCACGGTTAAACTCAGTTTGATGAGACAGGTCTAATGATGCCAAGTTGTTCAGATGGCGGGGCAGGATCCGGTCTGGGATCTGGTTAGCCTGATCAGTAGCCATGAGCAAAATAGAAAAAGAAAGTTGTAACAACTATAGAAATAAAAATAGCTAAAGGGCTAAGAAACCCTGAAGGAGTTTCAGGGACAGAATTGCAGTAAATGAAAAGTTTATAGCACAATCATAATACAGAACGGTAAAAATTACACCTATAGACCCGGGTGTCCGATTGACACCAAAATTTGTGAGGATTGAGGTTAAGGGCCCCTGAACCATGTTTGAAGCTTAGTATGGCCAGAAAGTAGAAGAAATAATATTTGTAAATTTTAGAAAATCTAAAAGTATGTATTGTACCGAAAAACCTTAATTGGGCCTAGACACCGATGTTAGACTGCGGTAAGGCCCAATAGCTGATTCTAAAGGCATCCAAGTGTGTGGCCAAGGATTTTTGAAAGAAGATATTTAGTTATGAAATTAGAAAATCAAAAGAAAAAGTAATAGAAGGCTAGGATGGATTTGATCTTCAAAAGGTTGATCCAAGGGTCCAAATTTAGTATGACCATTCAACTTCATTAGATTCATCTTCTTCACCTCCATTCCACCATTTTCATGCCACACACAAGGAGAAAGAAAGAAAACCATGAAGAGAGAGAGAGAGGGAGAAAAAGTGGGAGAAGAAGTGAAACCAAGCAAAACTACCACCATCCTTCACCAAATTTCTTCATCTTCTCCATCCTCTAACCAATTTCTCCAAAGGGCACCTGCATATTCATCTTTTCTTCAAGGTGGAATGTTGCTCTAAGTAGGAAGAGAAAGGATTTTAGAGTGAAAAAAGCAAAGGAAGTAAGGATTAAGCTTAAAGAGTAAGTTTTCTCCACCTTGCACTTGAAAATCACATGTTTTAAGTTAGTTTTCTTAAACCCTAGTTATGAGTCATTTTTGGACAGCATATGAATCATTAGAAATGAAGTTTATATGTTGAATATGAAGGCCTTGAAATGATGTTTATATGTTGAACATGAAGGCCATATGAGCTTAGTTATTGTTGTTATGTGCTGAGACTTTGGAAAACACAAAGACTGTAATTTTTGGGAAAATAGAAAGCATGGGGAGATGCTGTCTGAATTTTCCCAAAAGTTTTATGGTGTTTTCTTCATGTCTTAAAGTCATATATACCAAATTTCAAGTCCTAAAATATAAAGGAAAAGTCTATGGAATTTTTAGAACCAAAGAAGCGCACTTTGAGCCTAAAACGGAGCTAGATTATGTGATGACCAAAACGTGATGTTGGGGCTGGAATTTGATGATTTTATCCATTCTAATGGATTAAAAGGGGTGTTTTTAGCTAGGAATACCTATGGGAAAGCCCCCAAAACTCATGGGATAAAATTCCTAAATTTTGGCCAAGAAAGGCATATTATTCGGCCATAGTGAGTGGGAAGGGAAGAAGTTGGACTTTTCCAATTCCAATGGTCCCATTAAGTTTAAAAGGGGTCATCCTATTTTAGAAGCTAAGGTTTATGTGTTGATTGTAATTAATTATCATTATGATTATAGGGTTTGATGTTGTTTTGGGAACTCCAAAAGCAAGTAAACCGAGTCCCAAGGATTGAGGAGCAAAGTTTACTAAGGTAGTAGTTTTCCTCTCTCTTTCCTTAAGCTTGTATGTTTGTATAATGATGAGTGTTATGCTATATCAAGTTGTCATTTATGCTACAAGATGAGACATGTATGCTTAGATTGTGCTTGGCCTTATATGAAATTCCTTGTATTGCTATGCGATATATGGCATCTTGACTGGCATTATGTTATGTACTTACATGCTTGCTTGTGAATGAGATTGGTTTACTACTACTGAGATTTCATAATCTCACCCTAAATATAACTTATGCTAGGTCCAAGTTCAAGCAAAGAAAGAGCAAAGAATCTGGAGACATAAATCGAGGACCTTACTTTTATGTATCACGTTTTGTTATGTAATTAAATATTTTAGATTACTGCGTGTATGAGTTATATTATGACACTGTAAGGTACTCAGGTATGAAATGGAAAGCTATGTATATACTCAATCCTGAAGTAAAAAGAGTATGACTATCGTGCATAAGATGCAAGAATGTCTGTGCCTATATAAAGGCAAAATAATAATAATATGACCAATGAGGGGTAAAACTGCCCAGTTTGTCATAGGGGTAACTTTATATGAATTTATATGTGTTCCGCTAAGTAAGTATTTTTCTTTTATAAAGGGCTTAGAGAGCTTGAAGTAGAGCCCTAAACTGACCTTATACGATGTTTCTATAATTAATTATGTATTTTCAAAATTAGATAAGAATTTGGAAATGACCAAATGAATAGTGAAATTGTATGAGGAAGTTTTTGAAAGGAAAAATTTTTATCAGTTCAGACTTTTCGTTGACTCATCTAAGTTTTATATAAGGTAATTGTAGTAGGAAAAGTGTTATAAACTAAGGTATGACAAAGCCTACTTTTGATCATAAGAAAGTCTAACTCTATTTCTTAGAGGCCCAATTATAATCTTATGTAAGCCCAATTCAAACAAATCCATATACTCTAGCCCAACAAAGTAAATTATGAACCTACTTGGGTTTTGGGCTTTTGTGTTAGCCAAAGCCCATAAAAAATCCTCGAACTTGTGGCTCAATAAATTCCCACTATAATGTAAATGGATTTTTGGGCCTTCAAATCAACACACTCTCCAACATCCTAAGAGTTTCTGTAGCCCATCTCACCTAGCACCAGCCCACTTGAAATAATGGGCACATTGGACCAACCCATCTTCAGTAAAACCCTAAGAGGCCTTCTTTTGACCTATTTGGCTGCTAAGACACTCATGTTCTACAGAATAAGGAAGCCATTTTCGCACTTGAGAAGAGAGGCTAAGGTTTTTCTACATTTTTCCACCATGTCTCACTTTTAGAGGAAGATTTGGCTAAGGTAATCTATATAAAACATGTCCCTCTTATTCTCTTCTTCATTTTGGTCTAATTAGTTTCTGGTTTTGGGTATTTTCATCTCCTTCTCAAATCTAAAATTTGGTGTTTGGGTGATTCCTTGCAAGATTTTTGGAGTTTGGAGTTAGTGGAACCATAGGGTAAGTATTTGCTTTCATTTTGTAGTGTAATCTTACTTAGATTTCATTTATAAGCTGACTATGGTATATGGCTAATTTCATGTGCGAAAATCCAAGTTTTAAGGATGGCCCATGGTGTGTTATTGGTAGTTAAGGCTTAACCCAGTCCACTTAACCTCCTAGATGCATGGGTAAGTGTTTTCTTTTCTTTTATCAGGTGTATATGTTGAATTTTCATCATTTAGATTGACTTTTGGTGCAAGGTTTTTACATGTGCAAAATTGGAGATGTTGGGAGTGACCCCTTGTGAGTCCTTGGTGTTGTGTCCTTAAATTAATGCAATTGACTCTTTAAGAAGCTAGGTAAATAGCTTCTAGGTAGCCATTGGTGGTTTAACCCTTTTGGCATATGATTTATTGGTATAAATGATGATGACTATACTTGTTTTAGGCTTGGTGTGTATTTGAATTATAATGGTAGCTAGAGGAAGAGTAATTGGCTTCATTGAGGTAACAGGGATTATTTTTCTTAATTCCATGTATATGCTCATGTCAATATGATATTTGTTACACATGTTTGATTTTGAAATGCTAAATAATTGATTGACTACTTAAATTACAATTGTGATTGGACCTTGTGAGTTAATGGTGGAGTTGTGGTGTGGCTGCCACCCGTGTATGTCCTTCGATCGGGCACCGAGTTATGATCAGACCCCAAATGTATTAAGCCCTAGTTGTGCTCATTATGGAGTAGGTGCCATAGATAGATCTCTCCCAGTATTGTTGGCCACTAACTTGTTATATGTGATTGCTGGTATGGGACAATAGTTATTAGTAGCTCAACTAGTTCATTTGCAAATTGAATTGATAATTTTGGTATTGATGATATGAAATTACATCATATTAATTAATCTGTACATATATATGGAATTTTCCTCTTATTATTAAGATTGTATATCTCACCCTGATTGTGGGCTAACATTTTCAAAGACCGGACCTCTTAGTGGCAAGGAGAAATTAATGGAAGCTTATTATATGGTTTGGTAGCACATAGGTTTTCAAACCTCGTCAGATTGTATTATGTAATTAGATTACTAGTTTTATATAATTGTCGCATTGCATCATGAATTGCTAAGATAGGGACTATACATGTAATATAATTGTCATGGAATTGAACATTATGGTTGTAATTGGCTAATAATGGATAAGTGACTTGATTTTGTATGAACATTAAGTATTGGCTCTACGCTCCTTATGGTCGAAACACTTTTGCTGTCACTAAATTATGGAATTCACTTATGTATCATAGTTTCGTGAGTAGAAGTCAATACTTGAATCTTGAAGTGGATAATGATAGATTAGCTAGGTAAATCAAGTAGATAAATGCCATTAGAGTTTTACAAATTGAAAGAGAGTGGTCCTAAAGTGTTCCTAGAGGGAGAATTAGAATGCATGGGAGGAAATTTGAGAGTTTTAGGAATAAAGGGGAATTGGCCATGGCCAAAATTGAATTTGCCACAGCCAAATGTGACGAAGTTGCCCAGGGAAGGAAACAGAGAGGAATTGCCCACGATGAAGAGTAATGTTAGCCGTGGCAAAATGTGAGAGGCAAGTCTGGTGGTGTTCTCAAGGGTAATTCATTGCGGCAAAATGTGCAAAATTTATGAAGGTGCTCAATTTCTCATATTAACTTAGAAATTTTGGTTTTCTCTATGGAAATGATAAGAAATGATTTAGGAGCACTTGTAAGAGGTTCTTGTGAGTTAGAATTAATGGACGATAAGATTAAAAGCTTATGATTATGGGTTTGATTCCCTTATATGCATAAATAGTTATGAGTAATTAGTTAATGACTCTAACAACATCAAGGTTTAAATTTCCTCACCTTTTCCTAATGTAAGTAATCTCATAATGACTTCAAACCTCGATTGATGATTATTAATTGTGTCTTTATCCTTAATTACCATGATTAGAAGTTAGGGTCGTCACATTTGGTATCAGAGCAATGGTTCAGGAAAATCATGCTAATTTAAAATTTATGGTTAGAGACTTGGCAATCGTGATGCATATTTGGCATAATTTTAGCTCATAAGAATAGCTAATTATGTTAACATGTGGTTGTTGCTCTTTATCTTCTGGAAGAAAATATAGAGAAATAACGAATTTTTCTTGAATTTTATTTAGAACATCACCTATCACAATAAGTATACCCCTAAGAATAATAGAGTGTAGTGAGATTCTACCTTATAACACTTTAGTAATACTAATTTTGAGACTTGAGGTTGTTAATGCCAATGAAAATACTAGAATTTTACCCTTTTTTTTTCAGAGATTGGGTTATTGGTCTCAATCTAGATAGACAACTGGTTGAGGCTTGTTGCTAACTGGCTATGTGGTAGGTACACCAGTCACTCGCTATGAGGCACCAGTTGATTGAATGAATGAGACCAGGTAACTTGATGAACAAAGTTATTAATAGTATCTGTGATTAGTTGACTGTCATTTACTAAGCAAGTCAACAAGGTACAACTGACTAGTCGACTGGCCTATCGAAGTAGTTAACTGATCACAACAAAAGTAGCAATTCTTTATATAAGTGAAATTCTAAGCTTTTGAAGGGCCATCTAGAGTGATGATGAGAACTTTAAAGGCAATGGTACAAAGTAAAACACCTGACTAGCTATAAAGACCTTATGAAAAGGTAAGATATAAACCTTACTTACGATTGGGAAATTGACAATGGAAGTTGGGAACTAGTGTACAATAAATAAGTGTGATTGACTAAATATATGAAGTGATGTACAATCCATAATGAGTTAGAACTATGTAGATTTCAAAAGATCCCCAAGGTTGAGGCTTTATAGGTACAAAGGTTCTAACCCCCTTACTTGATCCCAGTTAATAAAGAATGCAATTACTTGATCCTAGCTACCGCAACTTGGGCCTAATGAATAAGGGCGATAATAGGTAAAGAACATTTCAAATAGTTTCATTCAAACTATTGAGTGAGTAAGCTATCTTTAGTTAATGATGATAAGGAAAGAGGGTAAGAAACCCTTAGAATTGTGAAATCCATTTCAAAATGGGGGATAGCGACTTTAAAGTAAGAGATTAACGGAGATGATGTTTTGGAAGGAATCTTGAGAGAGCTTTGAGGCTCTTCCTTTAGTGTACGCAGACAAGAGAGGAATTTATGATAAGGGAGAGAAGCCCTAATGTGATAAGAGGGAAGTGTATAGGCACATGCTGCTTATGCATGTTGTCTCTTTTGTATGATTTAGTTCACTTATGCTATGTGTTGATAAGCATTTGGGTGGTGGTTAGAGGCACTTTACGTGCATGATACACTCGAGGAGTGTAAGGTAAGATTCTACAGCACTTTGGTGCTAGAGGCAAGTGGGACGTGCTCATCCACTGGCACTTCAGTGCTAAGGGCATGCTGGGCGTGCCACTTATCATATGATTTGATGAATTTCAACCACCAAATTGATGTCAAACTAGACTAAGTAGGCTTTCTACCTAGAAGGTAAAGAGGAGATCTTGATAGTAAGGATCCACTAAAAAAGAGAATAAAATGGTGCCTGTATGCATACAAGTGGTTGAGATACAGTCATCATAGGGTGATGAGTATGTGTATGGCCACAAAAAAGAATTGCCTACTAATATTGAAGGCAAAGTATGATTCCACCATCAGTAATCATATTGTCATGTATCACGTGTGGTGTGATTAAGGGAATAGAGACAACATTGGGAATTTGAGATGGACTAGTATTTACTCTAGTAGTAAAGCTCCCTAATTTTGAAAGAGGACTCCCTGATCCAGAATAATAACTTAAGGGAAGTGAGTGAGGGGTAGTAGTAATGCAGTTAACTTATGTTATTACAATAAAACCTTAGTGCGATAACTAACAAGGAAGGATGAATCACTAGCTGTAGATGATACTAGAAGTCTCTCATTAGGAATCCCTACTTAACCAATCAATAATTAGGGAATGCTTGATAATGAAAAGACTCACCAAGTCTTTCATTATGTTAATTTAACTCCCAATAGCCAGGTGTAAAAAATTGAGACCTAAGAACTTTTGGGGAGAGAAAGAATTAGTTGTAGTTGGCACAAATCATTGCATAAAGGCGAAATTGTCATATCATCATATACTATGTGCTATAACTTACTGTCAAAAGACCTTGTACTTATTGTCAGAATACCTTATTGACAAAGTTTTAGATTTCACATTATTGAATACAAGCCCTTGCCAACAAGATCTTGGACCTTCTTGACAAGAAATTATCTCATTACTCTTTAGGAGCTATTATGAACTTCTAAATTGTAGGATATTATTAAAAAAAAACCTCAACTATATGTGAAAAAGTTAAAGAGAATTTGTTGCTTCCTGAAGATGATGAGTAGTATGCTATTCGAAGTATGATTATGCTTGTGTGAAAATACTTCAGTTAGATGTAAAAGGTACGAAGAAATAGTCTGTTGGGATTATATAATGGCTTGAGACCCAGAGAGACGTTCAGTTGACATCAAATTAGTATAGATGCCTTTAAGTTGACTACTAATGCTTGTAGTAATGGAAAAATAAGATGAAACACTTGGATTGATTGATCGTGGTAGTCTTTAGAATCACATGTATGTGATTATGGTGGTGCCTTCACCTATGTAAGACACAAACAAAAAGAAAAGGGGATAAGAGAGAGAGAGAGAGAGAGAAGAGGTCTATTAAGGGTTTTCCTATATTGGTTAAACCTATGGATGATGATTAGATTGCCTATAATGAACCACTACTATAAATTGGAATTTTTAATGTTGTAGGCAAGTTGTTGAAGCTATGTCATCTAATGAAGCATCCACTTAAGCTATGGCTTGTAAGATTTAAGGAAACTCATTCCTAAGTCTTAAAAGATTACTTTGATACTTAAGATAAGGTGCTTTCACCCTTGAAATCAAGCCTTATAAAGGAATATAACCTAGACTTGAAGGATCATGTTTATTCACACTTAAGAGATTATGTTTGATTGTGATTAGATGGAAGGTGACCTTAGAGTGTTTGAATGCCTTAAACAGATTAGTCATAAGATCAGACTTTACATTAGTTCTAACCTTTAGAAACCTTGATGGATAAAAAAGGGGACCTTGGGTAGGAACTAGAGAAGAGAGGATAATTTATGTATTTAATGGTAATAATAAACCTTTTTCTTATGGACAATATATGAGGATATAATGTGCGCAATAATTTTAGGGGATAGTTGGACATAAGAACTGGAAACCTAGACTAGATGATCCTATAAAAGGAAAAACGTGCTTCAATTATGAAGGTTCAGCTAAAGAAATATGGGAAATTATGAGTAAAGGACAAATGAAACTCCTTTATGAAGTAAGGTTATTTACCTATGTTGCAATTAGTGGAATAAATACTATAAGGTTAGCTAAGTGGAATTTTGTGTAGCTCTTGATGCTAACTATTAAAAAGAGTTAGACTAAGCATTTGGGAGTTATTTCATAAGTAAATTGGGAGTTAAGAAGTAAAGGAAACTAACATAAAATTTATTAGTCTACTATTGGTGCTCAAAAAAAAGGAGAGAAAAAAAAGGGACAAAGAAAAAGAAAAAAAAAAGATAAATATAAAATAGAACAAAAACAAAAGCCATAAAGGGAGAGAGATTTAAACTTACTTGAGCTAGGTGCTTAGAACTTGCTATAAGATGACCAAGTGCAACTTGGTCAGGATCTCTGTAGTTGTGGATAAAGAAGGAATACGAAATGTTCAGATTGGCATGTCATTTGACTTAGGTCGACTAGAAAAAAAAAGAATTATGGTTACCAAGTGAAGTAGTAACATGATAAGAACACCCTCTCCAGGAAAGTAGTAAGGAGGGACTAGTTTCTAGTAAGACTATCTGAGATATCAAGGAGGATGTTATGAGGAAGGATTGTCCACCATCAATTGAGTAAGGTATGATGAATTAAGGATAATTATATCTTAAAAGGAGGGAAGAATGTAACACCGCAAAATTAATTAAGGATAATTATGATGAATTAAAGAATTAATATAGGGATTTGGGAAAAATAAAAAAAATAAGGTTTCTAAAGAAATGGGTTTATTTTAAGCATTTCGAGCTGATAATCATGTTTGTTTATTATTAGGTGAAGATATATTAATTAGGGTTATGGGTCTAATCAGGGAATTAACTAAGGGGAGATGGACATTTAATTTGGGTCGTATGATTTAACTTATTTATGCCATGAACTAAGTATAGAAGCCTACTTTTAGTCATAAGAAAGTTTAAATCTATTTCTTAGATGCCCAATTATAATCTTGGGCAGACCCAATTCAAATAAATCTATATACTCTACCCCAACAAAGTAAATTCTGAACCTACTTAGGTTTTGGACTTCTAGGTCAGCCCAAACTCATCAAAAACCCTCCAACTTATGGCCCAATAAATTCCCACCATAATGTAAATGGATTTTTGGGCCTTTAAATCAGCACATTCTCCCTAACCCAAGAGTTTTTGTAGCCCATCTCACCTAGCACCAGCCCACTTGAAATAATGAGCCTATTGGACCAGCCCATCTTCACTAAAACCCTAAGAGGCCTTCTCCCCAGCTATTTGGTAGCTAAGACACATGTTTTGCAAAATAAGGAAGCCATTTTCGCACTTGAGAAGAGGGGCTAGGGTTTTTTTGAATTCTTTCACCATTTCTCACTTCTAGAGGAAGATTTGGTTAAGGTAATCTATATAAAACATGTCCCTCTCATTCTCTTCTTCATTTTGGTCTAATTAGTTTCTGGTTTTAGGCATTTTCATCACCGTCTCAAATCTAAAATTTGGTGTTTGGGTGATTCCTTGCAAGATTTTTAGAGTTTGGAGTTAGTGGAACCATAGGGTAAGTGTTTACTTTCATTTTGTGGTGTAATCTTGGTCAAATTTTATGTTATAAGCTAACTTTGGTATATGGCCGATTCCATGTGCGAAAATCCAAGTTTTAAGGATGACCCATGGTGTGTTATTGGTTGTTAAGGTTTAACCCAGTCCACTTAACCTTCTAAATATATGGGTTAGTGTTTCCTCTTCTTCTATGAGGTGTATGTGTTAAATTTCTATCATTTGGATTGACTTTTGGTGCATGGCTTTTACATGTACGAAATTAGAGATATTGGGAGTGACCCCTTGTGAGTCCTTGGTGTTGTGACCTTAAATTGGTGCAATTGACTCTTTAAGAAGCTAGGTAAGTAACTTCTAGGTAGCCATTAGTGGTTTAACCCTTTTGGTATATGATTTATTGCTAGAAATGATGATGACTATACTTGTTTTAGGCTTTGGTGTGCATTTAAATTATAATGGTAGCTAGAGGAAGAGTAATTGGCTTCATTGAGGTAACTGGGTTATTTTCTTAATTCCATATATATGCTCATGTTAATCTGATATTTGTTACACATGCTTGATTTTGAAATGTTAAATGATTAGTTGAACTTGAATTATGATTGTGATTAGACCTTGTGAGTCAATGGTAGAGCTGTGGTGCGGTTGCCACTCATGCATGTGCTTCGATCCGGCATCGGGTTATGATCAGACCTCAGATGCACTGAGCACTAGTTATGCTCATTATAGAGTAGGTGCCATGGACAAACCTTACCCAGTGTTATTGGCCATTAACATGTTGTGTGTGATTACTAGTATAGGACAGTAGTCATTAGTAGCTCAACTAGTTCATTTGCAAATTGAATTGATAATTTTAGTATTGATGATATGAAATTACATTGTATTGATTAATCTGTACATATATATGAAATTTGCCTATTGTTACTGAGATTGTATATCTCATCCTGATTATGGGCTAATATTTTCAGGGACCGAACCTCTTAGTGTCAAGGAGAAATTAATGAAAGCTTATTATATGGTTTGGTAGCATATAGGTTTGGAAATCTTATCAGATTGTATTATGTATTAGATTACTAGTTTTATATAATTGCTACATTGCATCATGAATTGCCAAGTATAAGGACTATACATGTAATATAATTGTCATGGAATTGAATATTATGGTTGTAATTGGCTAATAATGGATGATTGACTTGATCTTATATGAACATTAAGCATTGGCCCTACGATCCTTATGGTCGGAACACTTTTGCTATCACTAAATTATGCAATTTGCTTATGTATCATAATTTCGTGAGTAGAAATCAACACTTAAATCTTGAAGTGGATAATGATAGATTAGGTAGGTAAATCAAGTAAATAAATGCCACTAAAGTTTCACAAATTGAGGGAGAGTGGTTTTAGAGTGTTCCTTGAGGGAGAATTAGACTGCATGGAAGGGAATTTAAGAGTTATAGGAACAGAAGGGAATTGGCCACGGCCAAAATTTAATTAGGCACTGCCAAATATAACACCCTAAAATTAATTAAGGTGTTAATCATGGATTTGGGTTAATTAAGAATAGTTAATATGGAATAATTAGGCAAGTTAAGTGAATGAAAATTTTAGAGAGATAAATTATTAATATGAGTTTAAGATTTAATTGAGTTATAAACCCCATCTAGGCCTAAATTGAATTAAGTAGGCCAAGGTTAAGGACTAATAGAGGCCCAATAATTTTAGGTGTAGACTCACCTTTTAATGTGAGACTTGGCCCAAGATAAAGCGCCTAGGGAGGGCCCAATCTGATTTAATGAGATAGGGACCTAAGATCTAACTTATATAAGTCCTTGTAATTGGCCCAATACCCCTTATGCAGACCTCAACTAAGTGGGCTCTTGAAAACTTGGTCCAACCTAACTAAAAGTCTAAATTGTTGAAGCTAGTCCAACAAATTACAACTTTAGCCCAACAATTAATAGGAGCCCATAAGTCTTTAGGTTGATGGGTTAACCCATAACCCATTTAGAACCCAACTTAAAACCTTAAAAACCAGTTTAGCCATCCCCATTATGTAGAAACACAAGAAACAAAAGAGAAATTCGGAGGTCCAAAAGGGAGGCTAGGGTTCTTGACATATTTCCACCATTTCCCACTTCTAGAGCAAGATTTAGCCAAGGTAATAATTGTATAACTTAATCCTCTTCTCTTTCTCTTCATTTTGGCTCGATTAGTTTTTCATTTGGAGCATTTTCACTATACCCAAAATCTGAAATGTGGTTATTTGGGATTTTCTTAGTGAAATTTCGTAGGTTGGGGCTGAGGGTCTTATTAGGTAAATATAAACTCTTCATTTTGATGCATTTTTTACTAGTTTAAGACCCCCATAGTAGACTTAAAGTATGCGCCTTAATTTTGTGCGAATTTTCCTATAGTTTAGAGTGATATTTTGATGTTTCTGGTCTAGGGAAGGCAAAACCTAGAATTAGAAGCTCTTGGTGATTGGGTAAGTGTTTTTGAATAGTTCTATATAGCTTAACCCCTTGAGTAATAGGTTTGCTGATATAAATTGTAATTAGGGATAGTAATGGCTTGATTTTGTATCCATAGGCTAAAGTAGCATTCAATTGGCTTTTAAAGGATTGGCTACAAGTGAGGTAACTAGGGTTTATACTAATTCTATGCATATTTTTGTTTTAATTGTGTATTTCCTGCATGATTATGATTTTGATGCTAAATGAATTGGTTAGCTATCTGTTATATATGATTTGACCTTGTGAATCCATGGTGGAGCTGTGGTGCGGCTGCCACCCTATGCATGTGCTTCGATCGGGCACCGGGTTATGATCAGACCCCCAGATGCACTGAGCCCTAGTTGTGCTATTGGGGAGTGGGTGCCATGGAAGGGCTCTCCTAGTATTATTGGCCTTTAATATGTGGAATTGTGATTGCTAGTATGGGATAGTAATCATAGATAGCCTAATTGCTTTATTTACTAATATGGCTGGTATGTTTTCTAATGCTTATATGAAATCATACATATATGTTAATTGAACTAGAATATATGAATGAAATTTTTCTTAGTTACTAAGATTTACATCTCACTCCATTTCATGGGATTATACTTTTAGGTAAGGGCTCTTCAGGTAAGGATAAGGGGAAGCAAGTGGATGAAAATCCATGAGCTCCAACCATATGTGGAGAAGGCTACACTTATACTAATTTAGATAGAATAGATGCTAAATTTTGTATTCTTCTCGTATAGCATCATCATGTAATCATATTGCTAAGTGTAGGCCTTTATATTTTGATTTCTTAGGATATATCTATTGAGGAGTTAGGCCTCATTTTAGCTTGATATTGGATGTATGAACTTATAACACCTGATGTATGAACTTTGTTGAATTTATGATATGGTATATTATGGGAAATGTAATTATGTGATACATTAGATGTTGATATGAACCATTGATGTATGAAATCTCTAACAGAATGTGTATCGAATGTTAATTATTGATAGTTCATGAATTCTTATTGTTATTACTCTATGAACTTGCTGATATAGGGTAGTTGGAGGAGTAGCAATTAACATTTAAGTCTTGAACTAGTAATGATAGATAAGCTAGGTAAATTAGGCTAGTGATTGGAGCCCTATAAGTTAAGGTAGAGTGGCCTTAGAGTGTCATTAGAGGGAGAGTGGAGAGTATGAGACAAGGTTTTAGAAGTTGTAAGATCAGAAGGCATTTCGCCGCGGCTAAAATATTATTAGCCGTGGCCAATAGAAGCAAAGTTACCCAGGGAGAGTACCAGAAAGCAATTCGTCGTGGCAAGAAGTGGAATTAGCCGCGATGAAATGTGAAAGGCCCAATTAGGAGTCATCTAAAAGGTAATTTGCCGCAGTTAAATAGGAATTAGCAACGGCAAACTTTTGTGAAATTGTGTCAGGCATTCCAGAAAGGAATTAGCTGCGGCTAAAGGGAGAATTGGCTATGGCCAATAGCGAGAGGCGAGCGAGGTAGGCTTTAGGAGGTTCCCTTGCCATAGTGCCATGTAGGTTAGCCACAACAAAGCTCTAACTCGCCATGGCTATTGCCGCGATGAAACTTTTGAAGATAAAGAGTGAACCCGAGAGTAATTGGCCGTGGCGCAAAGACATTAAGCTACAGCTAATGGACCCCAAACTTTCATTCTAACCTAGAAACCTTGGTTTTTCCTATGGTTGCCTCAAGGGAGGACTTAGGAACATTGGTAGAAGATTCTTATGAGTATTAATTAATGGGTAATAGAATCAAAGGCTTATAAATGAGTACTTGTTTCCTTTTTGTACATGAATGCTTGTCATTATTTGGTTGATAACTCTATTAACATTAAGGTTCAAATTTCCCTGATTTATGGTTATTAATCACATATTTAACTTTAATTACAATGATTAGAAGTTAGGGTTGTTAGACTAAACGTGATGAAGTTGCCCAGGGAAGGAAATAGAAAGAAATTGGTTGCGGTGGAATATGAGAGGCAAGTCTGGCGGTGTTCCAAGGGTAATTTGCCGTGACAAAATGTGTGAAATTTATGAAGGTGCTCAATTTCTCATATTAACCTTGAAACTTTGGCTTTCTTTATGGAAATGATAAGGAATGATTTAGAAGCACTTATAGGAGATTTTTGTGAGTTGGAATTAATGGATGATAGGATTAAAAGCTTATTATTGTGAGTTTGATTCTTTCATATGCATAAATGGTTATAAGTAATTAGTTAATGACTCTAACAATATCAAGATTTAAATTTCCTTATCTTTTTCTAATATAAGTAATCTCATAATGACTTTAAACCTCAATTGATGATTATTAATTGTGTCTTTAACTTTAATTACCATGATTATAAGTTAGGGTCATCACAACCGGTGAGAAGATCAAAAGCTAAAGTGATGAAAGAAGTCTTGAATAAAGTAATACATAAATTAATAGAGACGGAGGCCTTACACTTAGCTAAATTTGAAGCTAAAAAGAGTAGAGAAGGCGTCCACATGTTGTGCCTAATCAATGGACCAGATTCAAGCTAGAAAAAGATCTTGTGGCTGAGATTAGTTCACTTAAAAGTTATATGCCATCCATGTGTTGCCTTAAGTATCCTCTTGGCTGATTATTTAGTTTATTTTATTTATTTTTTATGAATCAAAAGGCACTACCTTGATTATATTGTTCAAATTGTTAGTTTTCTATTTTATCATGTAATGTGGCTGCCCATGTAGATTGAGTTTAATTGAGTAGGATTACTTTGTAGACTTGGATATTTTATTTTTTATTTTTTTATGCACCATTTAAGAGGGATTAATATTCAAATTGTGAGTTCCCAAAATCCCCTCATATATAACACTACATTTTAGGACTTTATATAACATCTGGTTCCTCCATAAATGTGAGAAACACGATGTTCGATTTCTCTGTAAACGTCAGAAATGGGCCAAATATAAAAGGAAATCCCAAAAATAGAAAGATTTGTGGCCAACTAAAATTAGGATAAAATTCTAAATATTGGAAAATGAGGATTTGAGGTTTAAGATGCCCAAAAACTAGAGTTAGAATAGCTCAAAAAATTTGCCAAAGAAAGTAAGGGCTTTTTTGTAATTTTTGAAAATTTTGGAAAACTCACAGAAGGGCTTTTTAAACAGAAAATTTGAGTTTTCCAGGGTTGTCAAAGGCTTTGAAAACTATAGGAACCCCTAAAATAGTTGAAATCACTTAAAAAGAATCAGCATGGTTTCAGATCCTTTTTGAGTCATTCCAAAGGCAATTCTTATGATAAGAGTCTAAGGAATATGATAGAAAAGACGGATTTTGAAAAGGAGTTGAAATGAGACCAAACGAATAAACCATGGATGAGGGACTAAAATTAAAAGTTAAAAAGGTATGTTAACTTTACCCTTTTGTTTTTAAAATCACGTCCAGCCCTTCTCCTTCCTCTCTATCGAAGCCTTTTTAGTCTAAAACAGATTTGAAAGAGGCGCACAAAGGGAAGAACAAGAGAAGGGAGAAGAAAGCCAAGAAAGATAGGTAAATTCAAGAAATTTCATGGCCTTCTCTTCTTTAAAGTTGTTCTTCTCTTCTTACTTCATCTTTCCATGGTTTTGGTGGATGAAATAGTTCTGTTTTGGCCTTAAACTAGAGGGGATGATGCAAGACCCACTAGGAACATGCCCTAGAGAACCTTCAACAATTCGAAACTATGCCCGGGATCTGCTAGAAATAAGAATGTTGGTCAAAGGAAAGACCCTAAGAGAACCTGTCTCTTAGAACTCTAACCTCAAGACGCCACAAAGGAAGACCAATCCTTTGATAAGTCACGTGTACTCTCAGAGAACACAAAGAAGCAAAAGCCTCACCAAGTATTGAATAATACTCAAATTTATTCATTCATTCATTCATGATTCAAAATAGAGTACAATAGGAAGCCTTTTATAGGCAAAGTTTATATAAGACTTAAAATCCTACTAAAACTAAAACTCTTAAAATCTAATTAGAAATATTTTAAACAATGCCTAAAATCAAGGAATAAGATTAAGATATTAATTTTAACTTAATCTTCTAGATAAGCTCCTTGACCAAGTCCAAAAAAATAATATAATAATAAAAAAACGAAATTCAAAAAGAGTTCTAGTCAAAACTAGAGTCCTAATCAAAACTAATTAATATTAATGGGCTGAACATCTTGTATTTGAAATACTATTCACGTCCTCTAACTTCAATGGGCTCTTTAAGCATCAACTTGGGCTTGAATAAGCATGATTAAGGCTCTATTTGCTTCCTCAATGCATGCACTAACATTATGGGCTTCTAATTCTCCTTCCTCACATGAGTCTGGTTCATATTACTTGGTGTTATTGCATCATTCCCCCCCTCTTGAAAAGGATACGTCCTTGAATCTGCAATATCAAAGGAAGAGAGATCAGTTACATTAAAAGTAGCACTAATATTTCCATAAGAACTAGGTAAGTCAATTTTATAAGCATTATCATTAATTCTTTCAAGAACTTGAAAGGGACCATCTCCTCTAGGTTGGAGTTTTGACTTCCTTTTCTCCGGGAAACGTTCTTTTCGCAAGTGAACCCACACCCAATCGCCGGGTTTAAATACCACACGCCTTCTACCCTTGTTAACTTGGTTAGCAATTTGCTCATTCTTTCTTTCAATATTGGCTTTCACCTTCTCATGCAAATCCTGTACAAACTTTGCCTTCCTAGCACCATCAAGGTTAGTAAACTCATGTGAAGGTAAAGGAAGCAAATCTAATGGGGTTAGAGGATTAAAGCCATAAACAATTTCAAAAGGAGAGAATTTTGTTGCAGAATGAACAGCACGATTATAAGCAAATTCGACATGGGGCAAACACTTCTCCCAATTCTTAAGATTCTTTTGAATGATAGCTCTTAATAAAGTAGAGAGGGTTCTATTAACAACCTCGGTCTGCCCGTCAGTTTGTGGATGCACTGTAGTAGAAAATAAAAGCTTAGTGCCAAGTTTATTCCACAATGTTTTCCAGAAATAACTCAAGAATTTCACATCTCTATCACTAACAATAGTTTTTGGCACACCATGCAATCTAACAATCCCCTTGAAAAATAATTCTGCCACATACATAGCATCATTAGTTTTGGAACAAGCAATAAAATGAGCCATTTTACTAAACCTATCCACAACAACAAAGATACTATCTTTCCCAGTGGGAGATTTAGGCAAACCCAAAACAAAGTCCATAGAAATATCAGTCCATGGGTGAGAGGGAACTGGTAAAGGAGAATACAAGCCATGTGATTGAATTCTAGACTTAGCATGCTTACAAGTAATACATCTAGAACAAACAGCAACCACATCTTTTCTCATGCCAGGCCAATAAAAATGCTCATTCAAAAGAGCCAAAGTCTTTTCTACACCAAAATGGCCCATCAATCCCCCACCATGAGTTTCCTTAACAAGAAACTTGCGAATGGAACACATAGGAATGCATAACTTGTTCTTTTTGAAAAGGAAACCATCAAACCTATAATAGTCATTAGTACCATGTAATTCACAAGATTTCCAAATATCAGTGAAATCAAAATCAGATTCATACATGCCTTTTAACATCTCAAAACCTATCAATCTAGCATGCATGGAAGTAATCAAAGTGTAACGCCTAGACAATGCATCAGCTACAACATTTTCCTTTCCCTTCTTATGCTTAATCACATAAGGAAAGGTTTCAATAAATTCAAGCCAACTCGCATGCCTTTTGTTCAATTTACCCTGAGACTTAAGAAACTTAAGACTTTGATGATCAGAATGGATAATAAATTCTTTAGGCCACAAATAATGTTGCCAAGTTTCTAAAGTTCGTTTCAAGGCATACAACTCTTTATCATATGTGGAATAATTTAAAGCAGAACTACTCAATTTCTCACTGAAATATGCAATAGGTTTAGAATCCTGCATCAACACACCACCTATGCCTATACCAGAAGCGTCACACTCAATTTCAAAAACTTTAGTAAAATCAGGCAACACAAGTACAGGGGTATTAGTTAGTTTTTCCTTCAGTATCTTAAAAGCATGCTCTTGTGCTTCACCCCACTTGAATATCACATTCTTTCTTACCAAATCATTTAAAGGGGCAGCAAGAGTAGAGAAGTCCTTCACGAATCGCCTATAGAAGCTTGCCAATCCATGGAAACTTCTTACTTCACTTGCATTCTTTGGAGTTGGCCACTCTCGGATTGCTTTGACCTTTTCCTCGTCCACTTGTATGCCACGAGCTCCTACAACAAATCCAAGAAAAACCATAGAATCCAAACAAAAAGAGCACTTCTCTAAATTGGCAAAAAGTTTATTCTCCCTAAGCACAACAAACACATCATGCAAATGATTCACATGTTCTTCTAGACTCTTAGAGTAGATCAAAATATCATCAAAGTAAACCACAACAAATCTCCCAATGAAAGGTCTAAAGACATGGTTCATTAAACTCATGAAAGTGCTAGGTGCGTTAGTCAAGCCAAATGGCATAACTAACCATTCATATAATCCAAACTTGGTCTTAAAAGCAGTTTTCCATTCATCACCTTCTTTCATTCTAATCTGATGGTAACCACTTCTAAGATCAACTTTAGAGAAAACACATGCACCATGCAACTCATCAAGCATATCATCTAACCTAGGGATAGGATAGCGATATTTTACCGTTATTTTGTTGATGGCACGACAATCTACACACATTCGCCACTTGCCATCCTTTTTGGGTACAAGAATCACCGGGACAGCACACGGACTCAGACTTTCACGAACAAAGCCTTTCTTCATGAGCTCTTCCACTTGATGTTGTATTTCCTTAGTCTCGTTTGGATTTGCTTGATAAGCAGGTCTATTGGGAATAGATGCCCCTGGGATAAAGTCTATCCGATGCTCAATGCCTCTTAGCGGGGGCAATCCATCAGGTATTTCCTCTGGGAACAAGTCACAAAATTCCTGTAATAAAGATGTAACACTAGCAGGCAAAGAGTGATCAAGATCATCGATAGTAAGATAAACATCTTTATAAAGTAATAAGAAGGCATTTTCATAAATAAGAGCTCTCTTGATCTCACTTTTACCCGAAAATAAACTCACTTTCTTTTCCTTATGTTTTTATCTAATTTTCTTTTCCTTTCTACTCAGCTCTCCTTTCTCCTGCTTCTCCTCATTCTCAACACTCACACTCACTTTACTTTTCTTTTCTTGCTCTCTCTTCTTACACTCTCTTTCAATTTTTAACTGATCCTCATATGCTTGAACAGGACGAAGAGGGGTCAACACAATGGTCTTACCATTAAAAACAAAAGAATAATAATTTTTATATCCATCATGTTTTACCTTTCAGTCAAACTGCCATGGCCTACCAAGTAACAAGTGACCAGCATACATGGGTGCTACATCACAAAGAATCTCATCATGATAATTACCAATAGAAAAAGAGATGAGCACCTGTTTTGTTACCTTTACCTCCCCACTATCGTTAAGCCATTGTAATTTATAAGGGGTAGGGTGCCTCAAAGTAGGTAAGTTGAGCTTTTCCACAAGTAAAGTACTAGCTACATTTGTGCAGCTACCACCATCAATAATCAAACTACATACCTTCTTGTGGATGAAACATCGAGTATGGAAAATATGCTCACGCTGCTCTACCTCAAGATCTTCTTTAGGTTGAATATTGAGAGCACGCCTAGCCACAAGGGCTTTACCATTTACAGCTTCCGTTAACTCTAAATCTGAGTCATCAGTCAGGGGTGGCATCTCATCCTCCTCAGACTCACTACTAGCACTAGTCACATCACCATTCTCAAGAACAATCATAGTTCGTTTGTTCGGACATTGTGAAGCAATGTGACCGAAACCATTACATTTAAAGCATCTAAGCTTAGAGGAGGAAGTAGTAGGATTAGAAGATGAGAAGGGTTTTGACTCAGTTTTACCCTTAACCTGAAAGGGTTTTACCTTACTTTCCTCTTTAGACTTGAAATCAGTCTTTGGTTTGAAGGGGACTTTGGAATCCCTCCAAGAACTCGAGTTAGATGTCACTTTCAGCTTTTGTCGAGCCCTTAGTTGCTTTTCCACCTTGATAGCTCTTTGCAAGAGCTCCTCCATATCTAGGTAATTGTATAAATCAACTTGGGCAGCTATATCAGGATTTAAGCCCTCAATGAATCGGGCCATGGTTGTTTCACGGTCTTCTTCCACATTTGCCTTAATCATGGCAATCTCCATTTCTTGATAGTAATCTTCCACACTCATAGAACCTTGCTTCAGCTTTTGGAGCCTCTTATGCAATTCCCTATAATAGTAACTAGGGATAAACCGTTTGCGCATGATAATTTTCATCTCTTGCCAATCACGAATTGGACCTTCACCGGTACGTCTTCTGATGAGTAAGAGTTGATCCCACCAGATGCTAGCATAGTCAGTAAACTCTACTGCAGCAAGTTTTACTTTCTTCACCTCAGTGTAAGAGTGGCACTCGAATACATGCTCCACTTTTCTTTCCCAATCTAAGTACTGGTCTGGGTCATTTTTCCCAGGGAATGATGGAATCTTCATCTTGATATTTCCGATACCACCATCCTTATTGGATGATGATTGTCTACCTCTCTGAGTATGGGACTCCCCAAAGTCAGACTCAGCATCATCATCAAGCTCCACTTGAGCTCGCCTTCTATGGGTCCTCTTATTGGAAGAAGACTCCACATCATCTAATCTGGCACTTAGTTTCTCAAGAGTACTTTGAACAGCCTTAACCCAGACTTTCATGTCAAAGTCACTATGCTCAGATTCTCCAGACATCCTGAAATATTAGTTTGTACAAAAAAACAAGCAAAGAAAGATATAGGACCTCGCAACTCACTAGCTCACGTGTTTACACTCAAAAGATGATAAGTTCGCTCGTGTTTAACTCTTTTTGGCTTTTTCTTTAATGTTAATTGCACTCTTTCCTTTTACCACTCAACAATTTGCTTCTTACAAGTGTTCTAAGCAAGTCACAAGCAAATCAAAAGAAAAGATCAGAGTAGTGGCAATCAAAAAACTAAAATTCTAAAATGCAAATTCCCAAAGAATCAAACAAAGGAGAAAAAGAGGTGTATAACAAAAAAGGTAAAGAGGAAAGGAAAACAAGGGGGGAGAGGAGGTTGGGATGGCTTGGAAGGAAGGAGAAGAAAAGGAGAAAATTTGAAAATAAAAAACTTTAAAAATAGGAAACTACTTGGGAAATTAGGAAACCAACTTTAAGAAAATCTAAAAATTAGAAAACTAAGTGCAATTAGGAAATTGAGTCCAATTAGGAAATTAATTCCAACTAGGAAACTAACTCTAATTAGGAAATTGTCTCCAATTAGGAAACTAACTCCACAACTTGCATTTTTTTTTTTACTCTTTTTTTTTAATTTGTCTTTTTTTTTTTTCACTTTTTTTTTCGAATTTGTCTTTTTTTTTCACTTTTTTTTTTGAATTTTTTTTTTTGGAGTATCGCACTCTCCCCTTTTTTTTTTTTTGAATGAGTATAGAGGCACGCAACAATGGAAGAAGGAAGAAGATAGAAGACAAAGATGAAGATGAGAAGATAACACAAATGGAAGGAGAGAAGGTATGAAGAACAACGATAGGAAAAACACAAAAATATACCTTGTACTAGCGAACCAAAGCTCTGATACCAAATGGTGCGAGACCCACTAGGAACATGCCTTAGAGAACCTTCAACAATTCGAAACTATGCCCGGGATCGGCTAGAAACAAGAATGTTGGTCAAAGGAAAGACCCTAAGAGAACTTGTCTCTTAGAACCCTAGCCTCAAGACGCCACAAAGGAAGACCAATCCTTTGATAAGTCACGTGTACTCTCAGAGAACACAAAGAAGCAAAAGCCTCTCAAAGTATTGAATAATACTCAAATTTATTCATTCATGATTCAAAATAGAGTACAATAGGGAGCCTTTTATAGGCAAAGTTTCTAAAAGACTTAAAATCCTACTTAAACTAAACCTCTTAAAATCTAATTAGAAATATTTTAAACAATGCCTAAAATCAAGGAATAAGATTAAGATATTAATTTTAACTTAATCTCCTAGATAAGCTCCTTGACTAAATCCAAAAAAATAATATAATAATAAAAAAACGAAATTCAAAAAGAGTTCTAGTCAAAACTAGAGTCCTAATCAAAACTAATTAATATTAATGGGCTGGACATCTTGTATTTGAAATACTATTCACGTCCTCTAACTTCAATGGGCTCTTTAAGCATCAACTTGGGCTTGAATAAGCATGATTAAGGCTCTATTTGCTTCCTTAATGCATGCACTAACATTATGGGCTTCTAATTCAGCAAATTGAAGCCCAATTGCTCTTTGTAGACGCTTAACTCTTCTTCTTGTCATTGGGCTTTTAACATGTTGGATATTAACTTTAGTTGCTCCATGGACTTTCTTAGGATATTGGGCTTCCACTTGGACTTCCACTTTTGCATATTTAAAGAGATTTCATGTCTAAAGTCCAATTCAGCATATTTTGAATTGATCAAATATGGATCTTGGGCTCTAAACTTGGGCCGACGTCCAACATAAATATTATCTTGAGCTCTTTGAAATTTTTGGACACAGTGCATAATTTGGGCCACTTGAGCTCTTTGAAGTTTTTGATGGATGAGGGTTTCTCGAACTTTTTGTGCTCCAATGGGTATGCCTGCTGGTATTGTATCATTCCCTCCCTCTTTGAAAATATTCGTCCTCGAATCTTCGCCATTAGGTGGATTCTGAGAAAGCAAATCTAGGCAATCACAACTTTTTTCAATGCTAGTTAAAGATGATGGTCCATTAGGTGACTTCTTTGAAAACAAATCTCCACATACTTGCAATGAGCTAGAATCAACAATAGGCAAAGATGGATCAAGATTGTTAGTAGATAAACAAATATCCTTACACACACTCTCAACCTCTCTTTTTTCATCAAACAAGCTCACACTCATGCTTTTCTCACTTTTCTCATAACTTTCTAGCTCTTTCTTTTCACTCACACTCTTTTCTTTTTCAATCTCGTCTTTTTCTCTCTCTAACTCATGTTCTCTCTCTTTTTCTTTTGCTTTCTCTAACTCTTGTTCTCTCTTTTTTTCTTTTGCTCTCTCGTTTTCTTTCATTTTGTATGCTTGTGCTATTTTCACTTGATCCTCATAAGCATCCATAGGATCAAGAGGTACCAATACATGATTTTTTTCATTGAATACAAATGAATAGCAATAGCAATATTTGTGCTTATGCTTAACATATTTAGCTTTTCTCACATGTTTCCATGGTTTACCAAGCATAATATGTCCCTCATACATAAGAGCCACATCACATAATACTTTATCATGATATTTATCAATGGAGAAAAAAATCAAAACTTGCTTATTAACCCTAAATTCAGCACTACCCTTCAACAAGGTATAGGGCCTAGGATGCTTTATAGTAGGCAAGTTTAATTTCTCAACAAGTAAGATACTAGCAACATTTACATAGCTACTATTATCAATAGCCATGCTACAGACTTTCTCTTTGATAAGGCATCTAGTATGGAAATCAGGGGATGATTTTTCCTTATCTTGTCTTGTAGAGTTGGAGTTGGATTGGAATGCATCTAACCATGCACAAGATTGCTTGAATCGCTCTTTGTTAGCCTCTTCAAGGAATTTGTACTCACTAGACATTTTGTCACCTGAAAAAGTTAGTCAACGAAGATATAGGACCTCGCACACTCGTCTCACGTGTTTACACTCAAAAGATGATAAGTTCACTCGTGTTTAACTCTCTTTTTGGCTTTTTCTTTAATGTTAATTGCACTCTTGCCTTTTACCACTCAACAATTTACTTCTTACAAGTATTCTAAGTAAGTCACAAGCAAATCAAATGAAAGACCATACTAGTGGTAATCAAAAAACTAGAATCCTAAAATATAAATTCCCAAAGAATCAAACAAAGGAGGAAAAAAAAAAGGGTGTGCAACAAAGAGGTAAAGAGGAAAGGAAAACAAGGGGGGAGAGGAGGTTGGGATGGCTTGGAAGGAAGGAGAAGAAAAGGAAAAATCTGAAAATAAGAAACTTTAAAAATAGGAAACTACTTGGGAAATTAGGAAACCAACTTTAAGAAAATCTAAAAATTAGAAAACTAACTTCAATTAGGAAATTAACTTCAATTAGGAAATCAACTCCAATTAGAAAATTGACTCCAATTAAGAAACTAACTCTAATTAGGAAATTGATTCCAAATAGGAAATTAACTCTAATTAGGAAATTAACTCCAACTAAGAAACTAACTCCAAGCTTTTTGAATTTGCACAACTTGCAATTTCTTCTTTTTTTTCACTTTTTTTTTCTGATTTTTTTTTGAATGAGGATGGAGACACACAATAATGGAAGAGGGAAGAAGATAGAAGACAAAGATGAAGATGAGAAGATAACACAAATGGAAGGAGAGAAGGTATGAAGAACAACAGTAGGAAAAACACAAAAATATACCTTGTACTAGCGAACCAAAGCTCTGATACCAAATGATGCAAGACCCACTAGGAACATGCCCTAGAGAACCTTCAACAATTCGAAACTATGCCTGGGATCTACTAGAAACAAGAATGTTGGTCAAAGGAAAGACCCTAAGAGAACTTGTCTCTTAGAACTCTAACCTCAAGACGCCACAAAGGAAGACCAATCCTTTGATAAGTCACGTGTACTCTCAGAGAACACAAAGAAGCAAAAGCCTCACCAAGTATTGAATAATACTCAAATTTATTCATTCATTCATTCATGATTCAAAATAGAGTACAATAGGAAGCCTTTTATAGGCAAAGTTTATAAAAGACTTAAAATCCTACTAAAACTAAAACTCTTAAAATCTAATTAGAAATATTTTAAACAATGCCTAAAATCAAGGAATAAGATTAAGATATTAATTTTAACTTAATCTTCTAGATAAGCTCCTTGACCAAGTCCAAAAAAATAATATAATAATAAAAAAATGAAATTCAAAAAGAGTTCTAGTCAAAACTAGAGTCCTAATCAAAACTAATTAATATTAATGGGCTGGACATCTTGTATTTGAAATACTATTCACGTCCTCTAACTTCAATGGGCTCTTTAAGCATCAACTTGGGCTTGAATAAGCATGATTAAGGCTCTATTTGCTTTCTCAATGCATGCACTAACATTATGGGCTTCTAATTCAGCAAATTGAAGCCCAATTGCTCTTTGTAGATGCTTAACTCTTCTTCTTGTCATTGGGCTTCTAACATGTTGGATATTAACTTTAGTTGCTCCATGGACCTTCTTAGGATATTGGGCTTCCACTTGGACTTCCACTTTTGCATATTTAAAGAGATTTCATGTCTAAAGTCCAATTCAGCATATTTTGAATTGATCAAATATGGATCTTGGGCTCTAAACTTGGGCTGACATCCAACATAAATATTATCTTGAGCTCTTTGAAATTTTTGGACACAGTGCATAATTTGGGCCACTTGAGTTCTTTGATGTTTTTGATGGATGAGGGTTTCTCGAACTTTTTGTGCTCCAATGGGTATGCCTACTGGTATTGTATCAGGGGAAGGATTAGAGTTTCAAAAGGGGACCAAGACCAAAGGAAGAAACTCTTGATAGAAGCTTGGATTCAAGGTAGATATCCTTGTAGCTTTGCTTCTTCTTCTTGCTTCATGTATATGAGAGTCATGGCCAAAAATAGAACCATTATGGGGGAGGAGTTTCTGTCCAAAAACAAGCAAGAATCCATTGATCTAGTATGTGGGCACCTAAGAATTACAAAGAAATAGGAAGAAAAGCAAGTAAAATTCAAGTTAGGAAAGTGAAAAAGTTTTGAACACATTGTAAAAATTGATTTGATTCATGCATTCCCTAGCATATGTGAGTGTTTGTTTGAGTTCCTAAGACCCCTAGGAAGCCACCCAAGTGACTCTCCCATCAAGGAAAAATTAGAAACCCCTTGAACCCCAAATGCTTCCATAATGTCGGCATAGGATAGATGGAGGGGTTAGGGGGTGTTTTAATTTATTTTAGCCTTGGTTTGGGACTTCATGTGATGGGAGAGTATGAGAGGAAGCCTTGGAAAAATTTTAGAAGCCATAGATAGTGAGATGGAGGTGTAGGCTCCATAATGTAGCATAATGAATCAACTCCTAGGTAGGCTCCTTAAAATAATTGTGTGGTGACTCCAAGGGGTCTAAATGGAGTCAAGAATCATGGATTAAAGGAGAGAAGGGAGCCAAGATCATGAATTCTTATAGTTGCTTCATTAAGTGCCTTATAAAAGCATAATAGAGCTATAGACCAAAGTATCATCATGTAAAGTGTGTATAATGCCACGGCTTGTTCCCATGAGTAATTCATATTTCTTTTGGTGTGTCTAGGCCAAGAGAAATAATCTCCACCTCTTTGGGTGTGTAAGGTCAAGGGAGAAGACTCAAGGCTCAAAGAAAAAGTGTGTGAATACAAGCGAGGTAGCTATCTCCACCTTCTCTCATGCATAGATGTGTGCTTAGCTTGTCTTAGAATATGTGTATGTGTATTTTCAAGTTATGAAAAGTATGATAGCATGATTTCATATGCCTTGGTTTTATAATGACATATTATGTTTTATATGATGTTTATGATGTGTGCTTGGGTTTGTTTGAGTGTGGTGAGGCTAAAAACCCTTAGCCATGGTGAGGAGGAGCCAAGCACCCTTAAGATTGGTTAAGACAAAGCAAAGAGTCTCTCAAAAGCAAGATGGACTCCCAAGAGCATGGTTGAGTCGAAGAATGTCTTAAAAAATGGGTGAGGCAAGTCCAATATCCACAAGAAATTGGGTGAGGCTAATCCACTTGTTTGGCAAGCCTTTGTATGCTATGTATGACTTCCTCAAATGATGAAAATGTCTCTTGAATATTTGCACATGTCAATATGACCATACATGCATTTATGAGACTTGTTTGCATCCATTATGTATGATTGAATGGGAGATGAGCTATTGGGATTCTTTGAATCTCATCCCCTCCTCTCCAATGTTCTAACATGCTAGGTGGACCAAGAGAGCAAGGTAATGGAAGCCAACCCCTTGGGAGAAGAGAGTAGGATATTAAAGTGCATGAAATTGGCTACTTTAAAACCATGTGAATGGAAAATTTTGTAATCTATGGTTGTATATATTCTATGAGGTGATGAATATGTATAAATATGTTGATGTATTATGTATAAATGAAAGACTATCGCATGTGAATACTAGAATGTAAAATGAGTACGAAATGGCCATTTTTGCTTTTTGAAAGTTTGATGCACTAGTGAATATGTGAAAGTGGCATGGACAAATTGAGATGCATGGGCTTTGGGACAACTTGGAGAGTTCAAACAAGTCATATTCATGCTTTTAGACTTGCCCAAGAGGTGCCAAACATTGAGAAAAGCCATTTAAACATTTTGGTACCCTATATGGGGTATAAATATGCTATTTTATAACCCTATATCACTTTTTGTCCAAATGAGCTCTTCTTGATTTGAGATTTTGCATGCAATTAGAGCTTTTTGATATCCTTTTGGGAAGCTAAAGAACATAATTTTTTGGAGGTTTACAGAATATTGGATGAATTTTTAAAGTTACAATTTTTTTGATTTTGGTCTGATGCATTGTTCACTTTGTCCAAAAATGAAATCTGTCACACAGGGCTCAACTGATGTCCAATTGCCACAAAATTTTATACAGAGAAATTAGACATTCCCAATGACTTGTGCCCTCATTTGAATGTCTAGAGAGGGAGATATGAATTTTCAAAGAATCTGTCCAATATCAGAAACTCCACTCGACCTCAGTTACTGTTTGATTGGATTTCGAGGCCTAGGCATGCCTAAACTGATTTGGAGTTATTTTTCTCCTCTAGATAACATTTACAGCTTTCCATATTGGTATTATTTGCATGGATTAGATTTTTTTCAAATTAATTGGACATTTTTGAAATTTGCTATATAATTCTGTGATAGCACCAGTAGATAGCCTGACCTCTGGACCATTTCACATGTCAAATGCCCTTTGTGTTAGATGTTGTAGTCTGGACATATTTTTAACATAAATTTGACATGTGTAGCTTTTCATAATGGCCAAGAATGCATGATTTCAATTTTTCTAGAATTCATTATGATTTTCGAAATTTGTGACAGAAAAAGGGATAAATCTGGCCAAAAATGAATATGTGTATTTTGAGCTTCCCATTAAGTTCCTTGAGAGGTAAGCCACTTTTGATGATGCAAATGAGTTGTATTAATATAATTAAATATGAGAATATGTTGTATGAGCTCACATGGTCTATGTGACATCGAATAAAATTTTTATACACGATACAACACAGGAAAATACATTATTTTAATTCCTTTTTCTTGCTCTTTCATGGAATCTATGTTGTCAAGCATGAGAATGTTATGAAATGAGCTAGAAACATATAGTGTTACACTTTATAATAATCTTGTTTGGCTAGGGTTTCACTTTTCTTTTAGGAAAAATTATGTTTAAGGACCATGAAGTGAAAATATTTATTTTTAAGGACCTTTACTACTAGGTTCAGTTGTTTGTTACTAAACTCAGTGGTAATCATCCTAAAATAAGTGGTAACAGGTCCTTAAGAATAATTTTCTTTACTTTTTAGTCCTTTATTATAATTCTCCCTTTCTTTTAAGATTATCTTGTAAGCCACTTTAGGACGCAGAAGATGAATGAATGAAATTTTTAGAATTCTTCTGAGTTGTTCCTGCTCTCTTGAGTGCTAGAAAGAATTATAGATTCTTCAAGGGTGGTCTACCTTGTGGCATCTCATGGATCGGGTGAAAGAGATAGGTTCTCTTGGAGCCTAGTCCTCCCAAGACTAGCTATCCTCTTCCTTTCTCCTTCTTTATGTTATTTCTATGTTCTCCCTTTTTGTGATTCTGACTTGTGTTTCATTTGTGCGCTTATCTTGAAGATTGCACAATTCTGTATTAAGTCGAATATGAGAGGGCATCTTGGATGGGTTCCAATAGATAGCCACTATCAGAATGAGTTATTAGGATTGTTTAAATCTTACTCTCCCACTTTCATCTAACCTTTTCTAGGTAACTCTCATGCGGCCAAGAGCAAGAAGCTTGAGACATGTTACTTTGACAATAGAATAGAATTTGATGTAATTTAATATCAAAATGTATATGTATATGCTATTTATGAGATGTAAGTCCTTACTCATGTGTAAAAGTATGGAAATATGTTTTATGAATCATAGTTAGAGCCAAATGTATGGAATTTGTCATAAATAGCTCATCTTTAGCATAGTCATGCACATATAAAGCATAAATACAAGAATCATATACATTTACATGAAATTAAACACTGAAATCAGCCTATTTACAAGTCATTTTGAGTTATAGCAGTTTAAACCTAATTCTTACCTTTCCTTAACTCATTTTATCATAAGCAAGTTTGCTCATACTCAAATTATGGTGCAAAACTCATGGAATCCCTTAAACCCCTATGAAACTCAAAATGATAACATAGGTGCCAAAATCTGCACTAACTTTGAAATTTCATAACTTGGGCTATACAATTTCAAATCATACAAATTAGGTGTATATGGAAAGCTTAGGATGTGAACTATATGCCATAAAAATTTTAAGCAAAATTGGGTTCATTTGCCTAGTCAAATATAATGGAACAATACCGTAGGTTAGAAATGGGAGGCATGTAATAGACCTAAAATTTGAAATTCTATATCTTGAGCTACACAATTCCAAATTAGGTGCTCTCAGTGGCTACAAAAAGCTTGGGATGAGACCTAATGGCTATAAAAATTTCAAGGGCATCTAAGTTCATTTGGCTTACAAAATCTATTGTATATCAAAAGCTACTACAGTATTTAGGCACCATCAGACCTCTAATTTTAAAAACTCATAACTCCTTCTATACAACTCCTTTTCATGCAAACATGATGCTATTAGAAAGATTATAATGTTAGCTATATGTCCATAAAATTTATGAGCATTGGATCTCATTTGACCCCTAAATGACACGAAATTCTAAAGCCATTCTGTGTGAACAATGACAAGACCTATTTAACATTTTTGTCCAATTTCAAAAATTTGTGAAATATTCTGTACAACTCCAAAAAATTATGGTTCTTAGCTTGAAAAAAAGCTCTTGGAGGGTCTAAACGCATGCCAAATCTTAGGCTCAAACTAGGTCATCCAGGCCACTTTTGACATAAGAGTTGTTTATAACAAATTTGAGACCATTTTAAGTACCAATTTAGACCATTTAGTATCTAATTGGGTTTCTTTCACTTTGAGCACATTTCTTCCGTCCTAAATGCCTTCTCTAACCATTCCATATCATTCCAAAATAGGTGGATCAAAATTTGACCCTTTGACATACAAGAATGCATACATTCCTATTAGAATCAACATAGCCATATGTCATTATAACACTCATACATTCTCATAGCTTGTTCTACATCCACATTCTCATATTTTTATACATGGTTCCATCATAAAACATGAAGTAGCATTATCATATACATCATAAGTGTGTCATGGTATATGTAAAGCATCATATGCATACATATACATAAATTATAGTATAAGATAGGATTCTAATACCTAATTTCCTACTATCTATGATCTCTCTTGGACTTGACCTTGGCTTGGAGAACCTGAAATGGTTAGTGAGAGCATGGAGGGTGAGATTTAGGAGAACCTTAGTAGCTAATCTCAACCAATATAATACATACAAGAATGCCATGAGTGTATGCTATGTATGTGGTACAAGAATACAATGCTAATGCTTCATATGAGTCAAATGCATCATAAAACATGAAAATTCATTTCTTTCTTGGCCATGGCATCATCATAAACTTGCCAGGCTCAACATTTCTCAACCCAAGGGCCAAGGAAGAGCTATTATGCTCAATTTTAAGCCTTAGGGGAGTTAGGAGCTAAAACATATATCATTCTCATTCATATAGCTCAATATGGAACTTATACTAAAACATACATCATGAATGCATCAAACAAAAACACATACAAGTATTACAACTCATTCAAACATTCAAATGTATGCAAGAGAGGGAGATAAAGCTACCTTGTAATTCTGGGGACTTGGATGTACCACTAACTCACTTGTTGACTTCCTTTTTCTTTACTTTCTTTGTCTTGACACCCACAAATGAGTGAGTTTCAGTTACCTTGACTTACATATGACAATTACAAGACATATTAATCCCATAGAACTTATTCTAAGTTCCAAGATACTCACTTAATCTCATTAGGACTCAAGGTATCAATTATGACTAATTTAGGTCCATTATGAAGCAACCTTTGGTTCTTTCTTTTCTAACCCCAAACTCTTGCTTCCTACAGGTCTTATAAGTCTCAAAAGACTCATTTGAATCATTACATACTTGGTTAGAAAGCTTTAGAACTAACTTGCTTCATTAACCTCATTTAGGCCCTTAAAATTTCAACTTCCATTTTAAAACTCCTAAATTCAATCTAATGCTTCCATCATTCTTTATTCATCATATCTAAGTCTTTAAATTCATTAGAATTCAAAGAAACACTCCCTAAGTGTCTTTTCCATAGCTTGGCCGAGACACCATAACAAGAGAAGCAAATATGGGTTTTTCTTGATTCTTGCTAAGAAGTTGATGGATTCCCAAATCTTTGGCTTCTCTACATCTTAGAAATGAATTCATATAGCTCAAAATACCTTCCAATGATCCCATAATTTCTAAGGTGCAACTAAAACCCTAACTTCCATACCTTAAATTCTAAAGCTTTTCTTTTAGTTCCAATTGCGCATTCTTATTTCTCATGCTTTAAAACCCTTGTTCCTACCTTGCTATGGCTAAAACTCATCCACTTTCATATGGTCCTAGATCTGACCAAAACTCATGAAGAAGAAGGAGGCAAGGTGGAGCACTATCATACTATGAAACATACCTGGTTCTAATGTCTTTCAAGAGAGAAATTTGATGGTTGATTTAGTTTTTTTAAACTCTCTCCTTCCTCCAACAAACCAGCCACAAAAATGTTTCTTTCTAAAAACTAAAACCACTAAAAGAAAGAGTTCAAGGAGGAGAACTAAGTTAATAAAGGCAAGAGCATGAAAAAGTGCCATTTTCTTACCTTTTCTTGGTCTTCTTTCTTTCTTCTTCCTCCTTGTAACATCCGATCCCTCCGTAAAAGTGAGAAATGCAATGTTCGGTTTCTCCGTAAACATAAAAAATGGGCCAAATATAAAATGAAGTCTTCAAAATAGAAGGAATTGGGGCCAACTAAAATTATGATAAAATTTTAAATAATAGAAAATGAGGATTTGAGTCTTGAGTTGCCCAGAAATCAAGGCCAGAGTGATTCAATAAATTTGCCGAAAGGCCAGTGGCATTATCATAAATATGGGCACTTTTTGAAATACTCATAGGAGGGCTTTTTAAATGGAAATTTTGAGTTGCCCAAGGTTCTCAGAGGCTCCAAAAACCATGGGAAGTCCCGAGACCGGTAAAGCCCTTTCGGTGTACTCTTTCCAACGTCGGTTGACCCGAACTTTGACCGATTTGTTTGGAAAGGTTTTAGCTCCGATTTGAGTGATTCCAAAGGCATTTTATTAAACTGGGAACCTATTTGTTATGATGGAAAAGACGGTTCTCAAAAAAGAGCTAAAACGAAGTAGAAATGAAAATGCAAAGTATGAAAGGGCAAAAATGGAATTTAAGTGTTAAAGGAAGCTTCCAAACTCTTTTTATAAGTCACGTTCTTCCTCTCCTTCATTAAACCGACTTGCTTCTGCCCATTTTCAGAGAAGAACTCCAGCTTCTTAGGCGTACAAGAGAAGGAGGATTTTGGAGGAAGAAATTCAAGAAAAAGGTAAGAAACTTTAAGAAATTCCATATCCTTCCTTCTTCAAACTTGCTCCCCTCCTCTCAAGCTTTATTTCTATGGTTTTAATGGAGGGTTTGGTGCTGTTTTGGGGGCAGAACAGAGAGGGGAATTTCGAAAATTGAGGGAGCAAGCCAACCAAGTGGAAGAGCAAGCAAAGAAAAGCAAGAAAATAAGGTAAAACTTCCATTCTTTGGTAGTTTCTCCCTCCCCCTTCCTCTTGCACGAATTTGGGCACCATGAGCCCAATTCTTAGGGGCTGTTTTCTGCCCAATTTATGGAGGGATTAGAGGTTTTAGATAGCAAGGATTAAGAAGGAACCAATAGAATCAAGAAAGGAGCATTAAGAGACAAGATATAACCATTAGGGATCCAAATGCTCCCTTGCAAATATGATTTTATATGAATGTTCTTAGACTTAATTGAATGTTTAAACATGCTCCTAAAACCCCTAGAGAGCTTCCCACATGCACCTCCCATCCAAGAAAGCAAAGAAATTGCAAGAAAAACTAATGAACTCTAAGCTAGAAAAGTGTAGAGCTCTTGAACACTTTGCAAAAACTGATTTGATATATGAGTTTCCTTACATGTGTGAGTATTTGATTGAGCTTCTAAGACCTCTAGGAAGCCTCCCAAGTGACTCTCCCATCAAGGAAAAATTGGAAACCCCTTGAACCCTAAATACTTCCATAATGTTGACCTAGGCTAGAAAGAGTACCAAGGGAAAGTTTTAATTTGTTTCAAGCTTATTTTTGAGTCATGTAGGATGGAAGAGGATAAGAGGAAGCTTTGGAAAAATTTTAGAAGCCCTAGATAGTGAGATGGAAGTGTAGGCTCCATAATGTAGCATAATGAAGCAACTCCTAGCTAGGCTCTTTAAAATAATTGTGTGATGACTTCAAGGAGTCTAAATGGAGTCAAGAATAAAGGAGAGAAGGGAGACAAGATCATGAATTCTTAAAGTTGCTTCATTAAGTGCCTTATGGAAGTATAATGGAGCCATAAACCAAAGTAGCATCATGTAAAGTGTGTATAATGCCAAGGCTTGTTCCCATGAGTAATTCATGTTTCTTTTAGTGTGTCTAGGCCAAGAGAAACCATCTCCACCAATTTGTGGGTGTGTGGCCGAAAGAGGAGGCTTGAAAGCTAAAGAAAAAGTGTGTGAAATTGTGCAAGGTAGCTCTCCACCTCTTTCTCTTTGCATTCTTGTGTGCATATGTATGTCTTAGTGTGCTTGCATGCATTCTTGATGCTTGATAATATGCCACTTGATCCTTGTTGTGCATTGGTACCAATGTGTTGTCTTGAATGACTATGGTTGTGGAAAGAGCTCATAAGGGTGAGGTGATGCCAAAAGTCCCTTAATGAAGGTGAGGAGATGCCAAAAGTCTCATGGCATGGGTGAGACAAGGCCAAAAGTCCCTTGAATGGGTGAGGCAAAGTCAAAAGTCCCTAGACCAAGAGTGAGGCAAATCCAAAAGTCCTAGAAATGGGGTGAGGCTAAACCAAAAGTCCCTAGAGCATGAAAGTAATCTTGACATGTGAATGTGGCTTGGAATAGAATTTATTGCACACTTTATGCTTGTATAGTTATGCATTTGGTATATGTATGCCTTGAATGTGATGTAAATGGGTGTGTGAGCTATTGAGATTCTTTGAATCTCATCCCCTCCTCTCTAATGATCTAACGTGCTAGGTGGACCACGCACTTATGGTGAAGGGAGCCAACAACCATAAAGAGCAAAGAGTGACAAGTTTATGTAGTATTTTGCCTATTTTGGAACCATAATGATGGTTCATAGTGTATATGAGGTTGTATATGTTCATGAACCTTGAGACATGTGTGATTATACTATTATGTGTTGGTTAGACGTATGAAAATGATATATGCCCTATAGCACATATTTTGAGTATGTATGGCCAAAGTGTGCAATATGGGATTTTGATGAATGTATGCATAAGTGTGGGTTGAATGGCCAAAATGAGATGCATGAGGTTCGGGGACCATTTGGGCAGCTTACCCAAGTCTCAAATGTACTTTTAGACCTGCCCAAAAGGTGCCACAACCAAGGGAAGGCCATTTGATAAATTTGGTACCTCATATGGAGCCAAATTTGACCATAATGGAACCTTATGTTACTTTTTGGCCAAATGAGTTAGTTTTGCCCTGAAACTTGGCATGAAATGAGGTCTCATTAAGAGATTTTTGGGAAGCTAAAGATCATAATTTTCGGAGACCTAGAGAATATTTGAGGATTTTTCAAAGTTGGGATTTTTCATGGATTCTGGTATGGGTACTGTTCATACTGGCAATTTTGAATTCTGTGTCACCCGATGGCCAAATGGTATCCAATGCTTATGAAATATTATATGCATAAACTAGAGGTCATAAGATTTCTGTGGCCACCGAGATCACCTCATTTGAAGGTCTAGAGAGGAAGATATGCATTTTCGAAGGTTCTGCCCAGTATCAGACTTCTTGCCAGACCCGAGGTACTTTTCCATCGATTTCCGGGAGTTTGGCTTGATGTACTGATCTGGGGATATTTTTTCTCTCTATTTAACATCCACATATTTACATAGTGATATCATTTGCAAGCATTGGATTTTTGTGGAATTAGTTAGACATTTTTGAAGTCCATATCAGTAAACTGTGACAGTATCAGGAACCCTCCGACCAGTAGATGATTTCGCGTGTCAAACGCATTATATATGAGATTTTAAGACTTATACATAATTTTAGAATGAAGTAGATGTCTTAAGCTTTCCAGAATGACTGATATTACATGTTTTCGATTTTTATAGATTTAGTTATGAATTTCCAAAGTTTGTGACAGAAAAGAGGAAATTCTAGCCGAAAATATAAACATGGATTTCATATGCTCCTTTGCTTTCTACGAGTTGTAGGCCAAATTTGATGATGGAAATGAGTTATATTCATGTGTTTAAGTATGATAAAGTGATAGATGCTTTCATATGGCATACGGGACTCCAAAAGAAAAATTTTACCAGTAGAGAAATGTACTTTTATTCATAACTTCCTATGTCACTATATTGTTTCCATAGAATAAACATAAGATGAGGCATGGGAATTGTATGAATTGAGTCCTAAAAGTATGGTGTTACACTCCTCTCCTTGTTGCACCTCTCTCCTTTGGTTCAGATGCTTTAGGTTCTGTTTGAGAGCTATAATGTCTGATTTTTGTCAAAATGATAAAAACAAATACGTTTAAAAAGAAAGTTCTCTAAATTGAATTGGTTAAGGTCCAAAAAAATTAGGATAATGATTAGACATCGTAATGAAAATAAGAGGCCAAAGGTGCCCTGAAATAGAAGCCAAAATAACCAAATGGACTTTAATGAAACTATTACGTAACATAATGGCATTTTTGTAATTTCAGGAAATTTTTAAAATACTCACAGGAGGGCTTTTTAAATGAAAAATTTGAGCTCTCCAAGGTTCTCAAAGGCCCTAAAAATCATGAGAAGCCCAGAGACAATTAAAACCCCTCCGATGTACGTTTTCTAATGATGGTTAACCTGAACTTTGACCCTTTTCATTTGAGAAGGTTTTAACTCCAAATTGAGTGATTCCAAAGGCATTTTATAAGATTGAGAACCTAAATTTTATGATGGAAAAGGCAATTCTCAAAAAGGAGGTAAAACAATTTTGGAATGAAAATGCTAAATTTATGGGACATAAATGGAATTTCTTTAGAACAATTTTAATTCTCCACCTATATATAAGTCATGCCCCACCTTTCTCCTCCCTAAACCAACTTCATTTCTGCCCTAAGACAGAGAGGAGACCTAGGGAGAAAGGTGCACAAGGGAGGAGGAAAAAGGATAAGGAAAACCAAGTGAAAGGTATAAAAATTCATGAATTTTCTTAGTTTCTCTTTAGTAAACTTCTTTTCCTCCTTATTCTCTTCCTTCCCATGGATTTATTGAAACTTTTAGGCCTATTTTGCACATAGATCAGAGGGGAGGAGTTCAAGTTTTAAGAAAGGAAGCCAAGCAAAGAGAAGAGCTCTTGAAGAAACCTAGAAAACTAAGGTAAAATGCTAGTCTCCATGCTTCTTCTTCCTTGTTCTTATAAGTGTGTGTTTTGCCCCATATATGGATAGCCAAGAAAGAGTGAGTTTTGAACCAAACCAAGGATGAATCTTAGAAATCTAGGTGTGGAGAATAAGAATATACAAAGGAAACAAAGAAAAAACCATGATTTTTCAAGATGTATAACCTAGGATTTTAGTTGCACCTTGGTTTGTAAGATGAGTTATAGCTAATAATTAAGATGTTCAAGAGTTCATATGAGTTCCTAAGACATCAAAAGAGGCTCCCACATGCTTCTCCCATCAAAGAAATTAAAACAACTCCATTAGTATTCCAAGGAGGCATAGCCTTGGTCAAGAAGGGATGGGACATCTAGGGAGTGTTTTAATTTCTTCTAAGTGTGGTTTTGTATCATATATGATAAGAGAGTATAAGAGAAAGTCTTGGAAAAATTTTAGAAGTCATGGATAATGGGAAGTAGTTATAGGTTCTATATTGTGACTTAAAGAAGCAATACCTAACTAGGCTCCTTAAAATAAATGTGTGATGGCTCCAAGGAGTTTAAATGGAATCAAGAGCCATATATTAAAGGAAAGAATGGAGCCAAGATTATGTTTTTCCAAGGTTACTTTATTAGGTGCCTCATGGAACCATAATTAAACCTTAGAAGCAATCTAGCTTTTCAAGTATATGTGTAGCTTTAGAAGTTGTTCCATGTAACACCATAACTCTCTAGCTTATCTCATGCTATTTCCATGTCACATACCATATATTTCATGAAGAAGCAAGGAAAATGACATTAAAATAATGAGTATTTTTCATTGCATGGCATATGAATTTTCCATTCGATGTCTTGTGGATCATGTGAGCTGATGTATCAACTTTTTATATTTAATTACATAGATACAACTCAATTCCATCCCCAAAAGTGACCTAGAACTCGTGCAAGTAAAAAACACACAAAATACCATAATGCAGCCTCGCCCAGAATTTCATGTTTTCTGTCACAAATTTTGAAAAATCATAACTAATTCTAGCAAAATTGAAATCATGTAGTCTTTACCATTCATGAAAGCTACAGATGTATACTTTATGCTAAAAATAATTTCAGGTCATGTAACATCAAGTTGAAGGTGTTTGACATTCAAAAAGTACCCAAAGTCTTAGCTATCTAGGCTACTATTATAAATTACTGTCATAAATTTTGGAAATTCATAAATAATTCTTGAAAAATAAAAATCATGAAAATTCAGTCATTCTAAGAATCTACAGATGTTAAATCTAAGGAAAAAATATCTCTAGACCATGCCAAGTTCATTTAGGAACTGAATTATGATGGAATAGTACATGAGGTCAAGTGGCACTACTAGTACTGACATTAAATTTCAAAAATTTATAACTCTCTGCTCAGACCACCAAATGAGCTTATCTTAGTGGCTATAGAAAGCTTATAACCTCTAGTTTTTTTTTGTAAAATTTCACAAATATTGGATACCATTTGGCTCTCAGATGATACAGAACACAAAACTAACCATATGAACAGTACATGCACCAGAACAGCAAACAAATCCCAACTTTGAAAATTTATAATTAATTCTATAGAGCTCTGATTTTTCTATACTTTATCTTCCCAAAAAGCTCTCAATGGCTTCTACATGTCTACCAAATTTCATGAGAAGATTCATCCATTTGGTTAGTTTGTGCCATAGAGTTCCAATTTGGTCATTTTTATGGTCTCTACTAGCATCAAAGTGTCTAATTTTGCTTCCCAAGCTTGTGTGGCCACTTAAGCATGTGAGAATGCACCACAATGACATTGTAAACTTGTCTCAGAGGTGTACAAACCCAGATTTCTCAAACTCACTCATCCACCCCAACTTATACACAAGGTTACATAATGCTAGTATTGTCATTCCATACTCAAAATGCACTACACCATACATATAACATTAAATCTCATTTGTACATGATACATTAGCATGATTATACATATTCATAATGTCATAGGACATATACAATAATAGGTTACAATATTTTCCACTCATATGGCCATAAAGAAGCAAAATCTATGCAAATTGTTATCAATCTCTTATCTTTCAAGTTGTTGGCTCCCATTATCTTGTCTACTTGGTCCACCTAGCATGTTAGAACATTGGAGAGGAGGGAATGAGATTCAAAGAATCCCAATAACTCATCTCTCTTTCAATCACACATAAAAGATGCAAAACAAGTCTTGAAAATGCATGCATGAGCATAATGGATGACATGAACATTCAAGAAGCAATCTTGGCATGTGAGTAAGTCATACAAAACATCCATAGGCTTGTCAAGTAAGTGGATTAGCCTCATCCCTTCACTTATGGATTTTAGACTTGCCTCACCCATTTTCTCAAAGAGATTTTGGCTCAACCTCACTCTTAGGAGACACTTTGCTTTGTCTCAACTATTTCTAAGGGCTCTTGGCTCATCCTCACCATGGCTAAGGGTTCTTGGCTTCTCCACACTCAAGCAAACACAAGCAAACATAATAAACATCATTTGAAAACATAATGCACCATCATGGTACCATGGAATAAGAGCTCATGCTAGAACACTTTTCATAGCTTAAAACACACATATATACATTTAAAGACAAGTTAAACATAAATTCATGCATGAAAGAAGGAGGAGTGAGTTACCTTTGATGGAACTACACACTTTTTTTCTTAAAAAAAAGCTCCTTTCCTCAGCCTCACACACACAAGGGTGTGGAATTGATTTCTCTTGGCCTAAACACAATTTATGGAAGCCAAATTAGGTTTATGGAATCATTTCTAAAGCCATACATCTTCCTTAAACACTAACTTAGTCCATTAACCCCTTTATGGTTCCAGAATGCACCTAATGAAGCAACTCCCATCAAATGAGTTCTAGACTCCATTCTTTCCTTTCATATATGATTCTTGACTCCTTTTAAACCTCTTGGAGTCATCACACAATTGAAACAAGGAGCCTAACTACATGTTGCTTCTTAGGTCATATTGGAACCTAAAATACTAATTCATTATCTAGGCCTCCTAAATTTTTCCCAAGGTTTCCCCTCATTTTCATTCATCATATATGACTCAAAAATTGGTTTGAAAAGATTTAAAACTCTCCCTAGGTGCCTCATCCCCTTTAGGCTAAGACTATGAATCATTTGGCCTCCATGAAAGTTTGCTTTGTTTTCTTAATGGAGGATGCATATGAGGAGCCTTTAAGGGATCTTAGGAGCTCATTCAAACACTTATTTATGCTTAGGGATTAAGGTATCAAACCAGATTTTATAAGGAACACTTGAAACCTTAGATTTGTTATCTTGAAATCTAATAGCTAATTTGTTGTTTTCTTTGCATATTCTTGTTCTTCTCCCTCAAATTTCTAAGACTCACTCTTGATTTAGTTAAAACTCAACTCCTTAGGGCTAGCCATATGTAGGTCAAAACACTCATAAGAGAAGGGAGGAGAAAGATCAAGTGAAGAGATAGCAAAATACGTTGATTTACTTAGTTCTTCTTGCTTGTTCTTCACCTTCCTTGGCTTCCTTAGATCCATAAACTTCAATATAATGATAGGAAAGAAGGAGAAATGGATGAGAAGAGGTTTGCTAAAGAAAAAGCATGAAAAACAACAAAAAATCTATACCTTTTGCCTTGTCTTTCTCCTTCTCTTCCTCTCCTTCATGTGCGCCTCACTCTTAGGGTTCCTCCTCTGGTTTAGGACAGAAACATATGTGGCTAAGTGAGTGAGGAGGTGGGGTGCCCTATATATATAGGTGGAGTCTAAGAAAGACTTTAAAAAATCTCAATTTTGCCCTTTTATCTTGGCATTTTTGTTTCTACTTCGTTTTAGCTTCTTTTTTAGAACCGTTTTTCCATCATGAAATTTAGGTTCCAAATTTAGTAAAATTCCTTTAGAATCACTCAAATCAGAGCTAAAACTTTCTCGAACGAATCCATCAAAGTTTGGGTCCACTGTCATTATAAAATGTTCACAGGAGGGATTTTAACTGTACTAGGGCTTCCCATGGTTTTCAGGGTCTTTAACAACCCCGAATAACTCAAAATTTTCATTTAAAAAGCCCTTCTATGTGAATTCCAAAATTTTCTCAAAATTACGAAAATGCCATTACATTTCGTAAGTCTTTCGTCAAAATTTTATTTCTTCATTTTAGCTCTATTTTTCTTTCCATATGAGCCTGTGATTCTCATTTTTAAGAGTCTAGAATACTACTTAAATTTTTTGGGACCTTAACTAATTCATTTCAGGGGACTTGCTTTGAAAATGTACTCATTTTCGTCATTTAATGAAAACTAGATGTTACAATTCTCTCCCTTTTAAATAAATTTCGTCCTTAAAATTTAGATAACATACCTCATAAGAAAGAGCTTTGGATGTTTCTTTATCATTTCTTCCTCAAGGTCCTAGGTAGCTTCTTTGGGAGATAGCTCTTTCCAAACCACTTTCACTAGAAGTATTGTCTTGTTTTGTAACTACTTGACTCTAATGTCTATAATTTGTTTTGGTGATACTATGTGTGATAGATCATCCTATAATTGTACATTCCCATATTCTATGACATGTGAGGGATAGGGTTGGTACTTTTTAAGTTGGGCTACATGGAATACATTATGTACTTAGCTCAGGTTTAGGGGAAGGGCAAATCTATAGGCCACTGGTCTTACTTTATCAAGAATCTAGAATGAACTTATATACTTTGGACTGAGCTTTTTACTCTTAATGGATTGACCTATCCTTATGACTAAAGACACTCTAATGAAGACATGATCTCCAATCTCAAACTCTAACGATCATCTATGTCTATTTATGTAACTCTTCTCTGGGTAGTTAGTAGTTTCTTTTTGATGGTCTCAACTTGTCTAGAAGTCTGGTCCACTAATTCTATGCCTATTAGGCTTCTCTCTCCTAGCTCAACCTAACACATCAGAGACCTACATTTCCTCCCATACAATGCCTCATACGGTGCCATCTGTATACTTGCATGATAGCTATTATTATAGGCAAACTCTATTAGAGGCAAGTATGTATCCCAGTTTTCTTTCATCTTTAAGACATATTCCCTCAACATGTCCTCTAGGGTTTGGATGGTTCTCTCCATTTGACCATCTGTCTGAGGGTGATAGACTATGCAAAATCTGAGCTTGGTACCTAGAGCATCTTATAATAATATCCAGAAATTCGAAGTGATTCTGGGATTTCTATCTGACACTATACTCCTAGGCATACAATGCAATCTAACTATCTCTCAAATGTGCAGCTAGGCTAGCTTATCTAGGGTATAAGTGGCTTTTATAGCTAAAAAGTGTGTTGACTTTGTTAATCTATCCACTATTACCCATATTACATCATGCCTCGATGATGTCTTGGGCAAACCCATGACAAAATCCATAGCTATACTATCCCATTTCTACTCTGGGATATGTAAGGGTTGAAGTAACCCAACTGGTTTCTGGTGCTCTATTTTAACTCTCTGACATATTAGACATCGGGAGACATACTCTCCTATGTTTATTTTCATTTCAGGTCACCAAAACATTTTCTTTAAATCTTAGCATATTTTATCACTACCTGGATGAATGGTGTACTTGCTCTTATGTGCCTTATCTAATATTTTCTCTCTAATTTCTGTATTTCTAGGCATATATAGCCTATTTCTATATCTCACTATATGATCCTCAGACAAATTGAACTCCTGAATACTACCCTAGGCTATCTGGGCTCTAATCTTATTTATGTGGTCATCTGTCTATTGAGCTTCTCTTATTTGATCCCTCATGTCATTTTCTATTTGGGTTTCACTCATTTGTAACGTGGACCATGTTACGTCGTATTTAAAAATTTCATTCAGTGTCACGTGGATCGTGTGAACTCATGTCATACATTCCTATATTCAATTACATGAATACAACTCATTTGGATCATAAAATGTGGCCCATAACTTATGGACCTCAAAAGAAGACTTAAAATACTCATGTATATTTTTTGCCAGAATTTGGCTCTTTTCTATATAAATTTTGGAAATTCATAACTAATTCTAGAAAAATCAAAATCATGCATTCTTGGCCATTCTGGAAAGCTACAGATGTCTAATTCATACTAAAAATATTTTTAAACCATAATATCCATAACAAAGAATGTTTGACATCTGAAAAGATACAGAGGTCAAACTACTTACTGGTGCTATCACATATTTCTACAGCAAACTTCAAAAATATCCAATTAATTCCAAAATACTCCAATCCATAAAAGTGATACCAATATGGAAATCTATGGATGTTAAATAGAGGGAAAAAATAACTCTACACCAGATCAGGTAGCCTAGACCTCGAAATTCAATGGAATAATAACTGAGGTTGGGTAAAACTCCTGATACTGGACAGATTATTTAAAAATTCATATCTCCCTCTCTAGACTCCAAATGAGGTGCTTCTAGTTGGCACAAGTCACTGTAAATATTTAGTTTCTTTGTATAAAATTTCATGGCAATTGGACATCATTTGAGCCCTGTGTGACAGATTATATTTTCAGACCAGATGAATAGTGCAGCAGACCAAAACAAAAAAAATTGTCAACTTTGGAAATTTGTCAAATATTCTGTAGACCTCCGAAAATTATGTTCTTTAGTTTCCCAAAAATCTCTCAACAAGATCTAATTACATGCAAAATCTCAGATCAAGAAGAGTTCATTTGGGCAAAAAATGATATAAGATTCTATTATGGTCAATTTTAGCTCCATATGAGGTCTCAAAGTAACCAAATGGCTTTCCCGAGGGTTTGGCACCTTTTGGGCAAGTCTAAAAGCATGATTAAGACTTGTGTAAGTTGCCCAAATGGTCCCAAACTCCATGCATCTCATTTTGGCCATTTCATCCACACATATGCATAATTTCATTAAACCATTAATGAAACTAATTTGTCATCATATACCCATTTCACATTCTAATGACTACAAAACATATTCCCTTGTTCATACATGACATAATATCATAATTACATATATTTGAGAGGTCATAGACCATATACATCATTGGATTACATCACATGACACAATTATGGCTTTAAAGAACTAAAAATTATGCATTAGGTTGTCAAGATCTCTTCTTCAAGTGGACACACTTGGTCCACCTAGCATATTAGATCATTGAAGAGGAGGGAATGAGATTCAAAGAATCCTAATAACTCATCTCCCATTCAATCACACATAACATATGCAAAGCAAGTCTTAAAAATGCATGCATAGATATAATGGAAGTCATGAACAAGCAAGCTTGGCATGTGAATAAGTCATACAAAACATCCAAGAGCTTGCCAAGTGGATGGATTGGCCTCACCCTTTCCTCATGGATTTTGGACTTGTCTCACCCATTCTTTAAGAGATTCTTGGACTCAACCATATTCTTGGGAGCCCACTTTGCTTTTAGGAGACTTTTTGCTTTGTCTCAACTAATCTCAAGGGTTCTTGGCTCATCCTCCCCATGGCTAAGAGCTCTTGGCCTTTCCACACTTAAGCAAACTCAAACAAACATCATAACATCATTTAGAAACATAATATGTCATCATGAAATCATGGCATATAAAATCATGCTAGTATACTTTCCATGGCTTGAAAATACACATACACACATTCTACGAAAAGCTAAACACACATCCATGCATGAGAGAAGATGGAGAGATCTACCTTGTACACAATCACACACTTCTTCCTTGAAATTCAAGCCTCTTCTTTCGGCCACACACACACAAAAGTGTGAGGGAGGTTTCTTTTGGCCTAAACACAATTTATGAAAGCCAATTAGGTTTATAAAACAATTTCGAAGGGCACACAACTTGCTTAGACACTAGGTTGTTCTATAAACCCCATTATGGTCCATAAATGCAACTAATGAAGAACACCCTTCAAATAATTTCTAGACTCCATTCTTTCCTTACAAATATGATTCTTGACTCCTTTTAAGCTTCTTGGAGTCATTACACAATTAAAACAAGGAGTCTAACTACATGTTGCTTCTTTAGGTCATAATATGGAATCTAAAGCACCAACTCACTTTCTATGAGTTCTAAATTTTTTTCAAGGCCTCCCCTCATATTCATTCATTATATATGACTCAAGAATGAGCTTAGAAAAATTTAAAACTCTCCCTAGCTATCTCATCCATGCTTGGCCGAGACTATGAAGCTTATTGGCCTCCATGGATTTTGCTTAGTTTTCTTAGAGGAGGAAGCATGTGGGGAGCATCTTAGGGATCTTAGGAGCTCATTTAAACTCTTAATTAGACCTAGGAATCATCATACAAAATCAGATTTTACAAGGTGCACACAAAACCCTAGAATTTGCATCTTGAAATCTAATGATTTTTTGTTAATTCCTTTTGCATATTCTTAATCTCCACACCCTTTTTCTTTAGATTCATCCTTGGGTCTGCTTAAAAATCAACTCCTTTTAGAGTTCCTTGGGGTGTGTCGAATTGGAGAAGAAGAGGAACTAAAAATAACAACCATAGGAAGAGAAATTAGCTAGTTTCCTTGCTTCTTCTTGCTTGAATCTTGCTTTCTCCAAGCTCCTCTCTTCAAATCCCAAAATTCCCTTGAGTTTCTCCCTTGGATCAGATTTATAAACTCCATTTTAATCAAAGAAAACAAATGAGAATGAAGGAGAGGAGGTATGGATGAAGAAAAGTATGAAAAACTACCATGGAAACATACCTTTAAGCTTGAATTCTTCCTTCTTCTTCTTCCTCTCTTGTGCGCCCAAAACCTTAGCTCCCTTCTCTGAAATTAGGCAGAAAATTCTGATTCCAAATGAGGGAGAAAGTGCAGCGCCACCTATATATATGGTTAGGAAAGTGACTTTTTTAAAAATTTCCATTTTGCCCTTCATTCTTTGCATTTTCGTTTCTCTTTCATTTTAGCTCATTTTTTAGAACTGTCTTTTCCATTATAAAATTTTGGTTCCCAATTTAGTAAAATGCCTTGGAATCACTCAAATCGAAGCTAAAACCTTCCCGAACAAATTTCTTAAAGTTTGGGCACACCGACATTAGAAAACATCCACCGGAGAGATTTAACTGTCCCAGGGCTTTCTATGATTTTCAGAGCCTCTGAGAACCCCAGAGAACTCAAAACTTTCATTTAGAAAGCCCTTCTATGTAAATTCCAAAATTTGCTCAAAATTATGAAAATGTCATTATGTTTCGTAGGTTTTCCGTTAAAATTTGTTTCTTCATTCTAGCTCTGTTTTTCCTTCTATCTAAGGCTAGGATTCTTATTTTTAGAAGTCTAGAATGTTACTTAAATTTTTTGGGACCTTAACTACTTCATTTTAGGGGACTTGCTTTGAAAACGCACTTATTTCTGTCATTTAACAAAAATTGGACGTTACATTAATTGTTTAGAAGTATTAGCTAGCACTCAGCCTTTCTGCATAAGCACACATCCTAACCCTTTCTTTGAGGCATCACTGTAGACTACAAAAGTCTTTTTAGGGTTAGGGAATAGTAAAATTGGGGTAGTGGTTAACTTGTGCTTCAACTCCTAAAAACTGCCTTACATTTCTCATTCCACATAAATGGTACATTTTTTCTAGTAAACCAAGTCAATGGCATCGCTATCTAAGAAAAGCCTTGAATAAATCTCTTGTAATAGCTTGCTAAACTTATGAAGCTCCTAATCTCTATCACTATCCTAGATCTCTTCCACTGTAATACTGCCTCTACCTTATGGGGATCTACTGCGACCCCTGCTTGGGAGATCATGTGGCTTAAGAATTGGACTTCAGTAAGCCAAAACTCACATTTACTAAGTTTAGCATACAACTGTCTCTCTCTCAAGGTTTCCAAGGCTAATCTCATATGCTACTCTTGTTCTTCTCTACTTTTTGAGTAGATGAGAATGTCATCTATGAAGACAACTACAAATCTATCTAAGTATGGCCTGAATACTCTGTTCATATAATCCATAACATTGTAGGTGTATTCATCAACCCAAAGGGCATAACTAACAAGTCATAATACCATATCTAGTTCTAAAAGTTATCTTAGGAATATCCTCAGCCTTTATTCTGAGCTGATAGTATCCTAACTTAAGGTCAATCTTAGAGAATACTAACGCTTTTACTAACTAGTCTAGGAAGTCATCTATGTGAGGGAGTGGGTATTTATTCTTAATGGTTATCTTATTGAGTTCCCTGTAGTCTATACATAATCTAAGGCTCCTGTCTTTTTTCTTTACTAATAAGATTGGAGCTCCCCACGGCGAGACACTAGGTCTAATAAAACCCTTCTCTAAAAGCTCTTCTCTTTGCTTTTTAAGCTCAGCTAGCTCAGTGGGAGCCATCCTGTACAGGGCCTTAGACATTGGACCCACCCTAGGTACAATGTCTATAGGAAACTCGACATCTCTCTCTGAGGGTAGTCTGCTAATCTCTCTAGGGAATACTTCTGGGAACTCACTCACTAATGGAATCTCATCTATACCCTCTTCTACCTTAGCCTGCACTGAAAAGAAAACTAGGTATCCCTGACAACCATGCCCTAGAGACCTCTTAGCCTGAGAGGTAGTCATAAAAGATAACCTAGTCCTGATACTAGGCATAGTCCTACACTCAAGTAAAGTAATACATCTATGACTATAATATAATGTGGCATTATTTGCAAACATATAATTGATACCAATGATCAAATCAATATGAACATGGGGCAAACAAATCAAATCAAGAGCGGTAAGGTAATGATTAAATTGGACCATGAAAGGTAATGGCTCAGTTTCCTATGGAGGTAGATACATGCAAGTCATATGGTATTGTATGCATACTCAGACCTAACCTCCTAACACAATCATATCATATGAAAGAATGGCTAACATCCGAATAATGTAGTTACAAAAAAATTATTTATTCTAATAGTACCTTGGATCAGACTCGAGGACCTGCTAGCCTCCTACTGTGACAGGGTAAAGACTCTACCCTGGGTCTGAGGTCTAGGAGCAAGAGTCATCTCCCTCTATTGCATGAATTACGAAGGAGCCTGTGTGTAGTCCTTAGCCATGTGTCCTAGCCTACCACACTAGAAACATACATTTTACCTCGTGTAACATGGTTTGGTTCCATGATTCTTACCATACTGGGGACATACTATAGGCACAACACTGCCTTTACTAGACTGAGTTCTTCTTCTCTTTCCTCTTTTGTTCCACTGGTTCCTTCCACCTCTCCTACTAGTAGCTACAGTCTGTAATTCCTCTCTAGGTCTCTCAGGCTCAAGAAGGGGTGGTCTGGTACTAGAGGAAGATTGTATAGTTCTAAGGTATTCCTCCGTTACTCTGCATATCTATACTAAGGTATTAAAGTTCCTAATTCTTTGTGGAACTACCCTATCTTTGATCTCATGAAGCAAACCTTTCTCTAATTTATTTGCTCTCTAGTGTTCATCATCATGCCTTTGTAAATACGAGGAATACCTCGAGAACTCTACAAATATAACCACGTACTAATCCACGGCTATCCCCTTTGTCTGTCTCAAGAGTATGAACTATGACTTCTTCTCATCTTTAATAGAGCTAGGGAAGTACTTCTCATCGAAAGCCTGGAGGAATGCCTCCCATGTAATCAGAAGGTTCCTTGCCCTCAAAATAGGCTCAATGCCCTTCCACTAATAATCTGCCTCTCTCTATAGCTAAAAATAACCATCTTGGCTTTTCTATTTAGACATGCACTCCATCACCTCGAAAATTTTCTCTAACTACATAATCCAAGCCTTGACTTTTTTTGAGTTCATCTCAGCATCAAAGGTGGGAGGCCAGAACTTTTTTGAACTGAGTAATAATCTTTCTGGTAGAGGCTGCTCCTGGGCTGAAGGCATCTGAGCTAGTGGAATAAGGACAACCATCTATATGTGTGGCTGCAGATCTGGGTGAGTCACCCTTGAATGCTTGGGATGATCTAAGTGGTAAGGTGGCTGTAGAGGAGGAGGTGTAGGGCCTTGGCTCTCCCTCTCAGTAAGTCGTTCTTGTAATTACATAATCACAGCCTGCTGCTGATCCAAGCGAGCCATAATAGCCTGAAGGGGTCCAATTACTGGATCACTAGCTTGACTCTATGATCTGCATGAGCCGCTCTAGGGGGCTGACCTCTCCTAGTGTTCACCATCTTGCTAAAACATCATAACAAACTTTAACATCAAAGGGAACACTTTCCCACCATCACACACTCAATTCATCCGAAAATAACTCATATACACTAAGGCAACTCATAAACACAAGCCACAACCCACATCAAAAGCCTAAACCTTTGCTCTAATACCAATAAATGTAACACCATAACTTTCTACCTTATCTCATGCTATCTCCATGTCTCAACCATATATTTCATGAAGAAGAAAGGAAAATGACATTAAAATAATGAGTATTTTTGTGTTGCATAGCGTATGAATTTTTCATTCAATGTCTCGTGGACCATGTGAGATTGTGTATCACATTCTCATATTTAATTACATAGATATAACTCAATTCCATCACCAAAAGTGGCCTAGAACTCGTGCAAGTGAAAAAACATACAAAATACCATAATGCAGCCTCAGCCAGAATTTCATGTTCTCTATCACAAAACTTGAAAAATCATAACTCATTCTAAAAACCTCAAAATCATGAATTCTTTACCATTTGGGAAAGCTACAGATGTCTACTTCATGGTAAAAATAATTTCAAGTCATGGAACATCAAGTTGAAGGTGTTTGACATTTGAAAAGCACCAAAGGTCTTAGCTCCGTAGGCTACTATCATAGGTTACTGTCATAAAATTTGAAAATTTATAACTAATTCTAGAAAAATCCAAATCTTACAAATTCAATCATTATGAGAAGATAAAAATGTTATATCTAATGTAAAAATATCTCTAGACCATGCCAAGTTCATTTAGGAACTGAATTATGATGGAACAATACATGAGGTCAAGTGGCACTACTAGTATTGACATTAAATTTCAAAAATTCATAACTCTTTGCTCATACCTTCAAATGAGGTAATCTTGGTGACCATAGAAAGCTTATAACCTCTAGTTTATTCTTGTAACATTTCACAAGCATTGGACACCATTTGACTCTTAGATGATATAAAATACAAAACTGACCATATGAATAGTATATACACCAGAACAACAGAAAAATCCCAACTTCAAAAATTCATAATTAATTCTATAAAGCTCCAATTTTCTGCACTTTAGCTTCCTAAAAATCTCTGAATGGGCTCTACATGTCTACCAAATTTCATGGGAAGATTCATCCATTTGTTCAGTTTGTGCCATAGAGTTCCAATTTGGTCATTTTTATGGTCTCTACTAACATCAAAGTGTCCAATTTTGCTTCCCAAGCTTGTGTGGCCACTTAAGCATGTGAGAATGCACCACAATGACATTGTAAACTTGTCTCAGAGGTGCACAAACCCAGATTTCTCAAACTCATCCACCCCAAATTATACACAAGGTTACATAATGCTAGTCTTGCCATTTTATACTCAAAATGCACTACACCATATATATAACATTAAATCTCATTTATACATGATACATTAGCATAATTATACATATTCATAATGTCATAGGACATATGCAACAATAGATTACAACATTTACCACTCATATAGCCATAAAGAAGCAAAATCTATGTAAATTGTTGTCAATCTCTTATCTTCCAAGTTGTTGGCTCCTATTATCTTATCCACTTAGTCTACCTAGCATGTTAGAACATTGGAGAGGAAGGAATGAGATTCAAAGAATCCCAATAGCTCATTTCCCTTTCAATCACACATAAAAGATGCAAAACAAGTCTTAAAAATGCATGCATGAGTATAATGGATGACATGAACATTCAAGAAGTAATCTTGGCATGTGAGTAAGTAATACAAGACATCCATAGGCTAGCCAACTAAGTGGATTAGCCTCACCCCTTTACTTATGAACATTAGAGCAAATTTTGGAATTCACACAGGAGGGCTTTTTAGGAGTCTAGAATGCTATGCACTTGAATGATGTTTTATGAACATGTTTTGGTTTGCTTGAGTATAATGAAGCCAAAAGTCCCTTAGCTAGGATGAGGATGAGCCAAAAGCCCCAAGAATGGGTGAGACAAAGCCAAGAGTCTCTAAAGAATGAGACTTAGTCAAAAGTCCCTTAAGAAAATAGATGAGGCAAGTCTAAAATCCCAAAGAGAATGGGTGAGACTAAACCATTTTCTTGACAAGCCTATGTATGTTTTATGTGACTTCTTGAGTGCAAGAAATGTTCCATGTATGATTATGCATTCTATGATATCCATGCATGCATTCTTAGACTTGAATTTGCATCCTTTATGTATGGTTAAAAGGGAGAAGAGATATTGGGATTCCTAGAACCTCATTCCTTCCTTCCCATTGCCTAACATGTCTAGGCGAACCAAGTGAACAAAGGAATGGAAGCCACCAAGCTTGAAGGAGAAAGATTGACAAAGAAATATGTTATTTATTCTCCTTGTAACCATTTTGATGGCATATGATGTAAAATAATGTATATGACATAAAACCCTTTCTACATGTATGAATATGTGAATGCTTGATGTATATATGAGAATTGATGTCACTTGAATGATATAGCAAAATTTTAACATTGAATGGCAAGGAAAATCTTGCATGCTCTTGTGTATACCTTGGAGTGGGAGAGTGAGTTTATGAGATCTAGGTTTGTGAACCTTTGAGACATGTTTAAGAAACCATTTCAATGCTTTTCCAAGTGCTCAAGTGGCCATGAAAGTTTTGGAAGCTAATATGGACCATTTGAGACCCTTAAGAAGCACAAAAGTAACTATTTTGCAAGATCTAACCAAATAAATGAATTTCCTCATGAAATTTGGCATGCATATACATCTCATCTAGAGCTTTTTGGGAAGCTAAATACTAGATTATTTGGAATTTTGTGGACTTAATTATGAATTTTTAAAGTTGTCAAATTTTTGTTGTCCTAGTATAATTACTATTCTTATGGTCAGTTTCTTCTCATACGCCATTCGAGGGCCAAATGGTGTCTAATACTCATGAAATTTTAAAATCATAAACTAAATATTATAAGCTTTCTATGGCCACTAAGATCACCTCAATTGGTTTCCTGAATAGAGAGATATGAATTTTTGAAATTCTATGTCAATATAAGTAGTGCTAACTGAATTTATGTACTATTCCATTGATTTCTAGTAGCTAAATGTTTCTGTTTTGGTTTGGAATTATTTTTATTATAAAGTTAACATCAGTATCTTTCGAGAATGATATAGTGTGCATGATATCAATTTTTCTAGATTTAGTTATGATTTTTCAAAGTTGGTACTAGAAATTTGGTAGCTGAACCCGAGGCAACCTTGTATTATTTTGTGTATATATGCTATGAGCTTGAGTTTTTGGCAACATTTTGAGATGTTTTTGAGTTATATGTATGTAATGAAATAGGATAATAAGATGGATGAGTTCATATGGTTCACGGGACATGAAATGAAGATTTTAAGTTTGACGTAACACAAAATAATGTAATATTTTAATGGAGCTTTCCTTGAAAGTTTGCTACATCAAGGTAATGCAATTAGGAATGAAATGAGATAGGCTAAATATATATGATGTTACAAGAGGTTTGGGTCGTACTAGGCAAAATTAAGAAGGAAGCGGTTAAGTTATAATATTTTTTATAATTCCCGTTTTGCCCTTCAACTTTATTTTTTTCATTTTCACTCATTTTAGCTCTTTTTTTAGAATGGTCTTTTCTATATGAAAATTTAGATTCTATAATTCATAAAATACCTTTGATTTCACCCAAATTGGATTTAAAATATTTTAGTCAATTGATGACCTAAATTATACACCAAAGGGGTTTTAACTATTCTAAAGGTTCTTATAGTTTTTGGGGCCTCTAAGAACCTTGAAAAACTCAATTTTATCATTTAGAGCTCCCTCATTTGAGTTTTCAAAAAGTTGCCCGAAATTATGATAATGCCACTATGTTTTCAGTTTCTTCATTTAGCTGCTTTCGTTTGATTTTGGGCCATCATTAACTTTATATTCTCATTTCTAAATGTCTAGGTTATTATTCTAATCTTGTTTAACTTCTAATCATTTCATTCTGGGGTCCTCTTTTGTAATCTTGTCGGTTTCAATCTAGTTCTAAAGATGCTAGATATTACAAAATTCCTAGTTTTTGACATGTATGAGTTATGGAATTTGTGTATATGATCAAGTGAGAGACTGGTTTTGAGTTTCATGATGATTTGGACCTATTATGATGCTTCTATATGCTGTGTTTAAAGTATTGGACATGCTTAAATAGTCATATTACTTGTGGGAAGCTATTTTGGACCATTTAATGCCATATTGTTACTATTTTGGACCATACTCTTCCCCTAAACCAAAACCAAATCAAATAGACTAATTTTGGCATAAGATTTCACAAGAATATAGAATCTCATTTAGAGCTTTTCACAGAGCCGAAGAACATAATTTTTGGAGCTCTATAGAATTTATTATGATTTTTCAAATTTAGCTAAATTATGCAAAAATTGTTAGTGTACTATTCATTTGGTTAGTCTGTTTTTGGCTTATTTGAGGGGCCAAATGAAGTATAATGCTTACAAAAATTTATAAGAATATAGTTGGAATCATAAGCTTTCCATAGCCACCAGGATCCCTTAATTGGAAGCTTTGTAGTATGAGATATAAATTTTTAAAATCTAAGGTCTACATTAGTGCAAGATTATGACCTATCTACTGTTTCATTATAATTTTGTGGGACAAATGATATTGTCTTAGTCTGAAATTTTTATAGTCATTAGTTGATCTTCTGAGCTTTCCAAAAACTACTCATTTGCCCAATTTGGAATTTTCTACCTTAAGTTATGATTTTGTAAAGATGGTGACAAAATTGTGGAAGCTAGAAAAAGTGTGCAACTTTGACTATTATGTGATGCATGGTTTATATCCGAATTCCATGCTTCTTTTTGTGATGTTTCTATATGAACAAGTGCATTAAGGATGGGAGATGAGTTTGATAAGTTGAAATGGTCCATTTAATCAGAAATGAATTAATTTGATATTTAAAGTCAGTAAATTCCGCTGCTAAAAGTATTGATATTATAAAAATGGATACTATAGGCACTTTGTGATATAAATTAAATGCTATCTTAACACCCAAAAAGGTTGTAAGCAATCTGTTTGCATGTCCATAATCATCTGCAATAGCATATAATCCCAATTATGATTTGTTCCGAAACAAAAGTACTTTGACCCCACATAAGAATAAAGGAATGTTAACAATCTCCTTAGCAAGATTTAAAGGATAAACCTTATTTAATTTATAACACTCCAACCACTAGCATTGTGATCCTTGAAGATACTAATTGTTTTCAAATCATTTGAAGGATAAATAGCAAATCTTCAAAATCTACCATTCATGGGATTACTTTGTCCATTCCCAAGTGTCCAAGACAAATTATGAAAAATTAAATTATTACTATTACTAGAAATGATTTTCCAAGCCTATGAATCTTGTGAGGTATTCTTGAAAATAAATTTAGTGTTCTTCACACTATATTTGTCCATCACCCACTAGCTAAACAAAGCCTTCATTTCTCAACAAATCTGTAAATCTATTTTACCAATAAAGCTTTATTGACTAAATTGGAAGATCTAAGTGCTAAACCACCCTCATAGGTAAACTTTCTATGATGTGAAAATTTTAAAAGATGCATCCTTACCTTATTCCCTTTAAGCCCCAAAAGAAATTTGTCACATTCCAAATTTTTTGCAACTATTAATGTAACCAAAGTAATGAAAGAAAAATAGTGAGGGACTATTCTAAGTAAGTATTAGAGAACTACCCTATGTTAATTAGGAGGCCTTATAGAGACATTAGTTTGATAATTTATTTAGTATAGAAACACCTAAATCAATCTAAGTCCCCTAAGTACTTTGCATGGCCAAGAATGTGGTGTAGGAATAAATGTATACTCATAAATGGGTGGTTACTATGAATAGGTATATATATAGGAGTAGGTGGTGCCTTAGGACATTAGAACCAAATACTTCATGAAGCTATCTCTTATTAATATATATATATATATATATCTGTGTGTGTGTGTGTGTGTGTGTGTGTGTCCAGATGTACAAATGAATTAACTAGCTGTGTGGATTGCTAAATGCTTCATTTGAATTAATAAGATAAGAGTGAGACTTAGCATAAATGGTGGGAGTGCCATGGGGTATCATTTGACGTTATACTTGGTTAGAGACATGGGAGAGAGACACCTAGCAAGCAACCGAGGAGAACCAATGGAATTACTAAATAAATAAATCTTATGCACCTGACCATTATGCTTCCACTGTATCATATATATATTTGTGGCATTTGGTGTTCCTTTTAGCCATGGGAAATGTAAGGAAGTAGCATGTAAATGAATAGCTTATATGATCTAAAATGGAGACACCTATCACGCATGGTGGAAAAGTAAGTGGAGGAGAACAATTAAGAAGAATAAAACCCTTACACCTCATGCTTACACCATATATATATATATGTTTGTGTGTGTATGTGTGTCCACAAATTGCATTCTAATCTTGCTCACAATCTAAATTGTCACGGGGGTCAAATACCATATGCAACATATGCATTAGATGGGAGCAATATATATATAGAACACTGCCACCTAGCTTGCACCGAACAAGAATGGAAAAGAAGAAAACTCCAGCACAAAAATGAGACACCTCATGCTTGCACCATCCACCTACATATATACATATTCAATTGCAATTGGTTAATGCTTATATTTTGGTTTAACCATGGGAGTTAAATATTGCATTTAATATGTAGCTTAGATGGAAATAATAAACATACATCCTGCCACCTAGCATAGCACTGAATAAGTAATAAGGTGGAGGAATTTTAAATTTGCCTTAATGACATCCAAAAGTGATAAAGAGTATAAGCTGTCCATTGCACTAGTTATCATGCACCTTAGCTTTATTTTTTGGCTCAGAGAAAGAGTCGTAGGAAGAGAAGGGGAGCTCAGACAGCCATGGGAAGAAAAGGGATGAGAAGATAAGCTAAGGTACAAAAGACTCCATTAAAGGTAAGAATAGGAAATTTGCATGTTTTAATTTGCTTTCATTCCACCTAGTTGGAAATTCTAATTTTAAGATACCTTGCCATGATTGGATAGTAATAAAATTGTAAAGAAGAGAATACAAAAGGTGCTTGGGAGGAAGTTACGGATACTTGAAGGTGAGTGCCTAAATTTTTGTTTTTTGGAAACCAAGTAAGCCAAGAATGGAAATGGAGTAGATAGAAAATTCTATATACTTAGTTAGCCATAGGAATAGCACCTTAAGAATGTCATAATTTGAATAAAAAGGATAGAATAGAAGAGCAGAACATACGCTAGGTGTTTAGACACTAAACGAAACCATACAATTGGCTATTAGATAAAGAATATGCATATATATTGATGTACATGAAAATGGATATTGAGAATAGGCAATTTAGGAATTCAGGACTAGATTGCTAGTTAAATAAGAATTAGGGTCTAAACCTCAAAGCCTTAGACCACACATAAATAATTTAGATAGTAACTGATTAATGAGAAGGAAAGAAATGAAAATGTAACTGTTTACAATTAGGAATTTCAATCTTTAACTAACGAAAGGGAATTAGGAACTTCGTATGGGAAATTTGGTAGCTTAATTGAAATGCAAATATTGAACATGACTATTCTTCATTGAGACACTGTGTGATTGAAATTTTAGGAAAACAATTAGGCCAACAAGAGCTAAAGAGTAACTTGACAGAACAACGGTGACGAAACAGGTAGTTAATATTATATTCTGTTCTTTTACGTATGTGTCACACCTACACTTTACATACACTATAACTTACCATATGAAGAGATCTTGTACTACTAACAGAAGACCCTGTTGACAAGGTCTTACGTTTTACAAGGCGAAATCCAAGATCCTGTCGACAAGGTCTTTAATTTCCTTAGTGTGGAGTCCAAAATCCTGTCAACAAGATCCTAGACCTAAAAAGATAATTGTCATACCTAGACAACCTTCAACATTTTCATAAGAAAACCATAAGTTGATGATGCTAATGTGCTAGAACTAATCCCATGGTTATCATAATCAATTTCATGTAATGCAAACATAGGAGTTTACTTGTACCGGGAGTTCGGTAGCCCTAATAAACATCACAGTTAACTTACGGTAGATATCTCATGTATGATATTTATACAAATCAAAAGAGAGATTTATACTAAAATGTTACATCCTCACTGGAGTCAAACTTTACATTCAACCCTTGTTCAAAGGATTCATAAGACCAATTACAATCAATATGTAATCTATTGGTCAGTTTGTTCGTTCTCTATTTGTCTGGCTCCATTCGTAGCATAGTTAATACCTGTAAAATAGTCAATTTGTGGTGAGATAAAATCTCAGTAGCTAACAATGTACTCAAAAGAAAACATACATATAAATAGCACGGATTACTATCCAGGATACATTTGATGCAAACTTCGGTGTCGGAGCATGTAATATCTAGGTAGCAGCATGTTCACATTCGTTAGGCTACGTAGCAGCATTTTCTTATCGTTAGGCTACGTAGCAGCATATTCTCATTCGTTAGGCTATGTAGCAGCATTTTCTTATCGTTAGGCTACATAGCAGCACATGCTCATTCGTTAGGCTATGTAGTAGCATTTTCTTATCGTTAGGCTACATAGCAGCACATGCTCATTCGTTAGACTACGTAGCAGCATTTTCTTATCGTTAGGCTACATAGCAGCATATTTTCATTCATTAGGCTACCTTGCTTCGGTTATTGGCCAATAACAGCAATCTGGTACTCATAAAGAGTCATATTAGTAGATATACATGCAACCAAACACAGCATAGGGACGTTGGGATTTCATCCAGTGCATTAACATAAATAACAAAGTGAGTACAGTGTTAACTACCTGTTTCGTCACTGTCGTTTGTCACGTTATTCCTTAGCCCTGGTTGTTCCAATGGCCTTCCTAAATTTCAATCATGCATTATACTAATTAAGAATGAGTCATGGTTAATATTTACATTGCAATCAAATTACTAATCCCCCTATACGAAATTCCTAAATCCCTTTTGCTAATTAATTATTGGAATTCCTAATTGTAAACAATCACATCTTCATTTTCTTTTCCTTCTCATAATTAGTTACTGTCTAAGTTATCCATGTGTGATCCAGTGCTATAAAACTAAATTCTTAGCCCTTATTTTCAAGTTGGATTCTTACATTTTCCATGCAAAGTCACACTACACAGCAAAAGAATGAAAACTACCACAGTCTCAATTGAACTACATTTTCGGACCTGTTTTTGTGAAATTTCTTTCCTCCACTAAATAACCTCCAAAAATCATAAAAATTGGCAGAGTGACCCCTCATCATGTTAATTATAAGCCACAGAAACAGTTTTCAAGAATTCCCAGGGATAGCCCCTAAACTCCTACTGTTTTGGTCACTACCTCAGTTGAGCTCGCTGTACACTGCCCTTGCTGTTTCTGGCTTTGTTATCCTACCAAATGAACCCAGAAAATTCTAAGACTTTGTAAAACTCACGTGATATGTCTTAGCTACCTCTCCACCAAATTTCATGCACTAATTCCTACATTTACCCCTTTAACAAAATTCTTTATGAAATCAGCCCCAGGCTGTTCCGTACAGAAGCCAAATTGAATTAGTGGGTTGTTTCTCTCATTTTCCTTGTTCCAAAAAATTCTGTAATTTTCCAGATTTCAAGTATAAGGGATGGACAACCTGTTATAAAAATTTTGGCTTCAAAATCCTTTTCTAACTAATTCTACAAGGCCAAAACATCCCAGTCCAGAACAAGGGAGCAACTTGGAGCTTACCTCTTTTTTGGAGTCCTTGTACTTCGGTTTTTCCTTCTCTTCTCTCCACTCCTATGGCTGTCCGAAATTCCTTCCTTCCTTCCACTATTTCCTTCCGCCTAAAATTAGTTAAAGTGAAGGGTAATTAATGCAATGGACAGCTCCTGCTTCCCACCGCTATTAGGTGGCATGAAGGCAGATTACAATTTCATGACTCAGTGCAAGTGGCTAGGTGGCAGCAGCTATGTATCTTACTCTCATGTAATCTATATATATATTAAAGCAATATTTAACTCCCACTATCACAGCACAGACGGCACCAGCAAATCACAATTTAATTAGGTGTCATGAAGGCAAATCATCATTCCATGAATTGGTGCATGTGCTAGGTGGCAGCAGATGTGTCTTACTCTCATTTAATCTATATATATTAAAAGCACTACTTAGCTCCTGCTGTCAAACCAAATATGGCATTAGCAAATCATAATTTAATATACATATATATGAAAGTGGGTGGAGCAAGCATGAGGTGTCTTCATCTTAGATTACTCAAGCCATTCATTACATGCAACCTTCCTTCTTATCTCCACCACGGCTGAATATATTTCCTTAATGCAATCAAACATCATCTACCACATATACTCACATCTAAAGAAGAAGCAAGCCATAGTCAATTAATATATACATATATATCACTTCCATCTAATACAAAAATTGTGTATGATCCCTAATCCTCACGGCAATGCAGATTATGCCAATCCCCATAACTAGACATAATTCCACATACCCAAGTGAATGCTTATGCTCTTGTGTGGTGATGGTGTCAAATGGGTGTAACTATTTGACTGTGTGAATTAATATGGGTTATGTTAACAGTTACAGGAAGTTCGGAATGTGACAGTATGTAATTACATTAAATGATTCTTGAATTTTTATGCTATGTATGGCTACAGATATGCCCACTAAAGTGACTCTTATGAGTATTAGATCATTGTTATTAGCCAATGATCAAAGCATGTTAGCCTAACAAACAAATGTATGTTGTTATCTGGGATTAACGTGCCCTTACACCAAAGTGTGCATTGAATGTGCATTAGTTGTTATTCAATGTTACTTATGTGTGTATGCTAGGAATACATTGTTATATACTAGGATTTTATCTCATTATTAAGCTAACCATTTTTAGGTATCAATCATACCTCAGATGAAGCCAAACAAGCAGAAACTAGACAAGCATATTAGTAGAATTATGTGTTACATTATGACTAGTTTTGTAAATCCTTTGTGTCGTGTAAAGTGCTAAAGTATGTTTTTCATATGTAAAGTTGTTTTGTAAACCCTTAAGATGAATTTATAGAATAATTATTCATGTATAACTTTTAAATTAAGCTGACAATGATGATTAGCCGAAGTGCTACTTTATATGGAAAAGAAATTTTGATTACTATCTTTGCATGAAATTGATTATCACTATCTTGGGAATAATGCTATGACAATAAGATGGGTCCAATTGATGTTAAAGGAGAATTTTCTGAATTTCATACAGGGAGCCTAGAATGGAATGCAAGGAAATAATAGAGTATACTTTACTAAACTATTAATTCGATACGTATTGTAGGTTCTAGACGTTTGCCTTTTGTAGAAATAGTTAGAGAAGGGCTTTTGAACCCAAATTTTTATATGTTTTACATTCCTTGAATTAAAGATCTAGTAAGTTATGGAGTTTTCTTGGATAAATTGGACTAGGAAATTAAGGTACTAATCCCACCTAATTGTCGCATGAGACAGATTTGAGTAGTTTTATAATAAATCTTGTTAAATGGGTAAACAAAGGAATTAATGTGTGAAATTTTATAGGAAGGTAGCTAAGACATACAGACTTAGGTTTGGAAAATTTTATAACTTTTAGAGTTGGTTTACTAAGGCAAAGGAGTCAAAAATAGAATAGATAGTGTACAGCGAGTTCAACTGAGGTAGTAGTCTAAATAGTAGTAGTTAAGGGGCTATCCATGAGAGTTTTTAAAAAATATTTTAGTGGCTTATAATCAACATAATAAGGAGTCATTCCACCAATTTTTATGATTTTCTAACATCATTTGATAGGGTAAAAAAATTTCACAAAAATAGGTTCGAAAATGTAGAAAAATTGTGACTAGGGTAGCTTCCATTTCTTCATAATGTGATGTAAAATTGTATGGTAATTAGAGCAATAAAGCTTGAATCTATGTTTCTATATATATATAAGATAGAAATCCCTTAGATATGCTAGTACAAATCTCTTAGGTCTATGATCTTGTTGACAAGATCTTGGATTTTTGCACTACAAAATTTAAGACCTTGTCGACAAGGTCTTCTATTAGGAGTACAAGATCCTTCAACGTTGTGAGTTATAGCATATACTAAGCATAGGTTTGACAAAATTAGCTGAATGTGCATCAATTTAGGAAGGGCTAAAGAAGAAGGTTAATAAATGGGAATAGATTGAATAATTGATTTAATGAGAGTTAATCTACTAACTTCGAAAAGAAGCTTAGTTTTCCAACCATCTAATTTGCCCTTAATCTCATTAATAAGATCTTTAAAAATATTAGTTCTAATGCATTGCATGATAATTTCCTTCCAATGTCTAGAAATTTCTCTTTATTAAGACATCCTCTAGAAAAGTTCTAGAGATTTTATCATAGGCATTTTGTATAACTAGCTTCAAAGCACACCATCTACTCTAAGCTTTTTTATACTTATGAATGAAAGTGGTAAACTCATAAGCTAGAAAAATATTATCAAAAGTTAGATGCCCCTTTGAAAAAGAATCTTGAAGTGCATAATGACATTATTCATTTTCATCTTCAATTTATTAAAGCAATTTAGTGATAATTTTGAAAACCACATTACACAACCTATTAGGCCTAGAATCCTTGAAAGAGAAAAGATTAAGAATCCTAGGTATCAAAGTGATAAAAATCTCATTAAATTCCTTTGAAAGATAACCATAATTGAAAATTGCAATTACCATCTTAATAACTTTAGATCTAACTAGCTGCCAATAATCATAGTAGGAATTATCCAAATGTTGACTAATGGATTCCACATCAAGTGGGCTATCTTGTTTATACACATCCACAAAATAATCAAAAGCTATTTTTTCAATTTGAACATAATCCATGATCCAAAAATCATCAAAATTGTAAGCCCTGATAATTCTATTATTAATTCTATAACTATACTAAGAAAATACCAAGCATTTATATCATCATTAATTAACCACATCTGTCTACCTTTATAGGCCTAAAGAATTTATTTTCAATCAAGCATTTTTTTTCCAATTTTTTTCCCTATAACATCCTAATTTATTAAAAATATTTAATTTCAGTTATTTGAGAGAGATGAGGAAAATAATTATATTTGAAATCATGGCCTTAAAGAGAGATTCAAATAAGCTCACTCTTTCTCAAAAGGCCTAAGAAGTGAAAAGATGAAAGCCCATTAGGAAATTTAACCCAAGTGAACATTTTTGGCCAAAAGGCTCATTAGCCAAACATTTAACCCAATTAAACATTTTCCTCTCAAAGCTTTAGTTGAATGCACATTTATAGCAAGGAGAATGGAAGAGAGAGCTCATTCATGGTAGTTAACATTTAAGTTGCTGCATGAAATGCATTTTGAAGTATTCTTCACAAAAATTACCTCTCTTCTCTTCTTCTTCCACTGGATCCAATAGGTTTATAATTTAGCAATGGTATAGGATTTTGGAGTTTTAGGAGGTGAAGTTTGGTGTTGATTTTGGTGAAGGAAGTGGAAGGAATTAGCTATAAGATAATTTCCTTGCTATTTGAGCCTCTTGCATGCAATTTTAGTTAAAAGCTTTCCTTTTAATCCTTGACTTTTGTGTTTGACTGAAATGATGAAGCATAGAGGAAGGAAAGATCTTGTTTGGAACTTTGAGCTTTTACAATTGATTCTTGGTGAGTTGAAACTAAATTTGGGTAAGTGGAATCATCTCTTTTAAATTTTGAGTTTGTTACTGAGCTAAAAATTTGAGGTTAATTTACTATAGTTTTGCTTGAATGGTTAAATTTATAGAAAGGAACTTAAGGAAGTGAATTGGGAAGCTCAAAGCCTTGTCCACACAAGTTCAAAATTGGTGAGTGTCTTTTTGATTGAATTAAGTTGGTATGTAGTAAGGATAGGTTGTTTTGCTTAATTGGTATTTATTAACAATTGAAAATTTGATGATGGAATGCTTCAGATACTAGATTTAAGAAGCCTATTTACTATTAAAGTGATTGTTGGAAGTGAGCTTTGGAAGTGACCAAGCGAGGTATGTCTTTCTTGAATAAAGAATGAGGTTTTGTTAGTTGAAAATAATAAAAATGTGATGATTAATGACAAATTGCTTATGAAACTTAGATTAGAACAGTTGATTGCATTATTGATTTCGGATTAGCTAGGGATTTGCTTTGCTTAAGCTTTTCAAGTACTTTTCCTAATATATTTACTCTAAACTAAATATTCTATAAACGAATTTACATGATATTTATACTATTAATTGCTTTCATGATACTTTATCTTGAGCTAAGACAAAGTTGCTTACCATTGTATACTAATTCAATAGGGTGGGGAGAAAAAGGTTGCTTTTCCCTCGATTTGTTGGATAAAATTCCTTTTTATATATGTAATCACTATTATATGCCTATTATGAATTGCTTATGATATCTACTCATTTAGTTTAGACAACATTTATATGATATTTGTAAATATATCTAGAAAAGTGTGTAAATTACTGAGTTCTCTCCCTACCTTGTATGTGGTTTTGGTTTTTGAACCACCTGCGTATTTACTTTGTGAAAAGGGGTATAACATATATGACTAGTTTGTAAAACAATGTTTTTGAGGTGCAAAAATGAGCCTTAACTTGTATATAATAGCAAATGCTAAAATTAAGGACTAGCATCATGTGTTTTGTAAGTGTATATATTGGTTCTTTTCTAATGAATAGGAAAATGATGATAATTTCAGTATATAAACCCATGTGAATGGCATAGTGACTTTTGTTGTGTTAATTATTGTGTTTAATGGAAGTGTTGTACGTAAATTGATTTAATGCCTTGTATAGTGTGATATTGATGTAAATCCATTTTGCATATGAGGTTTCATGTAATAGCCAGTATTTAAAAAAAAAAAACTAAACCAAAATTAATAAGATAATATAAAAGGATCATAAATCAAAGAAAATTAAGTCTAATTAAGAATAGGATGTTAATTAGAATATCTAAAAATGTGGTTAAGAACTCAAGGATAACCTGAAATTGAAACCAAAACGGCTAAACAGATTGAATCGAGAGCCAATGGCAAAATCGTAATTTTAGACAACATTTTGAAAACTCAAAGGAGGGAGCTTTAAATGATAAAAATGAGCTCACTAGGATTTTCAGAGGCTTAGAAACCCATAGGAATTGTCAAAATGGTTAAAACCCTTCCAATGTACACTTTAGGTTGTTGGTTGTCCTAAACTTTGACTAAATAGTTCAGTAAGGTTTTAAATCCTGTTAATTTGAAACCAAATATTTTTAATAAACTAAAGGATCTAAATTTCATAAAGGAAAAGGCAGTTCTCAAAAAGAAGTTGAAATGAGCTCAAATGGAGAAGTCAAAATGTAAGGGACATGAATGGAATTTCATAAAAGTTATAAATATCCTTTCTTTCCTTTTTATCTTACTCCACCCTCTCTCCCTCAACTTAATCGACATATTTTGGCTTTGAAACAAAACCTAAACTAATTCCTTTGTCACACAAAAGGGATGAGAAAGGAGGAAGAAAACAAGGCAAAAAGGGTAAGAAATTATTCTCTTTTCATACTCTTGCCTTCATTAACTTGATTCTCCTCTTTATGCTCTTTCTTTTGGTGGTTTTAAAATTTTAAATGGTGGAATTTTATGGCTGGTTTAGCAGAAGGAAGGAGGAATTTGAAGGAAGCTTTAGGAGCATAAGAAAGACCATTTAGTAAGGAATTAAACAGGGTATGATTTCTTAGGTAAAACTTGTTTTTCCTTGGTTCTTCTATGCCTTCTTGGTTTGCTAGACCTAAAGCAATTTAGAGGGAGCTTGGTTTTTGATACAATATCAGTAGGCATACTCATTGGAGCACAACAAGTTCGAGAAACCCTCATCCATCAAAAACTTCATAGAGCTCAAAAGGCCCAAATTGTACTAGTATATGTCCAAAAATCTCAAAGAGCTCAAAATAATACCTATGTTGGACGTCGGCCCAAGTTTAGAGCCCAAGATCTATATTTGATCAACATCTCTTTAAATATGCAAAAGTGGAAGTCCAAGTGGAAGCCCAATGACAAGAGGAAGAGTTAAGCGTCTACAAAGAGCAATTGGGCTTCAATTTGCTGAATTAGAAGCCCATAATGTTAGTGCATGCATTGAGGAAGCAAATAGAGCCTTAATCATGCTTATTCAAGCCCAAGTTGATGCTTAAAGAGCCCATTGAAGCTAGAGGACGTGAATAGTATTTAAAATACAAGATGTCCAGCCCATTAATATTAATTATTTTGACTAGGACTCTAGTTTTGACTAGAACTCTTTTTGAATTTCGTTTTTTCATTATTATATTATTTTTTGGACTTGGTCAAGGAGCTTATCTAGAAGATTAAGTTAAAATTAATATCCTAATCTTGTTCCTTGATTTTAGGCATTATTTAAAATATTTCTAAACAAATTTTAGAGTTTTAGTTTTATTAGGATATCAGATTTTAGAGTTTTAGTTTTACTAGGATTTTAAGTCTTTTAGAAACTTTGCCTATAAAAGGCTCCCTATTGTACTCTATTTTGAATCATGAATGAATGAATAAATTTGAGTATTATTCAATACTTTGTGAGGCTTTTGCTTCTTTGTGTTCTCTGAGAGTACACGTGACTTATCAAAGGATTGGTCTTCCTTTGTGGCGTCTTAAGGCTAGGGTTCTAAGAGACAAGTTCTCTTAGGGTCTTTCCTTTGACCAACAGTCTTGTTTCTAGCCGGTCCCGGGCAAAGTCTCGAATTGTTGAAGGTTCTCTAGGGCATGTTCCTAGTGGGTCTTGCATCAGTTTTGGCTTAAATTTGATAGGATATGGGATTTTGAAGCATGGGGATTAATATGGAATTAAAAGAATCTAATAGAAATATATAAGTTGCAAGAATTAGAACCTACGGTTTGCATTGCACCATAGGAAGTATGAGACTTTGGAATGATATTTTGACCTATGTAAAAGTATAATTGAGTCAAGAAGAGGTCAAGAAAGCTTCATGGATGCTATTTCCTAAAAGAATTAGACAAAAACTCCAAGAATGGCCATCCTTGGCATTGTCTCGATAACATCCAGTTCCTTCATAAACGTGAGAAACGTAATGTCCGGTTTCTCCATCAAGGTACGAGATGCACCGGATATAAAATGAAGTTCCCTAGATAGAATGATTTGAGATCTAATAAAATTAGAATAATAATCTAGACATTAAATAATGAGGATCCAAGGTCTGAGGTGCCCTGAAAACAAAGCCAGAATAACTAGACAAAATTTAATGAAGATGCAGTGGCATTTTCGTAATTTTAGGTACTTTTTAGAAAACTCAAAGGAGAGATTTTTAAATGGAAAAAATGAGTTTCTTGGGGTTCTCAGAGGCTTTAAAAACCATAAAAACCCTTAGAATGGTTTAAACCCCTCCGGTTTATGTTTTAGAGCATCCGTTGATCCAAACTTTGACCAGTTCATTCGAGAAGGTTTTAAATCCAATTTGGATGAAACCAAAGGCATTTTATGAATTGGAGGACTAAATTTTATGATAGAAAAAATGGCTCTGAAAAAGAAATTAAAATGAGCCTAAACGGAGCAAACAGGTGTGTAAAGGCAAAATAGTCATTTTGAAAAGTTATAAAAGAGGCTTCTTAAGTAAGATTACACCTCATCATCTTCCCCAAGCTTCCATTTTTAGATTTTTAGAGAGCTATGGCATGAACTAGGAGGGGAGAGAGAGAAGAAGTTTAAGCTTTTGTTTAGGTAAGTAAATAATCCCGTTTTATCTCGCGCTTGTTAGAAAAGTTATTCCTCTCTTTAAGAGCTCTCTAATGGTGATTTTCTTTTCTTGAAAACTTGAAGATTCATGTCTGACCTAAGTTAAAAAGGAACTCTTTTCAAAAAACCAATCGGTGGAAAATAATCTATGCAAAGATAACTTCGTTTTAAGGTAAAACTTTACTTGAAACACTTACAAAATCTTGTGTTTCCAAGCCATTTAAACTTTGGCCTAGAGAGAGAAAGTGAGAATGAGAGTTTTTATTCATATATTCTTGATGAAACCAAGGGTTATGGAGTGTGAGGATTAAGAATATACAACTAGAATTGAAATGGAAGCTTTAAAATGCAAGTTATAGAATTTAGAGATTTAGTTGCACCTTAGCAAATATGAAGCTTCCTAATGATAATTAAGTTGTCTAAGAGTATGAATGAGTTCTCAAGACACCTATGAAGCCTCACATATGCCATTTCCCTAAATAAAATGAAGCAAACTCCATGAATGCTCTAAGCCTCCATAGTCTTGGCCTAACCCACTTCATGCACCTAGGCAATGTTTTAATTTGTTCTAAGCCTAGAATGAGACTAAATATGATAGAAGAACATTAGTGGAAGCCTTGGAAAAAATTTAGAAGACATGGAATATGAGATGGAGATGTAGGCTCCATAATGTGACATTATAAAGCAATTTATAGCTAGGCTCCTTCAAATGAATGTGTGATAACTCTAAGGAGTCTAAAAGGAGTCAAAAGACCTAGAATAAATGAGAAATGGGAGCCAAGACCATGAATTCTTCTAGCTACTTCATAAGGCCTTGTATGGAAGTATAATAGAGCCATAAAACAAAGTAGCTTCATATAGAGTGTGTATGATGTCAAGCCTTGTTTCCATGAGTGATTTATATCTCTTTTAATGTGTCTAGGCCAAGAGAACTAAGGGCCACCTAATTGCAAGGCTTGGCCAAGAAAGGGGAAGAAGAATTTCAAGAGAAAGTGTTGTGTTCTTACTTCAAGGTAGCTCTTTAACCTTTCTCTCATGCATGGCTCGGATGTTTGTTTATCCTTGAATGCTTATATATGTGTTTGAGCCATGAGAAGTGTTTCTAGCATATGCTTGCATGTTATGGTACCATTATGTTTCTTGAAATGTGATTATGATTGCATAATGGCTTGTATGGGTTTGGTTATGCTAAAAGTCCCTTAGCAAGGGTGAAGATGAGCCAAAAGTCCCTAGAAATGAGTGAGACAAAGACAAAAGTCTCAAGAAGAGTGAGGCTTAGTCAGAAGTCCCTTAAAAGTAGGTGAGGCAAATCCAAAAGTCCTAAGGAAAATGAGTGGGGCTAGACCAATGCCCTTAAGAGTTTATGTTTATTATGTATGAGTTTATGTGATAAGGAAAATGCCTTATACATATTCATTAGTTGTTTGAATATCATGCTTGCATTCTTTAACATGTTTTAGCATCCATTATGTATGTTTGAAAGGGTTAAGTGCTATTAGGATTCTTTGAATCTCACTTTTCCTCCACACATGTCTAACCATGTCTAGGTGAGCCAACTAGGTAAGGAAATGGAAGCTAACAAGCATGAGAAGCAAGATCTTGTCAAATAGAGAGAGAAATGAGCTTTTTATTTGTATTTTGATGTCAAATTATGTAACTATGAGATGTATCTATGATGTTAACCTCCTTGTGTTTGTGGAACTGAAAAGGAGAAGAAACAAGCAAAGTAAAAGCTTGAATTTGCACCAAGGTAGCTCTCCACCTTTTCTTGTTGCATATAGTGTCATTGTGTGCTTGTGCGTATGTTTATATCTTTGAGACATGCCACTTGATGCTATGTTGCTATTTTGGTACCAATATGCTTTCTTGAATGTCTTTGAATGGTGGAAATGGCTCATAAGGGTGAGGTAGTGCCAAAAGTCCCTTAATGTGGGTGAGGAGATGCCAAAAGTCTCATGGCATGGGTGAGACAAGGCCAAAAGTCCCTTGGATAGGTGAGGCTAAGTCAAAAGTCCTAAGAACCGAGAGTGAAGCAATCCAAAAGTCCTAAAAATGGGGTGAGGCCAAACCAAAAGTCCCTAGAGCTCATTCTTGTGCTTGACATGAGTTTGTGATACAAAAAATGTGAAAGATGAATGCTTCATAGATTGATTGATTGCATACTTGTACTTTTGACATGTTTTATGCCTTGAAAATATGCTTGAATAGGTGTATGAGCTATTGAGATTCGATGAATCTCACCCCCTCCTTTCTCTCATCTCATATGATCTAGGTGGAGTTCAAGATCCAAAGGATGGAAGCCAAGGAGCTTAAATCTCCATCTCTTGGCAAATCTTTCCATTTTTGATGTACTATGATGTCTAGAATGTTAAAGTAGATATGTAAATGTTATTTTTGAGCCATGATACTTTGAATAAGTGTAAAATTATTTAAAGTTAGTGTATGTATCAATAATAGAGTTTAATGAATAGAATTGTGTATTTCGACCACTTGGGAGCCCACTTGTGCATGTATGTTTATGTAAGTGACATGGTGAATTTGAGTTGCATGAGGATTCAGACCTTATGAGAAACTTATTTATGCTATATTTATGCTTTCTAAGTTGCTCAAATATGTGTGGAACAATGGATGACTCATTTGAACTAAATTTGCCTCTTATTAGGACCAAAATTGCCATATTCTTGAGCTATAGTAAAGTCTGACCAAATGACCTCTTCATGACTTGAAAATTTGCATGCAAGTAGATCTTGCCTAGAGATTTTTGGAAAGCTAAAGATAAGTCATTTGGAGGTTTGTGGAATTTTCTATGATTTTTCAAAGTTGGTATCAGAATTTTGGATTTGCACCAGTACTGTTCATTTGGTCAGTTGTGAAATTGTGTCATCTGAGGGGTAAACGTCGTCTAATGGCTACGAAATTTTATAGGCAGAAACTAGTCATTCACAATGACTTGTAGCAACTAGAAGCACCTTATTTGGAGGACTGAGCTAAAAGATATGAATTTTTGAATTTCTGGAACAGCAACAGTAGAACAACACGACCTGAGTCACTGTTCCATTGAATTTCAGTGGCTAAACGTGCTTGCTCTGGTCTGAGTCTATTTTTACCATAAAGATAACATTTATAGCTTTCCAAATTGGTATCATTTTCATGGATTGGATTTCTTTGGAATTAATTGGACATTTTCGAAGTTTATAATAGTAGTTGTCCAAACCTTTGCCCCTTTTCGCGTGTCAAACGCTTCTTATGTTATATTTCATGGCCTGGGCATATTTTTTCCATAAATTAGACATGTGTAGCTTTCTATAATGACCAATAATGCATGATTTCAAATTTTCTAAAATTAGTTATGAATTCTGAAACTTCATATCAGTAAACTGAACCAGTGGCCCAAACAAGAGCGACCTCAGTGGCTTTTTGGATGTCAAATGTTCTTTCCTTAATGATTCATGAGTTGAAATTATTTTTACCATAGGGTAGACATCCAGAGCTTTCTGGAATGGTAAATTTGTTGAGTTTCAATTTTTTTGGATTTAGTTATGAATTTTCGAAGTTGTGACAGAAAAACTGAGAATTTGGCCAAAAATAATAGTGTGAGTTTGATGCTCCCCTTTGAATTCCACGAGTTGTGGGCCAACTTTGGTGATGCAAATGAGTTGTATGTATGTAATTAAATATGAGAATGTGATGTATGAACTCATATGATCCGCGTAACACCGAATGGAATTTTCATACGCGACGCAATGCGAAATAAGGCATTATTTTAATGCCATTTTCCATTCCCTTTTGTGTAATTCATCATAGAAAACTTAGAAATGATAGGAAGCAAGCTAGAAATATATGGTGTTACACCACAAGTCTCAAATGTGAATAAAACTAAGTCAAAAATCCCTAAAAATATGTGAGGCCAAACCAAAAGTCCCAAGTGAGTGGATAAGGCTAGACCAAAAGTTCCTAGAGCTAGTTTTTTCCTTGATGGATCTATATGATTTCATATATATGATTATGTTTGATATTTGGATGTCTATTATGCATCTTGCTTTTCTTTGACATGAAAGTATGCCATATAAGTGTGCTTAAAGGGTGAATGAGCTATTGGGATTCATAGAATCTCACTCTTCTTCATATTATTTCTAATCATGTTTAAGAACTCATAAACAAGCAAAAATGGAGACCAAAGAGCAAGAATGGTCTTAGTTTGACAATAATTTAGAATTTTGTGTATTTTGTTGCACATGAGAAGATGTATATGATTATTTGTGATGTAACCATTCTCACAAATATAAAAGTATGGGATTATGATGTAAATATTATTTTTGAATGCAAATGTGTGAGATTATGCAATTTGACCATATGTGAGCCATGAAATGTGTATGTGTAATGGTAAGTAGATAAGTGAATTTGAGGTGCATGAGGTTTGAGACATGATAAATCAAGTATATATGCTGTATTTTATATTTAAAATGTGTTCAAGTGGTTATATGAGTTGAAGGGGTCCATTTTGAACCATTTGGATCCAAATTTGCATCATATTGAGCCATCTTTTGCACCTAAATCAAAAGTAAGCTAAATGAATGAATTTTTAGATGAAATTTGGTAGGCATTTAGAACTCATCTAGAGCTCTCCACAAAGCTAAATAACATAATTTTTGGAGCTCTGTAGAATTTATTATAATTTTCCAAAATTGGCTAAAAATTACAGAAATTACTGGGCATTATTTATATGGTCAAATTTACGCTTTCGTTATTAGATGGCCCAAATAAACTCCAATACTCATGAAATTTTAAAGACATATAGTAATGTTATAAATTTTCCATAACCTCAAAGCTTGTGTGTATCAGAGCTATGTAGCCAAACATATACATATCTAAAATTTGGATTCTAGTTTTTATTCGAAACCAGTAGCAGTTACTATTCCATTAGATTTTTGTGACCCAAATGAACTTGTTTTGGCTTGAAATTCTTATAGCATGCATCTTATGTTTTTATTTTTCTATAGACACCTAATTTGTGTGAATCAAAATTTTGTAACCTAAGATATGAATTGTTGAAGTTGGTGTCTAATATGTGGACTTGTGTAAATGTAGTAGTTTGGAGCATAAGGCTTAAGATATGAAAATTATGCTTCTTTTTATGATGTTCCATGCTGAACAAACTTGTTTACTATAAATGTTGGGATTTATATGATGAAGTTATGTAATTATTACTATTTGGAGAAATTGAGTCTGTAATGTCAATATTTTCTGCTGTTAAAAGTATTAAAGATAAGAAATTAATATAATAAGCTTAATATCATAGAGAATATGTGCTTATATTTTGCTGTTATGACATTTTGTGGATGGTAAGATTGGTAATAGTGGTAAAAATTGATATAAAGGGTCTAAAGATCAATAGTTAACAACTTAGGACCTTAATGTGTTGTATAAGGGTTTAGTATGGTCATTTTGGCCATTCTTAGTACTTTTAAGGTTTTTATGGCTTGAACAAGTTTATTGTGGTAATTGAAAGTTGGTAGGATAGATTTGGAGTCTTTTAGATCCCATTTGCCCAAATTGGGTGGGTGAAACCTCCATTAGTTATCATATAGTTGTTATCATGGTCAACCTAAAGACTTTGGCTTAGTCAAACATGTTCCTAAGGTCCTAACTTTTATTTCTAAACTTTGATTTATGTCTTTAGACATTCATGACTTATGTGAAGTGATTTGTTAGTATCTAGTTAGGAGTAGCATGGCCTAATTGAGTCAACTATTAGTCAAAAAAGGGGTTTTACTACTATATGTTTGAAGAATGGATGTTTGAGAGGTTTAATGTATGGTTTTTTGCATGCTTCAATTTTTAGGGTACTCTTGGCTTAAACATATGCATTTAGGGGATTAGAGATGGGTGGAAGTGGTTTAGAGTGAAATGATGTAGGATTAGAGAAAACAAGTTGGTCACTTGTTGCCTCAAATGACCATTTATGCTACTGTCAATTGCATTAAGCTTTAGTTTTGTCACTTGATCATTCCCACCATTCCCATAACCATGGTAAGAGTTTAAGGAAATGTCTAACCTTAGTTTTGTGTACTCACCCTTAAGAATACCTTTGAGAGCCCTTAAGAATGTGTAGCATGACCTAGAAATAATCTTGCACTCATTTTCTTTGTTTTTTTAAGTCATGGTCATGGCCTAGCCATCTGAGGCCATGGTCTCACATGAACAGCTTTTGGTTTGGTTTTATTTCACTAGAATCCTTTTGGTTTTATTTAGAATACTTCATAGGAATCTAGGTAAGTCTTCATAAGCCTTTAAGTGTACTTTTTAAAGTGTTTTAAAGGTAAATTTAATAACTAAAGTCTTAGGGAAATATCATCTTATCTCCTTGTTGAGGGACATGAAAGCATAGGAATAGTATATTAAATTATAAAAGACAACTTGGCAACTTTTATAACTAGCTAGTATTCATATTTGATTCAAGTTAGAAATTAGTATTGAAACTGTAACACCCCAAAATTAATTAAGGTGTTAATCATGGATTTGGGTTAATTAAGAATAATTGGTCAAGTTAAATGAATAGAAATTTTAGAGAGATAAATTATTAATATGAGTTTGAGATTTAATTAAGTTATAAACCTCATCTAGGCCCAAATTAAATTAAGTAGGGCAAGGTTGGGAACTAATAGAGGCCTAATAATTTTAGGTGCAGACCCAACTTATATAAGCCCTTGTAATTCACCCAATATCGCTTATGCATACCTCAACTAAGTGGGCTCTTGAAAACTTAACCCAACCCAACTAAAAGTTTGAATTGTTGAAGTTAGTCCAACAACTTACAACTTCAGCCCAACAACTAGTGGGAGCCCAATAGGTCATTAAGTTAATGGGTTGGCCCATAACTCATTTAGAACCCAACTTAAAACCCTAAAAATCATTTTGGCCACACCCATTCTACAAAAACACAAGAAACAAAAGGGAAATTCGGAGGTCCAAAGGGGAGGCTAAGGTTCTTCACATATTTCTACCATTTCTCACTTCTAGAGCAAGATTCAGCCAAGGTAATAATTATATAACTTAATCTCCTTCTCTTTCTCTTCATTTTGGCCTAATTATTTTTTCATTTGGAGCACTTTCACTATACCCAAAATTTGAAATGTGGTTGTTTGGGATTTTCTTGGTGAAATTTCGTAGGTTGGGGTTGAGGGTGTTAGTAGGTAAGTATAAACTCTTCATTTTGATGCATTTCCTACTAGTTTAAGACTCCCATAGTAGACTTATAGTATGGGCCTTAATTTTGTGCGAATTTTCCTATGGTTTGGAGTGAAATTTTGATGTTTCTGGTCTAGGGAAAGCAAAACCCAAAATTAGAGGCTCTTGGTAATTGGGTAAGTGTTTCTAAGCAGTTCTATATAGCTTAACTCCTTGAGTAATGGGCATGCTGATATAAATTGTAATTAGGGATAGTAATAGCTTGATTTTGTGTCCATAGGTTGAGGTAGCATTCAATTGGCTCTTATAAGATTGGCTACAAGTGAGCTAACTAGGGTTCTTGCTAGTTTCATGCATATGTCTATTTTAATTTTGTATTTACAGCATGATTATGATTTTGATGCTAAATGAATTGGTTGGCTATCTGTTATATGTGATTGGACCTTGTGAGTCCATGGTAGAGCTGTGGTGCGGCTACCACCTATGCATATGCTTCGATCGGGCACCAAGTTATGATCAAACCCCAGATGCACTGAGCCCTGGTTGTGCTCAATGGGGAGTAGGTGCCATGGACAGGTCTCTCTAGGTGTTATTGGCCTTTAACATGTGGAGTTATGATTGCTAGCATAGGATAATAATCATGGATAGCCTAATTATTTCATTTACTGATATTGTTAGTGCATTTTCTTATGCTTATATGATATCATGCATATATGTTAATTAAACTAGAATATATGAATGGAATTTTCCTTGGTTACTGAGATTTTCATCTCACCCCATTTTATGGGATTATACTTTGAGGTGAAGGCCCTTCGAGTAAGGATAAGGGGAAGCAAGTGGATGAAAATCCATGAGCTCCAGCCATGTGTGGAGGAGGCTACACTTGGGCTGATCTGAGTATAATAGATGCAATTTTGTTATTTGTTTATATAGCATCATCATATAATCATGTTGCCAAGTGTAGGCATTTCTATTTTCATTAGTTAGAATGTATCTATTACAGAGTTAAGTCTTATTATAGCTTGGTATTGGATGTATGAACTTATAGTATATGATGTATGAACTTTGTTGAATTCATGATATGGTCTACTATTGGAAATGTCATCATGGCATATATTAGATTGTTGATTTGAATCAGTGATGTATGGAATCTTTAATGGACTATGTATTGAATGATAATGGTTAATAGTTCATGAACTCTTATTGTTATTACTCTATAGACTTGCTGATATAGGATAGTTGGAAGAGTAGAAATTAACATTTAAGTCTTGAACTAGTAATGATAGATAAGCTGAGTAAATTAGGCTAGTGAAAGCTATTAGAACCCCATAAATTAAGGTAGAGTGGCCCTAGGGTATCATTGGAGGGAGAGTGGAGAGTATGAAACAATACCTTAGAAGTTGTAGGATCATAAGGCATTTCATCGTGGCCAATAGAGGTGAAGTTCTCACCAGAGAGCAATTCGTTGCAGCGAGAGGTGGAATTAGCCATGGTGAAATGTGAGAGGCCAAACTGGGAGTCGTCCAGAGGGTAATTCACCGCGACTAAATGGGAATTAGCCGAGGCGAACTTTTGTGAAAATGAGTCAGGCGTTCCAGAGAGGAATTAGCCACGGCGAAAAGGGAAATTGGCCACGGCCAATAGCGAGAGGCGAGCGAGGTAGGCTCTTGGGGGGTTTTGCTCATCGAGGTGCCATGTACGTTAGCCGTGGTGAAGCTCTAACCTGGGAAGATAAAAGAGTGAATCCAAGAGTAATTGGTCGTGGCACAGTTAGCCATGGCTAACGGTCCCAAACTCTCATTCTAACTTAGAAATTTTAGTGTTTCATATGGTAACCTCAAGGGATGACTTAGAAACATTGATAGAAGATTCTTGTGAGTTGGGATTAATGGGTAATAGAATCAAAGGCTTATAAATGAGTAATTGTTTCCCTTGTGTACATGAATGCTTGTAATTATTTGGTTGATGACTCTAATAACATTACGGTTCAAATTTTCTTACATTTTCCAAATGTAATTAGTCGTAATATCTTGTAACCTTGGTTTATGGTTATTAATCACATATTTTACCTTAATTACAATGATTAGAAGTTAGGATCGTCACGGAAACTCTCATCTATAGATAACTACATTGTATTATAAGTTCACTAGAAGTTAGCAAAATAGGTTGCTAGGAAAAACTTGACTTATGGTTTACTACTGTTAAGTTTTGGTTAACTAATTCTTAGATGTACTTTTTGACCATTTTTAATTAGCCTATATTTTATGTGAAATTAGTGGTTTAACACATGTTTCTACTATATATTACTAGAATTAGACTTGTAGCTTTATAGAAAGAGAGGTTCTACATTTTTAGTATCAAAGTAACTATTCATAATGATCTTTCACAATTATAGGATTTTATTAGATTCATGGCACTCACTTTATGTATAGAGCCTTAAATGCAAATTGAAATTTTAAGAATGATGGTATGAGAATATGTGTAGATGCTTAAATACTAGGGTCATATTTGTGTGATGTTTTGAGTACTAGGGTTTCAGTCGAGGCCTGGTTGAGAAATGGTTACCATAATACAAAATTAGGTACTCATGGCATAATGCAAAGAACAAAATGAGATAAATCAGGGAATGAGAATTGTCTTGGGAGAAATAACCTAAAGGCCTCAAGAGTAGGCTGAGACCTGGGCTACCACTGCTTAAAGGCTCAAAGAGCATGTTGATGCTTAGACAACTATTACACAATTGTTACAACAAATGAGAAAGGATTTGGAAAAGGATAGGTAGGCTTGGAAGCACCAAGACATGATGTAAATGATGCCGATCCTCAAAATTCAATACATAGAGTGTTGAGCCAATTCAAAAAAACAAATCCTTTGTCATTTAAAGGGGTGTATGATTTAATAGTTGCCAAAAATTAGATGATGCAAATAAATGAGATATTTGACGTGATAAGTTATACGAATGAACAGAAGGTCTTATTTATGGTATATATGTTAGAAGCTAAATTCGAACACTGATAGAGGAGTGAAAAAAGTTCCACTAGGCCAACAAAGTACAAATCACTAGGGAGGTACTTTCCAAATCACATGAAAGGTTGAAAGGAAGTCAAGTTTTGGGCTCTTGAAAAAGGAGACATGTGAGAAAATTATGAGTTCTTAGTAAATATTAGTAGTATTAGTAGGAATATTAAGCTTATATGGACTCGAACTGTTAACCTTCTTCGTAAAACAGATCAAACTGATTATTATCAAAATGATTTGAATTGTTTTACAAACCCAACATGCATCTTTTTTTGCATTGGGCTTTTTCATTAACTGTAGAAAGATCAGTTAGCCTACCATCTTTTTTCTTAACAGAAAGAGAAAGATAAGGAGATGGCTCCATATGCTCTGATTTTTTTTTTTTATTCCAATCTAAGAGCACTATCAAAGTGTTTCAAAGATGGGTTATCCTAACGTAAGTTTGCTTCTGGCTTGGAAAAACTTAAGTTAAATGAAGTCTCTATCGAACTTCTTAAATTAAAGAATCAAATATGAAACTTTATACACCTTGAAGCTCGTAAGATAGGATGAAAAGAGAATTTTTGAGGTCCTTATACTCATTATACCTAGCATTAAATAGACTAGGTATTTACCTTATCAATATCTTAAAATCTCAAATCAATGATGAAGTGTGGGAAGCCTTGAATTTTCAATATAAGCCAAGCCTAGAAATTAGATCCTAGATAGTGGCATTCGAGATCAAGAATTCCACAAAGGTCGTAGATAAAACCCGAATAATTAAAAAGGGTTTGGATGATTACTAGTTTGGTAAGAATAAGTCTAGTGTGAACAAAAAAGGGTAGAGAATCTAAACCTCCTAACAAGTATAGCAAGTGATGGAGCAGTGTAGGATCGAGTTACTAAAGGTCAAGGTTTAGGAGAGGCAAGGGAAGAAGAAATTCAACTCCTTCAAGAAGCATATCATGACACCCACTGAGATCTAAAAATGAAGCAGGAACTATGGAAATACTCCTTGTATGGCGAGTACAAATGTCTGATTTTAGTGTGGCAAGCCTAGTCACATCTCTAGAAATTGTAACCAAGTAAGAGTTAGTCCAAGGCTCCTGACCCTAGAATCAAGTTAGAGTTTTTGCTCTGACCCAACAAGAGACCTCATCGTACCTAGCCTTAATATGAGGAACAATAGTACTTAGTGATTATACTCAATGCATTGTTTGATTTAAGTGTAACCTGTAACGGCCCTAACTTCAAATTATAGTAATTAAGGTTAAAGACATCATTAATAATCATATATCAAGGTTTGAAGTCATTAAGATTAATTACATCAGGAAAAAGTGAGGAAATTTGAAACCTTAATGTTGTTAGGGTCATTAGCTAGACAACCACAATTATTCGAATAAGAAAGTGAATTTAATTATCAATAAGGAGCCTTTGATTCTTCCATCCATCAATTCCAACTCATAAAATCCTCCTCCAAGTGTTTCTAGATCATTCCTTAGCATTACCTTAAGAGACACTAAGGTTTCTAGGTGAATATGCGAAATAGAGCACCTTCACCGCGGCTAAATTCCCTCGCGTCACGCCTAATTACTTTTGGGTTCAACTCCTTATGCCTTCACAAATTTTGCACATTTCACCATGGCCAAATATCCCGTTCGTCATGACCAAATACCCTCTAGAACACCCCCAAATTTGCCTCTCAGACTTAGCCGCGGCTAACCTCACTGTTCACCACGGCCAATTGCTCTCTGTTTTCTTCCCTGGTAGTTTTGCCACATTTAGTCGAGGCCAATTAAATATTGGCCATGGCCAATTCCCCTCTGTTACCATTTGGCCGAGGCCAATTAAATTTTGGCCGTGGCCAATTCCTTACTGTTCCTATAACTCCCAAGATTTCATCTCATGCTCTACTATTCCCCCTCTAGCAACACTTTAGGCCACTTTTACTTAGTTTGTGAAGATTTAGTATCTTTCTTTTACCTAATCTACCTAACACATCTATCATTATCCATTCAAAACTCAAATGTGGATCCTTAACCTTCTAACCACCATAAACCAGTGAGTTCATAGATCAATGACAGCAAAGAGTTTATATATTACTCACATTTCCATTCAAACATAAGTCTCATTAGAAATTCCATACACCACTAGTTTAAGTTGACATCTGATGTATTAAATGATTACAGTTCTTATGCTTGGCAATTCATGATGTAATACGGCAATTACATAAACTAGTAGTTTAGTTATACAAATATAATCTAACAAGGCTTCCAAACCTACCTATTACTAATATAATAAGCTTCCATTAATTTTCTCCTTGCCACTAAGAGGTCTGGTTCCTAAAAATGTTAGTCCACAATCGGGGTGAGATATACAATCTCAGTAACAAGAGGCAAATTCTATATATATGTATAGATTAATCAATATAATGCAAGATCATATCATCAGTGCCAAAACCATCAATTCAATTTACAAATGAACTGGTTGAGCTACCAATAACTATTGTCCCATACCAACAATCATACACAATATGTTAATGGCTAATAACATCGCGAGAGGTCCGTCCATGGCACCTACTCCATATTGAGCACAATCAGGGCTCAGTGCATCTGGGGTCTGATCACAACTCGATGCTCGATCGAAGCACATGCACGGGTAGCAACCACACCACAACTCTACCATGGACTCACAAGGTCCAATCACAATAACAATTCAAGTAGTCAACCAGTCATTTAGCATTTTAAAATCAAGCATGTGTAACAAATATCATATTAACATGAGCATATACATGGAATTAGGAAAATAACCCTAGTAACCTCAATCAAGCCAATTACTCATCCTCTAGCTACCATCATGATTCAGAGCACACCAGGCCTAACATAAGCATAATGATCATTATTCAACTACCATTAGTAAGGAATTTCCCTATCCACAGATTAATCTTAACAAGAGTATATTAAGAACTTCTTACCCAAGCTTCCTAAGGGTCTACTACACTAATTCAAGATTGCAACAACAAGAACTCACAATGGGTCACTCCTAACATCTCCATTTTCGCACATGTAAAAGCCATGCACTAAAAGTCAATCCAAATAATGGAAATTTTATATATATACCACACAAGAGAAGAGGGAACACTTTCCCATACACCCAAGAGGTCAAATGGATTGGGTTGAGCTTTAACTACTAAGAACACACCATGAGAAATTCCCAAATTCGGATTCGAGTCATCAAGCCTAGAAAATTCAGTTTTTCACCTTCATCTCCTTGTAATTTCGCACAATAGCAGAACCCATTATGAAAATCAACCCTTAGGGACATTTTCTAGCAAAATAATACACAAAATGGAAGGAAAATGCTTACCCAATCATCCCTCTAGCTTCTAACTCCAAAAATCTTACAAGGAAACACCCAAACACCAAATTTTAGATTTAAGAAGGAGATAAAAATGCTCAAAACCAGAAACTAATCAGACCAAAATGAAGAGGAGAATGAGAGAGACATGTTTTATATAGATTACCATGGCCAAATCTTCCTCTAGAAGTGAGAAATGGTGAAGGAATGCAGAAAAACCCTAGCCCCTCTTCTCAAGTGCGAAAATAGTTTCCTAAGTCTACAGAACATGAGTTTCTTGGCAGCCAAATGGGTGGAGAGAAGACTTCTTAGGGTTTTAATGAAGATGGACTAGTCCAAAGGGCCCATTATTTCAAGTGGGTTGGTGCTAAATGAGATGGGCTACAGAGACTCTTAGGGTTAACGAGAGTGTGCTAATTTGAAGGCCCAAAATCCATTTAGATTAGGGTAAAAATTTATTAGGCCACAAGTTGGAGGGTTTATGGTGGGTTTGGGCTGCCTTAAAGGTTAAATATTACCCATGGCCTGATTTATTTTTAGAATTAGGCCAAGGTCCATTAGTTTGGGCTGCAAAATTTTGTTGTTTTGTTTTTGTGTTGAGGATGGAGTGTGTTGATCCAATAGCCCAAGACCTAATTGGCCTCACTTCCCCAAGTTTGGGCTAAGGCTAAATGGGCTCTTGTCTCACTTAAATTCATTAATAAGTTTTGGGCTTTCCAAAAAATTTTATTTAAGCCCACAAGAAAACTAGTATTGGGCTCTCCTACTAAGCTCATGGCATAATTGGGCTTCTACATTCAGTCCAAAACTCAATTAAGTTTTCTATATAGTCTGAAGTAAAAGTCCACCCTCTTAATGAATTTTACTAATTAATTCATGTTATTCCCTAATTGCCATAATTAGTCTTAATTAATTTTTAAGGTGTTATATTCTCCCTTCCTTTTAAGAATTTTGTCCTCAAAATTAGTCATACCTTACTCAATTGATGTTGGACAATCCTTCCTTATAACCTCTTCCTTGGTAACTCGGATAGTCTTACCAGAGACTAGTCCCTTCTTACTACTTTCCTGGATAGGGTGTTCTTGTCATGTTACTACTTCACTTGGCGACCACAATTCTATCCCCTTTAGTCAACCTACGTCAAATAACATTCCAATCTAAGCATGTTGTATTCCTTCTATGTTCGCAACTAAGGAGATCCGAACCAAGCTACACTTGATCATCTTATAGCAAGCTCTAGATACCTAGCTCAAATAAATCCCAATTTTCTCTCCCTTCATAGCTTTTTGTTTTGTTCTATTTTATATTTATCTCCCTTTTTTTTTCTTCTTTCTCCCCTCTCTCATTTTTTGTTGTTGTTCCAATAGCCAATCATTGAATGTTCATGTTAACTTCCTTTCCTTCTTAACTCTCAATCCATTTAAGAGATAACTCCTAGATACTTTAGCTTAACTATCCCTAATAGTTGATACTAAGAACTACAAGCAATTCCACTTAGTCAGTCATTTTAGTAATTTATTCCACTAATAGCAACATAGGTAGGTAATCTTATTTCATAAGGAAGTTTCATTCATCCTTCACTTGGATTACCCCCCCCACATTTCTTTTAGCTCAACCTTCTTAATTGAAACGGGTCTTACTTCCTATATGATCATTTAATTTAAGTTTCCAAGTCTTACATTCAATTATCTCAAAATTTATTGCCCACATTATATCCTCATTTATTGTCCATTAGTAGAAGGTTCATTATTTCCATTAGATGTATAGAATTCCCCTTTCATTTTCAATTAGTGCTTATATTCCTCCTCCTCATTTGTTGAGATTCCCAAGGGTTAAAACTAATATAAAGTCTGATCTCACAACTAATCTCTTGAAGGCACCCAAACACTTTAGATTCACCTTCCAAATAATTGAAATCAAACATAATCTTTCAAGTGAAAATAAACACGATATTTTAGGTCTAGATTATATTTTCTAATAAGACCTGATCTCAAGGGTGAGAGTACCTTGTCCAGAGCATCAAGGTAATTCTTTAGGACTTAGGAATCAGTTTCTTTAAATCTTACAAGTCATAGTTTTAGTGGATGGTATGATCTGGACATATTTTTACTATGAAGTAGACATCCTAGCTTTCTAGAATGGCAAAAAATGTATGATTTTGATTTTTTTTAAAATTAGTTATGATTTTTCAAAGTTTGGTCAGAAAAGAGCCAAATCTGATCAAAAATGGATATGAATATTTCACGCTTCCCTTCGTAATTCTTGAGGTGTAGGCCACTTTTAATGATGCGAATGAGTTATATTCATGTAATTAAATATGAGAATGTATTGTATGAGCTCATATAGTCCACATGACATCGAATGAAATTTTCATACACGACGCAATGCAAGGAAATGCATTATTTTAATTCCCTTTTCTTGCTCTTTCATGGAATCTATGAATGTAAAGCATGGAAATGTAATGAAATGAGCTATAAATATAAGGTATTATAGATACAACTCATTTGCATCATTAAAGGTGGCCTACATCTTGTGGAGCTCAAAGGGAAGCATGAAATACATACATATATTTTCGGCCAGATTTTTCACATTTTTGTCACAAACTTTGGAAAATCATGAATATTTCTAAAAAAATCAAAATCATGCATTCTTGGCCATTCTAGAAAGCTACACATGTCTACTTCATGATAAAAATATGTACAGACTATAACATCCATCACAAAAGGCGTTTGACATTTGAAAAGTCCAGAGGTCAGGCTATTCACTGGTGCTGTCATAGAATTTTGTAGCAAACTTCAAAAATGTCCAATTAATTTCACAAACATCCAATCCATGCAAATATACCAATATGAAAATCTGTGGATGTTAGCTAGAGGAAAAAAATAACTCCAAATCAGTTCAAGTATGTCTAGACCTCGAAACTTAATCAAACAATAATTGAGGTTGGTTGGAGTTCTTGATACTAGATAGATTCTTTGAAAATTCATATCTCCCTCTCTAGACATCCAAATGAGGTACTTCTAGTTGCACAAGTCACTGTAAATGTCTAATTTCTTTGTATAAAATTTTGTGGCAATTGGACATCATTTGAGCCCTGTGTCACAGATTTCATTTTTAGATTAGTATGAATAATGACTTGACCAAAACTAGAAAATTTCCCAATTTTAAAAATTTATCAAATATTCTCTAGACCTTCAAAAATTCTGTTCTTTATCTTCTCAAAAATCTCTTAACAAGCTATAATTGCATATGAAGCCTTAAGTCAAGAAGAGCTCATTTGGGCAAAAAGTGATATAAGATTCTAAATTAGTCAATTTTAGCTCCATATAAGATACCAAAATGTCCAAATGGCTTTCCTTAGGGTTTGGCATCTTTTGGGCAAGTCTAAAAGTATAAATAGGACTTATGTGGGCTGCCCAAATGGTTCCAACCCTCATGTATTTCATTTTGGCTATCTTACCCACACATATGCATAATTCCATAATGTCATTCATGAAACTAGTTTGCCATCATATACTCAAATTACATTATAATGGTTGTTCTCTCATTCCTACATGACATATTATCATAATTACATGTGTTCATTACATTATAGTACATACACATCCATTGGTTACATCTTTTGCTATTTGTATGGCCTTAAAGTAGCAAAACTCAAGCATTTTCATGTCATCCTCTCATCTTCAAGATGGTTGGCTTCCATTACCTTGCTCTCTTGGTCCACCTAACATTTTAGGACATTGAAGATGAGGGAATGAGATTCAAAGAATCCCAATAGCTCATTTCCTATTCAATCATACATAAAGCATACAAAACAAGTCTTACAAATGCATGCATGGCATATAGACATGTGCAATCATTCAAGAAGCATTCTTAGCATTTGAGAAAGTCATACATAGCATACATAGGCTTGCCAAGCAAGTGGATTGCCCTTACCTATTTACTTGTGGATTTTGGACTTGCCACACCCATTCTTTAAGAGATTCTTGGACTCAACCACGCTCTTGGGAGTCCATCTCACTCTTGGGAGACTCTTTACTTTGTCTCAACCAATCTTAAGAGTTCTTGGCTCATCCTCACCATGGCTAAGGGTTCTTGGCCTCAACACACTCATGCAAACCCAAGCACACATCATAACATCATTTAGAAACATAATATGTCATCATGACACCATGGCATATAAAATCATACTAGCATACTTTTCATGGCTTGAAAATACACATACACACATTCTAAGACAAGCTAAGCATACATCCATGCATGAGAGAAGGTGGAGAGAGCTACCTTGGATACAATTACACACTTTTTCTCTTGAATCCAAGCTCCCTCTTTCGGCCACACACACACAAAAGTGTGGGAATGATTTCTCTTAGCCTAAACACAATTTATGGAAGCCAATTAGGTTTATGGGATTAATTCTAAGGCCACACAACTTGCTTAGATACTAACTTGATTTATAAACCTCATTATGGTTCCATAATTGCTCCTAATGAAGCAACATCCCTTAAATAATTTCTAAGCTCTATTCTTTCCTTTCAAATATGATTATTGACTCCTTTTGAACCTCTTGGAGTCATCACACAATCAAAACCAAGAGCCTAGCTACATGTTGCTTCTTTAGGTCATAATATGAAACATAAAGCATCAACTTATTCTCTAAGCTTCCTAAATTTTTTCCAAAGCTTCCCCTCATATTCATTCATCATATATGACTCAAAAATGGGCTTAGAAAAATTTAAAACTCTCCCTAGCTACATGAACCTCTCTTGGCTGAACTTATGCTAGGTTTTGGCATCCATGGACTTTACTTTGTTTTCTCAAAGGGAGATGCATGTGGAGAGCCTCTTAAGGATCTTAGAAACTCATTTAAACTCTTATTTAGGCCTAGAAATCATTGTACAAAATCAGATTTTACAAGGTGCAATTGAAACCCTAGAAATTGTATCTTGAAATCTAATGGCTTTTTGTTAATTCTCTTTGCATATTCTTAATCTTCACATCCTTTTTCATTAGAATCATCCTTGGTTCTGCCTAAAAACCAAGTCCTCCTAGGGTTTCTTAGGTTAGACGAAATGGAGAAAGAGGGAAACCAAAGGTAGCAACCATGGGAGGAGAAATTACCTTGTTTTTTTTGCTTTTTCTCTCTTGAATATTGCTTTTTCCAAGCTCCTCTCTTCAAATCCGAAATTTCCCCTAATTTTCTCCCTTAAAACAGATTTGCAAACTTCATTTTAATTAAAGGAAACAAAGGAGAATGGAGAAGAGGAGGTTTGGATGGAAGAAAGCATGAAAAACTACCAAGAAACCATACCTTAAAGCTTGAATTTCTTTTCTTCTTCTTCTTCCTTTGGTGATCCACTTTGCTAGGGTTTTTCTTTTGATTTTGGGTAGAAAAATCTGAGACTAAATGAAGGAGAGAGTGGGGCACCTCATATATATAGGTGGAGGAGAATGGCATTTTCAAAAATTCTCATTTTGCCCTTCATTTTTGGCATTTTCATTTCTCCTTCATTTTAGCTCCTTTTTTAGAAGCATCTTTTCCATTATAAAATTTAGGTTCCCAATTTAATAAACTGTCATTGGAATCACTCAAATCAGAGCTAAAACCTTCCCGAACGAATTCGTCAAAATTCGGGTATACCAACATTGGAAAATGTCCACCAGAGGGGATTTGACTATCCTGGGGCTTTCATGGTTTTTAGGACCTTTGAGAATCCCAAAGAACTTAAAATTTTTATTTAAAAAGCCCTCCTGTGTAAATTCCAAATTTTGCTCAAAATTATAAAAATGCCATTACGTTTCATAAGTTTTTCGTAAGAAATTGTTTCTTCATTCTAGCTCCGTTTTCCTTTCTGTCTGAGCTTGGGATTCTCTTTTTTAGGAGTCTAGAATGCTTCCCAAATGTTTTAGGACCTTAACTACATCATTTCAGGGAACTTCCTTTTTATATTTAGTGAGTTTTGTTTGTTTACGGAGAAACCATACGTTATGTTTCTCACGTATTCTTTCATTTTCAGAGAACCAGATGTTACAGTTGGCATGGGATAATAGTTACTGTAGTCAAACTTATTCATTTGCTGATTTATACGATATGCTTTTGGTCTTTATCTAAATAAAATGCATTTCTGTTGATTATATTGTATATATAAATGAAATTTTCTTTGGTTACTAAGATTCGTATCTTACCCTTGTTAAAGGTATACAATTTCAAGTGAAGGTTCTTCAGCTAAAAATAAGGGAAAGCTAGTAGATAACCATTCCTAGTTTGAGACTTTGTGTGGGACTCCACTTGGACATTTTGACTTAGTGCATATGTTATTTTTTGTGTAATTTATGTAGTATCATGATGCATTCATATTAAGTGTAAGTATTTTGATATTTTGTAACTTGGAATGTACCATAATAGGGGCTAGGCTTTAACTTTTCAATAATATGATGTAATTGCATTTTATTGAGCAAATATGGACTAATATGAATTGTATGAAGCATCACTTATCAATCAAAGATTATGATTATAACATTAATTATAATGTTAGCCTTGGTTCTATCATATGGTTTCAACTATCATATATGCTTCATGTGGGTTTTGGGTATGTGCCATAACTATATTTTGCATCTGAGGTTATTCTAGAGTCTTGAGGATAGGAACATGCTTAATTGGCTCAATGCAACGTTCTTCAAGTGGTCTAATGCCAATAGATAGTGAAATGTACATTTTAGGTTGTTATTTAAGGTTGCAAATGCCATTTTGTTGTCATCATGGGTGTTGTGCTAATATGATGCAAGATTGGATTGGTCTAATTAACCTTTAGGCCCACAAGTTATGCAAGTTCCTAAATTGAGGATTATAAGAAGTTATATGCCATAAAAACCATGCAATTTAGTCTTAAAGAGACCTTAGGAATGAATTTGTGTGGTAGCTAGTTGGTTAGTTCAGGTGTCCTAATGTTTGGATGACAAAAGACACTTGAGTCATGGGCAAAATCCTTTGAGTCATAGCCAAAACATAGATGGAGGGTACCACAAATAAAACACATTACAATGTAAGAGGGTTGGCCACAGTGTGAATTAAGGGAGTTGAAGGAGATGTGCTCTAGAGAGCAATCTTGGGCCATGGCGAGAATCGTGTGTGTGTGTAAGATTGCTGATTCGAAAGGCATCTTGCCATAGTGTGGGCATGCTGAGCTATAGTAAGAATCATGCTAAATGAGGTTTTAAGTTTTAGATTTGAGTTTAACCATATGGCACGGTTCCTTCAAGTTATGATGAAAGTGTAGAAACATGGTTTTAGAAGTTCTAAAAGCCAAATCAGCCACAGCCTAAGTCCTGAAACCCCCAATTTAGCTATCAAATCGTAGTTCTCACCACATTAATGATAAGTAATCACTTATAGTCCTATATATATATGAGTTTTTATCCTTTTTGGAGGCATTTTGTTAGAGATAAAACTTGTTAATGAGAATTTTAATTTCCTATGATCATAAATCCTCTTCTATATTTAATAAAAAGGTTCAATTTTTCCTATATTTTCATATGTTGCTCACTTATCATCTAAAGCTAATCTTAATTGTGATAGATTAAAAATATAATTATGTATAATTAGCTTAATTAGGAGTTAAGGTTGTCACATGCACCACCTTAGATTTAATTTGTATGCCATTATGTTACATATATATGATTATAGGCATAAATTGGTTAGCTACAAATAATGCCATCCTTGATTGCACCCACAAGATAGTCTCCTTATTTATTTTTGCCCTAGTAGTGGTTTGAGTAAGTCTACCTATGTCTATAGCCCAAGCAAAAAAATACTTAAGAAAATGGTGTCCAAGTTTCCTAATTCTTTCTTTATCTAGGTAAAATTTGAGGATGGTTCATAGAGTACACTCATAATTAGAGAGTTTCCTAAAGTTTCTCATGAAGAAGTGAGTAGGTTACCTTTAAAGAGAGAGAATGAAATTTCAATAGATCTAATTCTTAATATAAGACCAATTTCTAAAGTCCCTTACTGTCTGGCCCTAATGAAACTAGTAAAGCTAAAGAAAAAAATTAAAGAGTTATTTAAACAAGGTTTTATCAAGCCCAGTGTATCACAATAAGATGCATCGATGCTATTTGTTTAAAAAAAAGATAGTAGCTTAAGACTTTGCATAGACTACTGGTAGCTTAATCAAGTGACTATTAAGAACAATATAACCCTTTACCTTGTATAAATGACTTGTTAGATCAATTAGCAAAAGCAGCCACCTTTTCTAAGATTAATTTAAGATTTGGGTACCATCAATTGATGGTAAGGTCTAAGGATGTGTCAAAGACAGTTTTAGGACCCGATACAACCACTATGAGTTTTTAGCCATGCTGTTTGGCTTGACCAATGCTCCTACAATATTCATGGATTATATGAATTAAGTTTTCTAGTCATATCTGGATCAATTTGTTATGGTTTTTCTTGATGATATATTAATATACTCCAAGATTGCAAAAGATCATGAAAAACATTTGAAAATTGTCCTAAAGTGGTGTAGAGTGAAATGATGTAGAATTAGAGAGAATATATTAGTCACCTGTTATCTCAAAATGACCATTTTTGCTATCATAGATTGCATAAAGCTTTTGTTTTGTCACTTGATCATTCCCCCACCAATCCTATAACCACATTATGAGTTTAAGGAAATGTCTAACTTTTATTTAGTGTTCTCACCCTTAAGAATGCTTTTGAGAGCCTTTAGGAATGTGCATGTCATAGAAATTATCTTGTACCTCATTATGCAAAATTCTGCACAAAATATAATTTTATGCTTTGAGGCAGTGGCCCTAAAGAGTGCAATTTTGTTTTCTTTGTTTTTTTTAGTCAGGGTCATGACTTGGTCATCTATGGCTATGGCCTTGCATGTACAACTTCTAGTTTGCTTTTATTTGGCTAGAATCCTTTAACTTTGTTCAGAATACTTCCACGAGAGATCTAGGTAAGTTTTCCCAAGTTTTTAAGTGTACTTTTAGAAGTGTTTCAAATGTGAATTTAATAACTAAAGTTTTAATTAAGGAAATATCATCTTATGTCCTTGTTTAAGAACATGAGAGCATAGGAATAGTATAGTAAATTATAAAATATAACTTGGCAACTTTTCTAGCTTGCTAGTATTCATATTTGATTCAAGTTAGAATCTACTTTATTAGAGTTTTATAAGGAATTAGTATTGAGGATCTCATTTATAGTTAACTATGATATACTATAAGTTGACTAAAAGTTAGCTAAATAGGTTACTAGGAAGAACTTGACTTGCAATTGACTACTATTTGGTTAACTAATTCTCAAAATGAAAGTTTTTAATCAACCCATATTTTACTTGAAATTAGTGGTTTAACATATGTTTCCATTATATATTACTAGAATTATACTTCAAATTATTAGTGTTGCTTTATAGAGAAAGAGAGAGGTTTTACATTCCCAATCTATTTTTCTTATTCAAATGTGGCATAGCCATCTAAGTTCTCTTAGATAATTTGAAGTTACTTATTCAAAAACTTTATTCTCTCTTTCTCCTTACCAAAATGAAGCATATTCTAGGATTTAAGTTTAGAATGGATATTCTTTCATTTAAATAAAAGACTAAGAGTATAAGAGCCCCATGTATGTATATTCCATGCTATATGTACACTATCATTGCATTGTTCATCTTGATGCCACATGGTTTTGAACCAAAAGGTCTTGATTTAAGGGGGCTTTTGGGTTAGTAGAAACAAAAAGGGGACTATGATTTGAGTACATAGGAGGGAGGCACCCCACTATAAAAAACAAACACCTAATTTGGATTACATAAAGCACAATCTAACCTTTCTCATACAACATCATAACCTACCTATCATTACACCAGGTGAATCAATTACCTAAAGCAATCAATAAAATTTTGAAAATTTGTAGCCCCAATAATTTGGCCTTTGTTGTTAAGCTTTTTAGACTAATTTAAGACTTGGTTAAAATCACTAACCAAAATCCAAGGATTTGTCATGGAGTGAGCTAAATTATTAAAAAAGGTGAATAAAATATATCTAAAATTAGCCTTTGGAAACCCTATATACATGATACATAATAAGCCTTACCAAAGCTATTTGTGCATTTCAAATAGATCCTCAAAATTATCTAGCTCATTTGTAGTGGCTCCAATTGTTACCATGTGATTTTTCATCTCGTATTGATATAAAGGGGTCTTGTAACACTATAAAAAATTTCAAGAAATAAGAAGGGACAAATTCTTTGCCAATTCCTCATTAAATGCATTCATCAAGTGAACAGCAATGGAATGACAAGAGAAAGCTCCCTTGCTATTTTTAGCTTACTAAATAGTGAGAGTACTATCTCTCCCTAATTCCTTGTAATACCATATTAAAACAACACTTAATTTATACAATTAGCATAAAACATCTATTTTCATGAAATTAATACCTTTAGCAACGGAAATAACCATTATCAAAAGCCAAATTAATTCATTTTTGGTTAAATGGACCATGTGGGTTTGCCAACCCATCTTCCATCCATAACATACTTATTCAACTAGAAACATCACACTTTGAAGCTGTAATTCTGGGTTGGAGGCATGCATCTCAAAGTGAACATCACACTTGCATTTTTCACATGTTCCATATTCTGATATGAACTTTGAAAATTCATAACTAATTCTAAAAAAATTCTAAATCATGTAAATTATGACTTTTTGGAAAGCTTAGAATGTTTTATAATTACCATAAAAATTTTAGATTAATAGAATATCATTGGCCCCATAAAATTCCAATGGAATAGTAACTAGGTTTGCGACATGTTCTACAGTAAATCAGAAACTTCAAAAAGTCATATCTCACACTACAGAGCTCCAAATTTGGTGATCTTAGTGGCTATGGAAGGGTTATGATGTTAACTATAAGCTTATAAAATTTCATAAGCATTGGACTTAATTTGTCTCTTGAATGATACCAAAAACCAAACTGACCATATGTATAGTAATAATGATAGTTTCTACATAATTTGGCCAAATTTGAAAAATCATAATAAATTCTCTAGAGCTCCAAAAATAGTGCTCTTTAATTCTATGAAGAGCTCTAGATGTGATCTATATGTTTTCCAAATTTCATGCCAAAATTCATCCATTTGGTTAGATTTTGGTTCAGGGCAAAAGTATGGTTAAAATTGAGATCAAATTGGGATCAAATGGCCTTCTAAACATATCATGACAATTTGAGTACGTCCAAAAACTTAAACGCAGCATACAGAAGCATTATAATAGGTCCAAATCATCATGGAGTTCAAATTTACCATTCTACATGTTCATATACATATGCATGGCAAGGCTCTAGAATGTCAAAATCACACATTCTCATTCATTTGGCTCCGAATTTAGTTCATACAATATATTTACATGCTTTTACATATGCTCAAGAGTTTACATCTCATACATAATTTATACATATATACTTTGATATCAAATTATATCAAAACTATCCTATTGTCAAAGTAATGTAAATCACACTCCTTAGCCTCCATTTTTGCTTCCTTGAGCTTCACCTAGACAAGAGTAGGTGAAAATGGGGGAGAATGAGATTCAAAGAATTCCAATAGCTCATTCACCCTTTCAAGTAGGCATATATGGCATGTTATCAAGTCAAAGAACACATGCATGCATCAAATGCTTCCAGGAACCAAACATAAACATGTTTTCAAGATCACATAAATATATCAAGATTAAAATTAAGCTCTAGGGACTTTTGGTCTAGCCTCACCCTATTATTTGGGACTTTTGGATTAGCTTCACCCACTTTCTAGGGACTTTTGACTTAGTCTCACTTATTTTTGAGACTTTTAGCCTTGTCTAACCCATTCTTAGAGATTTTTGGCTTCACCTCACCTATTCTAAGGGGCTTTTGGCATAACCTCACTCATAAAGAGTAATCTCACAATTCAAAAGCAATTCAAGAAGTATAATGGTACCATAGCATCAAACCAATAGCTATAGGCATGTCTCATGATTCAAATACACATACAAGCATTCAATGACAATCAAACAACCAAGAAATGCATATAAGAAAGGATGGAGAGCTACCTTAGTTCAAGAAACACATATTCCTTCTTTGATTCCTAATTCCTTGGTTTGGCCTCACATACACACTTGGAGGAGGCTTTCTTTGCTTAGCCTAAATACATCCAACAAGATATAAACATATCAATGGAACCATCTCTAGCCCTACATAAAGTTTATTGAAGGTATTTCTAGCTTATGCCATGCTTATAGTTCTATAAAAGGACATAATGAAGTAACTCATATAATCCATGGTCTTGGCTCCAATTTCTCACTTAATTTAAGTCACATAACTCCATTTAAAGTCATTAGAGGCATCACAAACTCAATCTAAGGAACTAAACATTAAGTTACTTCTTTATGCCTAAAAAGAACCTAAACTTCCAACTTTCAAAATATGGTTTATAAATTCAAACCAATGGTTCCTTTGGTGTCTATAATTCATATCTAAACCATTTTCTATATGTGGAATCAAAGAAAACTCTCCTTAAGTACTAGTTCTCCCTCTTGGTTGAGACACACACTTGCTTAAAAAGCCTATGGAGTTTTCTTCCATTTCCTAGTGAATTTACCACTTGTGAAGCTTCCAAAATGTCTTGAGAACTCAAATATGGTCTTACACGTTCTAAATCATCGCTAGAAAGCTCCATAAATCCCTAGGTGCAACCAAAATCCTACTTTCCATAACTTGTTATCTACAAGATTTTTTTTAGTTCTATTACTTCCGTATGATTCCTTAGGCTTCAAAACCCCAATTTCTATTAAGTTTAGATCAAAATCAAGCCCCCTACATGGTGCTCTTATGCTAGTTGAAATAGTGCATTCATGGAGGAAGCAAGAAGAGCGACTTAGCCATAAAGAAACATACCTTAATTGATTCTTAACCAAGTGGTGTTTCTTATGTTACTTTAGTTTCCTTCAAACTCTCCCTTCCCTCTACTAAACCAGCCACAAAATTCCACCATGTAAGACACCAAAACCATGAGCAGGGAGAGAGGAGAAAGAGGAGAAGAACATTAATGAAGGGAAGAACATGATATGTAAGCAAAATCTTACACTTTTCAAGCTTGGTTTCCTTTTCCTTTGCTCCCTCTTTAGTGTGCCACTTCCAACAGGTCTTGTTCTATTTTTGGCCAGAGGCAAGTTGGTTAGGGTGAGTGGAAGAAAGTGAATCGTGATTTATAAGAAGGGAGGGGCTATTTTATAACATTTTTAAAATTCCAACTATGTCTCTAAACTTTCCTTTCTCTGTTTGAATTCATTTTAATTCCTGTTTGAGAATTTTTTTTTCCATCATGAAATTTAGGTTCTCTAATTTATAAAATGCATTATATTTCAGCCAAATTGGATTTAAAACCTTACCGAATTATTCAGTTAAAGTTTTAGTCAACTGATAACCAAACTCACATACTGGAAAGATTTTAACCATTCTAGGGATTCCTATGGTTTTAAGGCCTTTGAGAACTCCAAGAAACTTAATTTTTTGATTGAAAGATCTCTCCTTTGAGTTTTCTATAAGTTGTCCAAAATTACAAAAATGTCACTGGCCTCCGTAACTCTCTGTTTGGCCGTTTTGGCTTCGGTTTTGGGCTAACCTTAGATTCTAATTCATATGTTAAGATATTATAATTAACACCCTAATCCCATTTAAACTTAATTTGCCTTGCTTTAGGGTGTTCCAGTACCTATTTATCAGGTTCAGTTCAATTTCTAAATTAACAGCTATTACATCCCTTGCTTTAATAAAGGATTTTATCTTTCTAAAATTCTCACTAATTTTTTTATTTTTCTTTTATACATATTTCTTTCATTAATTGTTAAGGGATTGACAAGAGAATTCCCTTGCCAAAACCTCAAAATCCACTTGGTAAAAGTAAGTTTCTCACTTAATAATAAGGAAACATAGATATAGTGAAAGTGTCCCTTGCCATTCTCTTATCAAGTGTAACATATTGTAAATATTTAATATGGGTTAGAGAGAAAAAATAATTAGATAAGGAACAATTAAGGAAAATATATTATTTATGGGTTTTAATGAATTTGAGAAAATGGGATTTTATGAATTTATATAAAGAAATAAGGATTTTGAGAACTATAGAGGAAATTAATTAATTTTTAAAGTTTTAATTAAGCAATTTAGGAAATTTAAAAAATTACTTTAATAAAATTAATTAGAGATTATTTATCCCCAAAATTAAATTAAATTAAGTTGAAAAAATGATTTTAATATGAAACTCCCTTCTTTTTAAATTTTGGACTAAAAATTGAACCCATAAAGCCCAACTTTAAGGAAATGAGAGAGACCTACTTGACCAAGTTACCCAAAGGCCTAATAAACTATGACCCATGACCTAACTCACTTAAAATATCTAACTTAGCCTTACTATCTCTCCCCACTTAGCCTGCCTCTCACACACACACACATGCTGTAGAGGGGGAAAAACACAAAAAAGAAGCAAGAGACTTGGTTTTGCACTTCAGAACTTTTAAAGAGGGGATTTTAGAAGTTTTAGCTTAGGAGAGTGAAAAAAATTTGATCTACTCAATCTCCTCTTCATTTTGATCTAAATATCTTGTGATAATAGGGTTTGAGATTTGGAGATTTTGGATGGATTTTGAGCAAGAAGATGAAGAAGAGTTCAAACCAAGGTATAGGTATGAGTTTCCCCTTCATTTGTGGTTGTTTTCTCCCTAAATCTCTTCTTGAAGTTGAGTTTATTGTGTGGGCTTTATGTATATGCGAAAATTGAAGACCAAATTGCAAAGCTTGGTGTTTGAGTTGTAACACCTTAGCTATCTAACTTTTCTTTTAGTTATTATAGTTTATCGATGAGTCCATTTGCTCATACAGGTAGATACTGAATCTAAAAATTTCAGAATACATTCATTTATTTTTCCATAATTCCATGTCCTTATGATCTTAATGGATAATCTATTGGTAATCCTTTATTACCAATTACCTTATCAATTAAAAGTTGAAAACCTTACATTATATTCTAGAAAAAATCTGGCAGAGGTTCCCCTTATAAACTAAGCCATCTAGACTAACTAAATGGTCATATTTTAGCCCAGAACTCACAAACATAGAAAATATAGGAATCATAATTATCAAATAAAAGTAACTGACTATACAAACTCCATTAAATACTAAATAAGCTTAAACTAAAATTACATCACCAGTAAACAAATACTATCTTCACATTTTACATTCCTAATGAGTGAAACTCATCATATAGATTCATCATAATGATACAAAAAAAATCAAATACATATATGATCCATAATTTTTCTATTTCAGACATCATTCTATTTCCTTTCCTTTTCGAGTATTAGTACTTCCACCCGGTACTGGTTAATGGAAAAAATAGAAATAGGGATGAAATTTGAGAGAATCTCAATAGCTATACTCAAATCACCAATGTATGCATAAGACAATTAAGAATAATGCAAGTATGCATACAATCATAACATAAAAGCTGACAGAGATGGTTTACATGCTTTCATCATGCTCTATCATAACCATGAACTTATCTTAGCTTAAGCTTTTCTTCTTGAGCTTAGGAGAACTACTGTGTTTGTTCCCATTACATCTCTTTGTTTTAAAGCCTTATCTCATTAAACATAACATGCAAAACATGATATATAATTGATGCAAGACATTATAGAATATGTTGTAAGGACAACCAATATAATACAATGCATATCAAGCTCAAACAAATCTACATTTAACAAAGTAGGGAAGAGTAAACTACCTTGTATAGGTGAAAGCAAGCCAATAAAACCTCTAACCTTCCCACTCTTTTTCTTGCTTCTTTTCCTTTTTCTCTTTGGCTTTACACCTACAATAGGATGGAGCTTCACTAGCTTGTCCTAAAAATATAAACATGAATATAACATCATCATCTTAAGTTTATAACAACTTTTCTTAAACTTCATTGATTTTTAACTATGCATCATACCACTTAAAGTGCATTTAAAACTCTTTTTTGGCATACTTTCAAGATGTATGCCTACTAGGTGGCAATTTTATCATTCAAAACACTCATTTTTACCACCTTTGATGGCCTAAACTTATATAATCCTTTTTGGGTTTTAACTTCCCATAAATTGTCCTTCACTTAGGCTTTAGGTTAGGGATTTCACTAAACATGGATCCTAGGCAAACTTATACTTATAGAATTCATAATTTAAGTCACAAATTTTATATTTACTATTCATATGGTCATTAGCACTATTCATTTGGTATTTTCACTTTTTGGCATATTAAAACTTATTATGTAACATTGAGTCTTAAGGGGTAACTTTTAAAATTCTACTTCTAGATTTCAAAATCTTATCATATATCATCTATATAACCCCATTAGGACTCATTGGAGGCATTACAAACTTGCTCAAACAAATCTAACACCAATTGGCCTCAAAATGCCCTTTCAAGAATCCTAAAAATTCAACTTTTAGATTTAGTTTCTAAATTCAATCTAATGTTTCCATTAGTGTTCTTACATCATTTAAGACCTTCTATATCCTTATAATTAATTGAACAGCTTACTAGACCCTTCAAATCCCCCGTGGCCTAATAAGTGCACTAAAAACCTAACATGGAAATTTCATAGATTCAATTAATTCTAAGCTTAGATTCTTATTCCTTGCATCATAAAACATCTAAACACACTAATTAGGGGTTGAAAACAACATGATTTCCCCCCTCTTCCATGCATTGGCTGAAACCAAACATATAATGGTCTAACTTGTTAGTTTCAAAGATTCAATGAAAACTAATGTAACATATGAAATCCTTGCATGCTAAAGCCCTTGGATTCATCAAGAATACATGAAGAAAAACTTCCCTCCTCACTTTCTCTCTCATGGCTGAATCATATAGGGTGAAGAAATTCAAAATTTGTCAAGTATTTCAATTAGAAACTTACCTTAATGTAGAGTACTTCACGTAAATTGATTTCCATTGAATAGTTTCTCAAAAAGAGCTTCTTTTATGTAGGGTCAAATCCAAACTTCAACTTTTTATGAAAAGAAAACCACCATTAGAAAGTGCTTAGAGAATAGATTAATTTCCTAACTAGTGTAAGATGAATTGGGGCCTTTTACTTACCTAAATTAGGGCTTGAAATCTCTCTCTCCTTCCTTTCTCAAGACGCCATTAATGGTTTCCTACGTTGAAAATGGAGTGTTATAGAATATGGTGGGGTGTGGCTTACTTAAGAAGCTTCTTTTATAATTTTTCAAAATGACTATTTTGCCCTTGGTTACAAATTTGTTCCGTTCAAATTCATTTTTTAGGCTTTTCAAGATTTGACTGCTCCTTACACAATTTTGAGTGCTCTTTCACATTAAAAACATTATTTTTGGGGTTTAGTGAAGAATAGATCCATTAACAGTCATAGCACCATCTGACTCATTTTACGTACCATAAAGGCTTTAACTGATTTTGATGGTCCCTATAGTTTTTAAGACCTTTGAAAACCTTAGTGAGCTTAATTTTGGCATTTAAAACCCTTCTCCTTGAGTTTCCAAAATTTTGCTCAAAATTATAATTATGCCACTAATGTACTATTTTACTCTGTTTAGCCATTTGGACTTTGTTTTTGCTTTGTAAGTGATTTCATAACCCTATTTCTTGATATTCTAATTAATAACCTACCCTTATTTAACCTTAATTCATTTTACTTTAAGATCTTATTAACATACTAGTTTTAATTTAGTTAAAAAGCCGAATGTTACATAAGTGCTCAAGACTAAGAATTTATAGTCTAAGGAGATTTAATTAGGTGAGTTGTTGATTTCATATACTTAAAATTATTAGAGATATAGATTCCCTTGTATTGATTGAGTGTTTTAGTGATATATGATGATGTTAGGCTTGGGTTGTTCCCTTGAGAAGTGTCGATAGTTAGTTAAAGAGTAGAAACATCTTTAAAAGGTAACTACGATTAATTCCACCCATATTTGCTGTGAACTCATACTTGTTATGATTGAGTTTGACTTATTATATTATATTTGATTTTGACCTTGTTAGTGTGTCTTGATGACCATTGTGGAACTTGTTGTATTCTGACAACTTGTGGAAAGTGGTGGACCTTGTTAGTGTGTCTTGCCCACTAGAGTTATTGGCCAATGATTGTGTTATATGCCCTAGTAGCATGAGATAGTTGTGGTATTGTTATCAAACTCATTTAATTTGATTGATTAAGTATGGCATATTTAATGATGTCCTCATATAAAGCATTAGTATTGATTGTTCTATATAAATATGAATGAAATTGCTCATCAGTTACTAAGATTTTATATCTCATCCCAATTGTGGGTTGACTTTTCAAGTGCAAGACCTCTTAATAGTAAGAAGAAGCTAGCAAAAGTTGATTATAGTGCTTTAATTGTTGTGTAGGTTGAAGCCTCATGCATTTGGATTTGCATGGTAGAGAAATGCTAAATATTATGTAATTGTTCATTACCTTGTAGATTATGCTATATCACATCATGTATTGCCAAGTGTATAACTAATGTAAATATGGTTATTGTCAAAATTATGATATGTGATTGTATATGAATGATCCTTAATAAGTAGTGTGAAGTCAATAGACTACCAATCATATATCACTATAGAATTAATGTTTTGACCATTAGCATTTATGACTAGTAGCTGAGATGATAACTTATAGACTTTAGTTGGAAACTTAGGTTTAGCATAATTGTTTTGGCTATTTCTTGTGCTTTTGGAATTTTTAGGACTTAGATGAGTTTATTTTGATGATAGGATTATGTTTGCTAGATTTATGGTGATTTTTCGATAGACAAATCATACTAGATGAGTGGGAATTATTATCAAAAGACATAATTTTGCCTATAGTGTGTTAATAGGGAGTTTAAGGTGGTCAAAAGTTGCATTTCAATCTAGGAATGATATTTTATGGTTTAAACTAGTGTAATTCCATGCTTAGGACTTGTTTAGGGTGTTTTAGTATGTTAGGAAAGGACATGACCTAAATTGATAGGTCATTAGTGCATTGAAGCTATTCTCCTTTTGGAATGTGTGGCTTGAAAAGTTACCAAGTCTAATTTTGATTTGTAAAGGTTTTGGACTTGGTTATACCACTTTGAGGATAACTAATGTATTAAAATTTTCCCTAAAAGGTTTGGGTCGTTTTGGGTTGTTAAAATGAGTTAAGAAGTGGCAAAAATTCCATTTTGGTCATTTTAAGCAATTTTAGGAATATGTATATTAGAAGAATTAATTAGCAGAGTTTTGAGGTGAGACTTGACATTCTCTTATGCCTCAGATAAAGGTGCCCACATGTCAAATTTGGTGACTTTTGGAGTAAGGTAGGGTCCTTAAAAAACCTCCCAAAGTTTGGCAAAAATTTGGAGTTAAAGTCGTCCCCTATAAGTGCAACATAGCCAGGTCATGCTGCTACATGCAACCAAGGTAGAGGCGCACATAGCTAGCCTATGTTGGCTTGCACAACTATGTGCAATTCTAGGACAAGGATTTTGTGCCATTTTGTGCATTTTTGCCTTACTTCACCCCTTGTTCTCCGATATCATGCACTTGTTAAGCTTTAGTTAGGTAGTTTGAGTCCCTTAAGTGCCATGGATTAAATTTGGGATTATAGATTAAGTTTTGATCAAGGAATCCTCACACCTTAATCTAGAATCAACTCAAACTAAGTCAAGTTAACTAAGGACCCCCTAGCCTAGTGTAACATAGTTTAGCAGTTAGGTTCAAATTTTCCTACATTCTTCTAATTGTAAGGCTTAAGTTTAATTTTATTACATGTTTGTTTCTATTATCCTTTATTTATTTCCTAAATTTAGTATTATTCAGTGTTAGATTAAGTCATCACCAAACCCTTGGTAATCTATTGGCATTCCCTCACTAATCTATTACCATCCACTCATTACTCCCTTTGCAATTTCTCTACAATCCCTCTCTATTCCATCACTGGCTGTAAAAAACTACACATTTTTATTTATTTTATGTCCATTCCCATATTTAACTAGAAATAAAATAGTAGTGAAAAATGAAAACAACCACTTAGTTAGAACAAAGCATTAAAATAAAGTTATATATATGCATGTATATGTATAAAATACATATTTGCAATAAACAATATATGAATCTAAAAAAGTGTTCATATAAGACTATAACTATCATTATCCAATTTTTCTTCTTCATCTTCAAGTTTTATTGTGCCTTTATTGACTTGTGCATGTGGGTTAGATGATTTAACTATTAGTAAGGTTGCATTTTGTTGTGCTACACACACACACACACACATTGTATAGGAAAGGTTGCTCAAAACCCAAAAGCCCTACAACTAGTACTGGGAACAAGTTTTGCACCAAAATGTTGTTAAGTTGCTGGCTTACCTATGTGTCTACCTACTAAGTCAAGGATTGCAAGAATGTGCGCAATGTATCGATCACTTATTGCTACAAATGGGTCATGGGCTAGAAGGGACTTGTCTAAGATTATGAAGGAAGTTGTTGCATGGTCAATCTACCACCAAGACCATGGATGTGTTTTCCAGTTATGTCCCAAAACTTGCTTCCACACATCCGATCAATGTCAGGGTATGCAAAAAGATATTTCTTTTGTACTTCTGTGACATTGCAATGTCAAAATTCTTCTAAACAAATGACATAGTTAAACACTCAGGATATTTAATGCCATCTACATATGGTATGGCATTGTGGCAACTTATGCAGGAGTTGTGAAGCAGATCCCTCATGTTATAATTCTTTTAAAAAATTGATTAAAATTTTCATGTGTGAAATATATGATGTAGTGCTAGCACTCACAAATGGCTCCACAACATCATTAAATTGGATTATATTAGTGGATGGATATAGGATTACACTATTGGAGGCGAAAATTTTTAAAAAGTTAATGTGTTCATGTATATAAAAATTTTAAACTAAAAAGTAATAAAAATTCGCTCTCTTAAGGTTTAACTAAATTACACTTGAAACCATTTTTATTTCAAAAATATTATTTACCTCCCTTGACATTTGATATATATTGTAAAATCCTTTCTAGTTATACTTTTTGTTAATAAGTTGATGTTAAGCTTTAACAAAAGAAGATGATTTTATTTTTAATTATTAGGCAAGTATGCCATACTAGAATTCCCAACAATAGTATACATAAATAAGTTATGAGAAAAATTGGTTCTTACAGCAGTATAATTCATGTAATCAAAATTCTTCTATGATTAACTCCTATTGTAGCCCTTTTACTCTTTCAACACTATTTAGTTATCTCATAATTCATTTATGCATAACGGAAGTTCATTATCATCTTATTTTTAATGTAAAGCAATAAGGAGATTGCATATCATACAACTTCTAATTGAATTACCGTGCACATTCAAACTTCCTTAATCATTTCCACATCATTATATGGCAAGGTGAATATAATGAGAAGTATTATGTACCATTAGTTTAACCAAAAGATTACCATTAATTAGTCAGTAGGCATTATACATACATCCTAATACATCAAAATAAAGTTGTTAGCTAAGCATACATCTAATCATGGAGCTATTATACAACAAAAGGCTCTATACAACTACATAGCATCTAAGTCTAGTCCATCATCCCTAAGGAGGTGATGTTTGATAGGAGTCTTCAATGATGATCAAGTCTTTATGTTAGTAATCACCCATACCTACCCTATGCCTAGAATGTCTACATATGGCCATTCAATCTCTACTATATATTTAGTGGTTGGCATTTTGGTGATCCAAACACATTACTACACATGTGAGAATCATGAAAATTGTTAGTAAGATAATGATAGTTTGAAAATTAGAAATGGTTCAGTCATCACACATGCAGAAAACATTCTTCCATTACTCTTGTCTATCTAAGAAACATAACATCATGCATAACAACATATATAATAGGATCATACCATCTGATAACCACAACAATGAATTACCTAGCTACATTCATACACTAATAATATAGGTCTCATTGCATGCATTTAGCATCTCACATGGCAACAATGAGTTAATAATCATATCATCTTATAACAATATCACAAACATCATAAACATCAGCCATGCATATGCATGGCCATTACATGCTAGATAAGTTAGCATATCAGGGTGACCCAACACTTTTATCCTACATAGCATGTGTTAGTACCATAAAACATGAAATAATGATTACATACTAGGGTGTCCCCTAAAGTGTAACGAACATAATCTCCATAAAATGACGAAATGAGTTGTATAAAAGTAAGACCTTTGAAATAAACTAGATAATGTCCCAAAAATTTTGGATAGAGTCTTAGACTCCTAAAAATGATAAATCCAAGCACAAACGAAAAGAAAAACGGAGCTAGGATGGTGAAACAAATTATGACAAAAACAAACATAACGTAATGGCATTTTCATAAATAAGTGCAACTTTTGAAAAAACACATAGGAGGACTTTTTAAATGGGAAATTTGAGTTGTCTAGGGTTCTCACAAGCCCTAAAAATCATAAGAAGCCCCAAGACAAGTAAAACCCCTCCGGCGTATGTTTTCCAACGATGATGAGCCAGAACTTTGATGGATTCATTCGGGAAGGTTTTAGCTCCAATTTGAGTGATTCCAAAGGCATTTTATTAAATTGGGAACCTAAATTTTATAATGGAAAAGATGGTTCTAAAAAAGGAGCTAAAATGAAGCTGAAACAAAATTGCTATTACAGAATGATGAAATTGAAATTTTGGAAAAAGTAAGTTTCTTGAATGTTCCATAAGCTTCTTGTCTCTTCTCCCTCTCATATAGTACGACCTTCTTTGCCTAAAATATAGAAAAAAGAAGCTCTCTCTTAGGCATATAAGAGAAGGAGAGAAAGGAGGAAGAAATCCAAGGAAAGAACAAGGGGGGATAATTCAAAAATTCTTGAGGAGCAGCAAATCAGAGAGAAAGGCTCTTGAAAGCAACAACTTTGAAAATCATCATTAAATCTAGAAAAATCAAAATCATTAATTCTTAGCCATTTTGGAAAGCTACAGATGTCTAATTCATACTAAAAATATGTCCAAACCATAACATCCATCATAGAGGACGTTTGACATTCGAAATGGTCCAGAGGTCAAACTGCTTACTGGTGCTGTTACAAATTTCTACAGCAAATTTCAAAAATGTCTAATTAAATCCAAAAAAATTCAATCCATGCAAATGATACTGACCTGGAAATTTTTGGATGTTATCTAGAGGAAAAAAATAACTCCAGACTAGATCAGGCACGCCCAGATCTCAAAATCTATTCAAATAGTAACTGAGGTCAGGTGAAGTTCCTAATACTGGACAGATTCTTTGAAAATTCATACCTCTCTCTCTAGACCTCCAAATGAGATGCTTCTAGTTGGCACAAGTCACTGGGAATGTCTAGTTTCAATATATAAAATTTTGTGTCAATTGGACATCAATTGAGCCTTGTGTGACATATTACATTTTTGGACTTGAGTGAATAGTGACATAACCAAAACCAAAAAATTTGCCAACTTTGCAAAATTCATCAAATATTCTTTAGACCTTTGAAAATTATGCTCTTTAACTTCCCAAAAAGCTCTCAACAGGCTCTAATTGCATGCCAAATCACAGATCAAGAAGAGCTCATTTGGACAAAAAGTGACATAGGATTCTAAATTGGTTAATTTTGGCTCCATATGGGATACCAAAATGTCCAAATAGCTTTCCTTGGGGTTTGACACCTCTTGGGTAAGTCTAAAAGAATAATTAGGACTTGTGTGAGCTACCCAAATGGTCCCAAACTCCATGAATCTCATTTTGGCCATTTCATCCACACATGCATAATTCCATAATGTCATTCATGAAGCCACATTGTCCATACATTCTCAATTTGCATTCCATCATTCACATAACATATTCTTTCATTTCTACATCATATACTATCATAATTACATATGTTCCAAAGGTCATAGACCATATACAAACATGGGCTACATCATTTGACATGAATATGGCTTTAAAGAACTAAAAACCAAGCATTTTGTTATCAAGCTCTCTTCTTCAAGGTGGTTGGCTTCCATTACCTTGTCCACTTGGTCCACCTAACATGTTAGATCATTGGAGAGGAGGGAATGAGATTCAAAGAATCCCAATAGCTTATCTCCCATTCAATCATACATAATGGATGCAAACAACTCTCATACATGCATATATGGTCATATTGACATGTGCAAACATTCAAGAGACATTTTCATCATTTGAGAAAGTCATACATAGCATACAAAGGCTTGCCAAGTAAGTGGATTGGCCTCACCCAATTTCTTGTGGATATTAGACTTGCCTCACCCATTCTTTAAGACATTCTTAGACTCAACCATTCTCTTAGGAGCCTATCTTGCTTTTGGGAGACTCTTTACTTTGTCTCAACCAATCTTCAGGATTCTTGGCTCATCCTCACCATAGCTAAGAGTTCTTGGCCTTACCGCACTTAAGCAAACCCAAGCACACATCATAATATCATATAAAGGCATATTGTAACGTCATGGCACCATGGAAATCAAGTCATGCTAGAACACTTTTCATGGCTTAAAAATACACATACACACATTTAAAGATAAGGTAAGCACACATCCATGCATGAGAAAAGGTGGAGAGAGCTACCTTAGAAGCAATTACACATTTTTTCCCTTGAATCTCCCTTCCTTGCTTCGGCCACACACACAAAAGTGTGGGGAAGATTTCTCCTTACTTAGACACAATTTATGGAAGCCAATTAGGTTCATGGACTCAATTCTAAAGCCATACAATTTACTTAGACACTAGCTTGGTCTATAACCTTATTATGGTTGTATAATTGCACCTAATGAAGCAAAACCCCTCAAATAACTTCTAAGCTCCATTCTTTCCTTTCAAATATGATTCTTGACTCCTTTTAAGCCTCTTGGAATCATCACACAATTAAAACCAAGAGCCTAACTACATGTTGCTTCTTTAAGTTATAATATGGAACCTAAAGCACCAATTCATTTTCTATGGGTTCTAAATTTTTTCCAAGGCCTCTCCTCATTTTTATTCATCATATATGACTCAAGAATGGGTTTAGAAAAATTTAAAACTCTCCCTAGCTATGCTATCCTTGCTTGGCTGAGGCTATGGAAGAAATGGGGCTCCTTGGAGTTTGCTTTGTTTTGCTCAAGGGAGGATGCATGTGGGGAGCCTCTTAGGGATCTTGGGAGCTTATTTAAACTCTTATTTAAGCCTAGGAATTATCATAAAAAATCAGATATTACAAGATGCACTTAAAACCCTAGGTTTTGCATCTTGAAATCTAATAGTTTTTTGTTAATTCCCTTTGCATATTTTTATTCTCCATACCTTTTTTCCTTAGATTCACCCTTGGTTCTGCCAAAAATAAACTCCTCCTAGGGTTCTTTAGGTGTGGCGAAATGGAGAAGAAAAGGGAATTAAAGGTAGCAACCATAGGAAGAGAAATTACCTAGTTTTCTTGCTTTTTTTTTGCTTGAATCTTGCTTTCTCCAAGCTCCTCTCTTCAAATCCGAAATTTCCCCTAAGTTTCTCCCTTAAATCAGATTTGTAAACTTCATTTTAATCAAAGAAAACAAAGGAGAATGAAGGAGAGGAGGTTTGGATGGAAGAAAGCATGAGAAACTACCAAGAAAGCATGCCTTAAAACTTGGATTTCTCCTTCTTCTTCTTCCTCTCTGGGTGCGCCTAAACCCTCGCTCCCTTCTCTGAAATTGGGCAGAAATTTTTGAGTTTAAATGAAGGACAGAGTGGGGCACCACCTATATATAGGGGGAGGAAAATGGTTTTTTTCAAAAATTCTCATTTTGCCCTTCGTTCTTTGCATTTTCATTTTTCCTTCGTTTTAGCTCCTTTTTGAGAACCATCTTTCCCATTATGAAATTTAGGTTCTCAATTTAGTAAAATGCCTTTGGAATCACTCAAATTGGAGCTAAAACCTTTTCAAACGAATCCGTCAACGTTCGGGCATACCGACGTTGGAAAATGTCCACCGGAGGGGATTTAACTGTCCCAAGGCTTCCCATGGTTTTCAGGGCCTCTGAGAATCCCGAAGAACTCAAAAATTTCATTTAAAAAGCCCTGCTATGTGAATTCCAAAATTTGCTCAAAATTACGAAAATGCCATTATGTTTCGTAGGTTTTCCGTCAAAATTTGCTTCTTCATTCTAGCTCCATTTTTCCTTTCATCTGAGGCTAGGATTCTTATTTTTAGAGTCTAGAATATTACTCAAATTTATTAGAACCTTAACTAATTCATTTCAAGGGACTTGCTTTGAAAACGTGTCTGTTTCTGTCGTTTACGAAAATCAGACGTTACATTATGCCACTAACTATAAAATTTTATCCAATCTAGTTTTATTTTGAGGGTTGCACGACATGACCCGTCATTAATATAGTCACTTGGATGAAATGATGAAAATGCCTCTTGAATGTTTGCACATATCAATATGACCATACATGTATTTATGAGATTAGTTTGCATCCTTTATGTATGATTAAATGGGAGATGAGATATTGGGATTCTTTGAATCTCCTTTCCTCCTTTTCAATGATCTAACATGCTAGGTGGACTAAGTGGGCAAGGTAATGGAAGCCAACCACCTTGAAAATGAGAAGATGACATGAAAGTGCTTGAATTTTGTTACTTTAAGGCCATACAAATGGCAAGAGATGTAACCAATGGATGTATATGTATTATGATATTATGAACACATGTAATTATGATAATATGTCATGTATAAATGGGAGAATGTATTATGTGATCACTAGAATGCAATTTGAGTATGTTATGACAATGTGGCTTCTTGAATGAGTTTATGTAATTATGTATCATCTATGTAGATCAAGACACTGTGGAGGATATTGGAAAGTTGTATTATTTGTCTTTACACTTTCTGATACATAGGATCCTCAAATGAGGCAAGTGTAGAGCATACTATTATTTTAGACAAGATAATCATAAGAGATCTACTAATAAAAGATTTCAAAAGATAAAGAAACTTAGAACAAAGACATGAGAAAACTGAAGTTTATTTTGTTTACAAGGGGGAAGAAAGGCTTTTTTTGGAGTTCCGCCTCTAATAAGTTTCCTGGTGCTTCTTATAAAGGAAACCTGAGAATACAAACAAACTACTTTTATAAAAGTAAACATAATGGCCAACAAGCTTTTTCTAAAGTGGCCTTTACAGACAAAAAGATAAGATGACTCACATGCTAAATAGTAAACATTCATAATTATACAATAAAGCATGAGCTGGCAGGATAAGCTTTATCCTTTCTTGATTGGTTCATGTGATGGAGATAGATTGGAGTCCTCATTAGTGTCAGTGGAGTCAGGGTCCTTTGGAGACTTTTTGAAGCAGGTGGCAAACCATTCTTCAAATTCTCTAAGACCAATTGGTTTATAAGGGTCCTGAGAGTCTTGCATGGGCATATCAGGAGGTAGTTGAGTTGGTGAAAAGGAAGCTCCTAGGTCTTGTGAACTGGTTCCTGAGAGAAATTTAATCATTTGTTCTGGAGTCCATAGTTCAATGTTGGGAAGATTCAATTTTGGGAATCGAGGTTCTCCAGGAATGAATTCTCCAGATATGGTCCCAATGAAGTACAAAATATGAACCGATTAGGCTGATAATTATTAATTTCACATAAAAATAATTTTAAAGCCTTTAGGGCACCAAATAATTGTTTTGGCCAATCTAAAAACGTACTCCATTCATATGCATGGTTCTGAGTGAGGAACATGTTTTGTCTGTTGACCCAACAAGGACGGTGGAGGATGAAGATATTGGGCACCTGTTTGTCAGTAATAGGTATTTTCCAAAGATTATGACATTGGATGAGGCGATTAAGTTTAGAGCATCACCATGATAGTGGAGAGAACCATTCTAATAGGGTCTATAAGTTTGAATCCATATTTTGAGAGGCGATTAAGTTTATGCTTCATTTCGAGTTTCTTGAGATGTAGGCCACTTTTGATGATTCAAATGAGTTGTATCCATATAATTAAATATGGGAATGTGTTGTATGAGCTCACACGATTCACGTGACATCGAATGAAAATTTTATATGCGACGCAATGCAAAAAAATCACTATTTTAATGCCATTTTCTTGCCTCTCATATGAATTGATTGATATGAGGTATAAAGATAACATGGAATGAGCTAAGAAATTATGGTATTACATTTATTTGTATCAGAGCAAAGGTTTAGGCACTTTTGCTCGGTATTTGGCTTTTGAGTGATGTGATTGGTTTGCTTTTGGGTGGAATATCTATGTATATGTGTTTAAATTGTGTTGTGGGGCTAGGATTGTGATTATTTTTCAGTGAAAATGGTTGAGATAAGAAGAGGCAGAGGCAGGGGCAAACCACCTAGAGAATCAGAAGTTGAGTCTGTGGACCCCTTACGAGCTGTCACAGATTAGATTGATAGATTTGAGAACATGATGGCCCATCAATAGTACCTTATCTAGTAGTAGCATGAGATGATCGTGCAATTGTAGGAGTCCTTCGCTAGATAGGAGGAAGCCAGGAGAGAGGTCCCTCAGCCTCAACCTTAGCTTTCTATTTCTACCACCCCACAGCCTTCCACCTCGGGTGTTCCACCCTCAGCTCCCTAAGAGCCAACTCAGACTCTGCCATTAATTTAGAAACAACTGAATCAGTTCAGAAAGAATAACCTGCCCGTATTTGATGGGGAGTTAGATGCAAACAAAGCAAAGGATTGGGTGATGGAGATAAAGAAAATCTTCACAGTGATGGATTGCACCTCAGAACAGAAAAGCTCAATTAGCTACCTTTATGTTACAAAAAGAAGCCGATAAGTGGTGGCTCAGTTCAAAGTCCCTAATGGAGACTAGAAATTTACAGATTACCTAGAAGAACTTCTTGGTATAGTTTTATAAGAAGTATTTCCCCAGTTCTGTGAGGAAACAAAAAGAGATGCAATTTATGGGATTGAAGCAGACTGATGACATGACTATAGACCAATATGTGGCCAGATTTATAGAATTGTCTCAGTATTCTTCTTACCTTCAGAGATACGATGATGAGTCCTAGAGGTGCAAATAGTTTAAACTTAAGTTAAAACCCCAGATTAGAGATAAAGTGACTCCACATAGAATCTGGAACTTTAATGCTATTGTGGAGATTAGCAGGGTAATCGAGAATAATTTGAGGGATATTATGCCTGCTGCTACTATATTTAGACAGATAGGGGCCGAGTTATCTTTCATGACTATTACCCAGGCTGAGAGATACCTAAAGCATGGATGTCAAGGGTTTCTAGTCTTTTTCTCTATTCAGATCGAGGTAGAAGAAGGGATAAAGGAGATCCTGATAGTTAAGGAATTCCCAGAGGTCTTCCCTAAAGATTTTAACTTTAGTGGCTTGCCCTCTGAGAGAGAGATAAAGTTTCCCATAGATATAGTGCCTGGGGTTGGATCGGTGTGTAAGGCTCCTTATAGGATGGCTCCCATCGAGCTTGCTAAATTAAAGAAACAGATAGAGGAGTTGTTAGCAAAAGGGTTCATACGCCCTAGCGTGTCACTCTGGGGAGCTTCAGTGTTGTTTATGAAATAGAAAGATGGTAGCTTGAGATTATACATAGATTATAGAGAACTAAATAAAGTTAACATCAAGAATAAGTATCCTCTCCCTAGAATAGATGACTTGTTAGATCAATTGGCTGGGGCATCGGTATTTTCTAAGATAGATCTTAGATCTGGGTATCACCAATTGAGGGTGAGAGCTGAAGACATCCCACAGACGACCTTTAGAACTAGATATGGGCATTATGAGTTCCTTGTGATGCCATTTGGGCTGACGAATGCACCCGTTGTGTTTATGGATTATATGAACAGAGTATTCAGACCGTATCTGGATAAATTTATGGTGGTCTTTATTGATGATATTTTAGTGTACTCCAGATCTTTTGAAGAGCATGAGAGGCATCTGAGATTAGTCTTAGAGGCTTTGAGAGATAAGAAATTATATGCTAAACTAAGTAAATGTGAGTTCTAACTAACCGAGGTGAAATTCTTAGGTCATGTGATCTCACGAGATGGGGTCGCAGTAGATCCCCATAAAGTTAAGGCTGTGTTACAGTGGGATAGATGTAGGATTATCATTGAGATTAGGAGTTTCCTTAGTTTGGCAGGATACTATAGACGATTTATTTAGGGCTTTTTCCAGATGGCCTTGCCACTCACGAGGCTGACTCGGAAGGATATACCTTTTGTGTGGGATGATAGATGTGAGAAGAGTTTCCAAGATGTGAGAAGGAGGCCGTTAGAGTTCGAGATTGGAGACTATGTATTCATTCGGGTGTCTTTAGTGACTGGGGTAGGTCAGTTTATAAGGGAAAGAAAGCTCAGTCCTAGGTATCCTTGAGAAAATTGGACCCGTGGCCTATTGGATAGCCCTACCTCCAAATCTAGCCTAAATCCATAATGTTTTTCATGTCTCCTAACTGAAAAAGTACTCACCAGACTTCTCACACGTTATAGAATATGAGCATATTCAATTGCAAAAAAATCTTTCCTATGTAGTGAAACCAGAGAGGATTGTGGATGTCAAGCTGAAACAGTTGAGAAATAAAAGCATCCCTCTAGTGAAAGTGGTTTGGAAGGGTCTGACATTTAAGGAGGTAACCTAGAAGCTAGAGAATGAGATGAGATAGAAATATCCAGAACTATTTCCCTAAGGTATGTAATTAAATTTCGAGGACAAAATTTATTTTAAGGGAGTGGAAAATGTAATAAACGTAATTTTTATAAAATGACGAAATGAGCCGTATAAAAGTAAGTCCTTTAAAATGACCTAGATAATGTCTCAAAAATTTTGGATAGAGTCCTAGACTCTAAAAAATGATAATTCTAGGCTCAGATAGGAAGAAAAATAGAGTTAGGATGGAGAAACAATTTGTAATGGAAACTGACGAAATGTAATGGCATTTTCATAAATAAATGTAACTTTTGGAAAACCACATAGGAAGGCTTTTTAAATAAAATTTTTGAGTTGCCCAAAGTTCTCAGAGGCCCCAAAAATTATGGAAAGCCCTGGGACTGGTAAAGCACCTTCGGTGTATGTTTTTGACTGATTCGTTTGGTAAGGTTTTAGCTCCAAATTGAGTGATTTCAAAGGCATTCTATTAAATTGGGAACCTAAATTTTATAATGGAAAAGATAGTTTTCAAAAAGGATCTAAAACAAAGCTGAAACAAAATTGTCATTACAAAGAGACAAAATTAGAATTTTTGGAAAAGTATGTTTCTAGAAACTCTCACACCCTTCTCCTTTCTTCCTCTATCTTCTTAAGCACGAAATTTTCTGCCCAAATTTCAGAAATGAAAGCTCTCTTCTAGGTTCACAAGAAAGGGAAGAAAAGGAGGGGAAAAATTAAGGAAAAGGCAGGTAAATCCATGGAATTTCATACTCTTTCTTCCTCCAACCTTGCTCCCCTTTTTCTTTGCTTTCTTTCTATGGTTTTCTTGAGATGTTTGGTTCTGCTTTTGGTCCAGAACTTAAAGGGGTAGTTCAAAAGAGAACCAAGGAAGAAAGGCTTTGGAAGCAAACTTGAAACTAAGGTAACTAGTTGTTGTTATTGCTTCTCCCTGGGGGATTTTTGACCTAGATAAGAACCAAAAGAGGGGAGGATGTTCTGCCCAAAGTCTATGAACCTCCATTATGGTGCATATTTTAGCCAAGCTAGGTTCATTAGGCTAGGGGATGTTTTAATTTGTTCTAGCTTTGGTTTGGGACTTTATATGATGTTAGAAGATAGGAGAAACCATTGGAAAAAATTTAGGAGCCATAGATTGGGAGATGGGACAATAGTGTCCATAATGGTGCTTTGTGAAGCAACTTGGTTTTCCAATTATTCAATTGAATGTGTGATGGCTTCAAGGACCTTAAATGAGTTCAAGAAGTCTAGAAATAACAAGAGAATGGAGCCTAGAACTTGAAATGCAAGAGTTGCTTCATTAGGCAAATTATGGAACCATAAAGCCAAGTATGAAACCAAGTGCATGTTTAAGCTTTAGTTTAATGTCTTGGCTTGCTTCAATTATGTGATTGTGTACTCCTTGTGATGTCTAGGCCAAGAGAATAGTCAACCACCTAAGTGCTCTTGTGAAATCAAGGAGGGTAAGGAATTAGCAAAGTAAAGCTTGCATTAATTGAAATGTAGCTCTCCACCTCATCCTCTTGCATTCTTGTGTGCATATGTATATGTTGTGTGCTTGTATATGCTCTTGTGATTTGAGAACATGCCACTTGATGTCTTGAGGTTGCATTGGTACCAATGTATTGTCTTGAATGCCATTGATTGTGAGAATGGCTCTTAAGGGTGAGGTGATGCCAAAAGTCCCTTAAAGTGGGTGAGGATGCGCTAAAAGTCTCAAGTCATGGGTGAGGCTAGACCAAAAGTCCCTTGGATGGGTGAGGCTAGGTTAAAAGTCCTATGGCCAAGAATGAAGCAAATCTAAAAGTCCTAGAAATGGGGTGAGGCAAAACCAAAAGTCTCTAAAGTATAAAAATGGCTTGATGTGGAAATATGGCATGGAAATGTGTTATTATACACTTTATGTTTGTAAACTTAAGATTTTGATGTATGTATGTTTTGAATGTATATGTGAATGGGTGTGTGAGCTATTGAGATTCTAGGAATCTCACTCCCCTTCCCTCCATTATCTTGAAATGCTTAGGTGATGTTCAAGAAATAAGGAGTGTAAGCCAAAGACCTTGAGAGATTGCATTTTGTATATTATGTAACCTTATTTATATTTGAATGTCAAAGTGATCTTGTACATATTATTTTATGATGTAAGACCATGAACAAATGTAAAATGATGTATGAATATGATGTAGATCTTATGTGACACTAAATCCATAGAATTATACAAATTGGCTCTTGGATGGCTTGATGCAACTATGCATTCTTGGATGTGGAATGACCCAATTTAGATGCATGGGGTTTGGGACCATTTGGGCAGCTCCCATAAGTCACAATTATGCTTCTAAACTTGCCCAAGAGGTGCCAAACTCAAGAGGAGGCCATTTGAACTAAAGTGACTCTTGGTAGGGAGCAAAAATGACCATTTCATGAGGCTATATTACTTTTTGTCCAAATGAGCTCTTCTTGGTTTGAAATTTGGCATGTATCTAGAGCTTATTAAGAGCTTTTTTAGGAAGCTAAAGTTGGTAATTTTTGGAGGTTTGTGGAATATTTGGTGAATTGTTGAAGTTGAAAATTTTTTTGGCTTTGGTCATTGGTACTGTAGCACTAGTCCAAAATTAAATTATGTCACTCATGGGGAAAATGATGTCCAATTGCCACAAAATTTTATACAAAGAAACTAGACATTCCCAGTGATTTGTGCCAACTAGAAGCACCTCATTTTGAGGTCTAGAGAGGGAGATATGAATTTTTAGAGATTCTATCCAGTATCAGGAACTTCACCCGACCTCAGTTACTATTTGATTAGGTTTCAAGGTCTGGGCGTACCTGAGCTAGTCTGGAGTTATTTTTCCCTCTAGCTAACATCCATAGCTTTCTAGATTGGTATCATTTGTATGGATTGGATTTTTGTGAAATTAATTGGACATGTTCAAAATTTGCTGTAGAAATCTGTGATAGCACCAGTCTGACCTCTAGATATTTTTGGATGTCAAACGTCCTCTGTGATGGATGTTATGATCAAAAAATATTTTTATATGAAGTAGACATTTATAGCTTTCTAGAATGACCAAGAATGCATGAATTCAATTTTTCTAACATCTGATTTTCTGAAAACGAGAGAAAATGTGAGAAACGTAATGTACAGTTTCTCCATTAATGAACGAAACTCACTGGATACAAAAGGAAGTCCTCGAAATGATGTAGTTAAGGTCCCAAAAAATTTGAGAATTATTCTAGACTCCTAAAAATGAGAATCCCAAGCTCAGATGGAAAGAAAAATGGAGCGAGAATGAAGAAACAATTTCTTACGAAAAGCTTACGAAATGTAATGGCATTTTTGTAATTTTGAGCAAAATTTGGAATTCACATAGGAGGGCTTTTTAAATGAAAGTTTTGAGTTCCCCAGGATTCTCAGAGGCTCTAAAAACCATGGGAAGCCCTAAGACAGTTAAATCCCCTTTGGTGGATGTTTTCTAACGTCAGTGTGTTTGAACTTTGACAAATTCATTCGGGAAGGTTTTAGCTCTGATTTGAGTAATTCCAAAGGCATTTTACTAAATTGGGAACCTAAATTTTATAGTGGAAAATACAGTTCTAAAAAAGGAGCTAAAACGAAGGAGAAACAAAAATGTTAAGAATGAAGGGCAAAATGGGAATTTTTGAAAAAGTGCTTCTTCCTCCCTTATAAATAGGTGGTGCCTCACACTCTCCCTCACTTAGCTTCAGTTTATTCTGACCCAAATCAGTAGAAGAACCCTAGGAGAGTGGCGCACCAAGGGAAGAAGAAAAGGGAGAGAAAATCCAAGCTTAAGGTATGTTTCCAAGGTAGTTTTTCATGCTTTTCTTCATCCATACCTTCTCTCCTCCCTTCTCCTTTGTTTCCTTTGATTAAAATGGAGTTTATAAATCTGATTCAAGGGAGAAATTCAAGGGAAAGTTTGGATTTGAAGAGAGGAGCTTGGAGAAAGCAAGATTCAAGCCAAAATAAGTAAGAAAACTAGGTAAAATTTCATCCTATAGTTGTCATCTTTAGTTCCCTTCTCCACCATTTCACCCCACTTGAGAAAACCCTAGGAGGAGATGACTTTTAGGCAGAACCAAGAATGAATCTAAGGAAAAAGGGTGTGGAGATTAAGAATATGCAAAGAGAATTATCAAACAATCATTAGATTTCAAGATGCAAATTCTAGGGTTTTGTGTGCATCTTCCAAAATCTGAATTCATATGATAATTCCTAGGCCTAATTAAGAGTATAAATGAGCTCCTAAGATCCCTAAGATGCTCCCCACATGCTTCCTCCTTCAAGAAAACAAAGAGAATTCCAAGGAGGCTAAAAAGGGGCTATGTCGAGGCCAAGCATGGATGGAGTGGCTAGGGAGAGTTTTAAATTTTTTCAAACCCATTTTTGTGTCACATATGATGAATGAATATGAGGGGAGGCCTTGGAAAAAATTTAGAACCCATGGAAAGTGAATTGGTGTCTTAAGTTCCAAATTATGACCTAAAGAAGCAACATGTAATTAGGCTCTTTGTTTTAATTATGTAATGACTCCAAGAGGCTTAAAAGGAGTCAATAATCATATTTGGAAGGAAAGAATGGAGCCTAGAATTTATTTAAGGGGTGTTGCTTCATTAGGTGCATTTGTGGACCATAATGGAGTTTATAGAGCCACCTAGTATCTAAGCAAGTTGTGTGGCCTTAAAAGTTTGTTTCATGAACTTAATTGGCTTCCATAAATTGTATCTAGGCCAAGAGAAAACATCTTTACCAATTTGTAGGTGTGTGGCTGAAAGAGGAGGCATGAAATCCAAGGAAAAAGTGTGTGAGTGTATACAAGGTAGCTCTCTCCACCTAATCTCATGCATGGATGTGTGCTTAGCTTGTCTTAGAATGTGTGTATGTATATTTTCAAGCCATGAAAAGTATGCTAGCATGATTTCATATGCCATGGTTTTATGATGACATATTATGTTTCATATGATGCTTTGATGTGTCCTTGGGTTTGCTTGAGTGTGGTGAGGCCAAGAATCCTTAACCATGGTGAGGATGAGCCAATAACTCTTAAGATTGGTTAAGACAAAGCAAAGAGTCTCCCAAAAGCAAAGTGAGCTCCCAAGAGCATGGTTGAATCTAAGAATGCATTAAAGAATGAGTGTGGCAAGTCCAATATCCACAAGAAATTGGGTGAGGTCAATCCACTTGCTTGGCAAGCCTTTGTATGCTATGTATGATATTCTCAAGTGATGAAAATGCTTTTTGAATGTTTGCACATGTCAACATGACCATCATGCATTTATGAGACTTATTTGCATCCATTATGTATGATTGAATGGGAGATGAGCTATTGGGATTCTTTGAATCTCATCCCCTCCTTTCCAATGATCTAATATGCTAGATAGACTAAGTGGATGTGGTCATGGGAGCCAACAATATTGAAGAAAGAAGATTGACAACCATATGCCTAACTTTTACCTTTTTGGAACCATAATGATGCTTCATGATGTATATTATTATTGTAAATGGTCTATGACCCTTGAGACATGCATAATTATGATATTATATGATGTAGGAATGAAAAAATATGTTATGTGAATGATGGAATGTAAATTGAGTATGTTATGGCATTATAGCTTCATGAATGGCTTTGTGGAAATATACATAAGTATGGATGAAAAGGCCAAAATGAGATGCATGAGGTTTGGGACCATTTGGGCAGCTCACATAAGTCCTAAATGTGCTTTTAGACTTTCCCAAAAGATGCCAAAACATAGGGAAAGCCATTTGGTTACTTTGGTACCTCATATGGAGCCAAAATTGACCATAATAGAACCCTAAATCACTTTTTAGCCAAATGACCTTTTCTTGATTTGAGATTTGGCATGCATTTAGAGCTTATTGAGGGCTTTTTGTGAAGCTAAAGACCATAATTTTTTGAGGTCTACAGAATATTTGATGAATTTACAAAGTTGGAAATTTTTCTAATTTTGGTCTGCTGCATTATTCATTTGGTCCGAAAATGAAATCTGTCACACAGGGCTCAAATGATGTCCAATTGCCATGAAATTTTATAAAGAGAAACTAGATATTCATAGTGACTTATGCCAACTAGAAGCACCTCATTTGAAAGTTTAGAGAGGGAGATATGAATTTTTGAACATTCTGTCCAGTATCAGGAGTTTTGTCCGACCTCAGTTACTGTTCCATTGAATTTTAAGGTCTGGGCTGCCTGAGCTGGTCTGAAAATATTTTGCCCTTTAGTTAACATTTATAACTTTTTCAAAGTTTTCTACAGAAGTTTGTGACAGTATCAGAAGGCAGTTTGACCTCTGGACTTTTTCGGATGTCAAACGTCCTCTGTGATGGATGTTATGGTCTAGACATATTTTTAGCATGAATTTGAAAAGCTTCCTAGAATGACCAAGAATGTATGTTTTTAAGTTTTCTAGAATTAGTTATAATTTTCCAAAGTTTGGACAGAAAAGAGGAAAAATCTGTCCTAAAATAAACCTCCATGTTATATGCTTAATTTTGGTTTTCTTGAGTTATGAGCCACATTTTATGATGCAAATGAGTTGTATTCATGTAATTAAATATGGGAATGTATTGTATGAACTCATACGGTCCATGTGACACTGAATGAAATTTTTATACATGATGCAACGCAATTAAATGCATTATTTTAATAGACTTTTTCTACTTCCTTCATGGATTTGAGGATGTGATGCATAAGAATGTTATAAGATGAGCTAGAAGTTATGGTGTTACAGGAATGGTAACTGTTATTATATGCAAATTCTACTAACGATAGATATGCATCCCAGTTACCCCTCATTTCTAACACACATGTCCTCTAGGGTTTAGATGGTCCTCTTAGTCTGACCATCAATTTTAGGTTGGTAAGTAATACTAAACCACAACTTGGTCCCTAAGGCATGCTATAATGACCTCTATAAGTTCAATGTGAACTTGGGGTCTCTATCGAATTCTATGTTATTGGGTACTTCGTGAAGTTGCACTATCTCACGTATATACAACTGGGCTAGTCTATCTAAAGTATAAGTAGCCCTGATCACTAAAAAGTGTGCAGATTTCATCAATCTATCTACAACTACCCAGATAGCATTGTGTCCAGAGGATGTCCTGGGTAACCCTATAACAAAATCCATAGCTATACTATCCCATTTCAACTTAAGGATATTTAGGGGTTGCAACAACCTAGCTGGTCTCTAGTGCTCAATCTTAACCCTCTAGCACACTAAACACCTCGCCACATAATTTGTGATGTCATTCTTCATTCCTAGCTACTAGAAAATTCTTTTTAGATCTTGATACATCTTGGGGCCCCCTGAGTGGATAGTATATTTACTCTTATGTGCCTCTTCTAAAATTTTCCCTCTCAATTCATTATTACTAGGCATATAGATTCTATTCCGATATACTATCATACCATCCTTAAGTATCCTGAAATTTGAGGTCCTATAGTGGGAAATTTTGCTCTTAATCTATCTCAAAAACTCATCCTCTCTTTGGGCATCTAAGATTTGGGTTCTCAATTTGTTCTTAATCCAGGTTTTACTCAAACATAATCTACTCGATACCATTTAAGGCATCAGCCACCACATTGGCCTTACTTGGATGATATTTCAACAGATAATCATAATCTTTAAGAAATTTCATCCATCTCCTTTGTCTCATATTGAGTTTCTTCTGATCAAACAAGTATTTTAGACTTTTGTGGTCACTATACATCTCTATACTCGCACCATACAAATAGTGCCTCCAAATCTTAAGAGCAAAAACAACCGCGGCTAACTCTAGGTCATATGTGGGATAGCTCTCCTCATGAGGCCTCAGCTGCCTAGAGGCATATGCCACTATCCTACTCTGTTGCATTAGTACGTATCTTGACCCTCTCTTTGAGGCATCACTATATATCATAAACAGTACACTAGGTTAAGAATAACTAGCACAGGGGTAGCGGTCAATTAGAGTTTCAACTCCTGGAAACTCCTCTCATATCTATCATCCCATACGAAAGGTGTATCCTTCCGACTTAGCTTCGTGAGTGGCAAGGCCATCTGAGAGAAACCCTGATGAATCGTCTGTAATATCGTGCCAAACTAAGAAAACTCTTAACCTCGGTAATCGTCCTAGGCGTATCCCACTGTAACACAGCTTCAACTTTATGGGGATCTACCGCAATCTTGTCTTGTGAGATCACATGACTTAAGAATTTCATCTCAATTAACCAAAACTCATATTTACTTAGTTTGGCATACAGTCTCTTACTTTTCAGAGTCTCTAGGACTAATCTCAGAGGCCTTTCATGCCCTTCAAAAGATCTAGAGTACACAAGATATCATCAATAAAGACCATAACAAATTTATCTAAATACGGTCTGAATACCCTGTTATATAATCCATAAATGCCACGAGTGTATTTGTTAGCTCGAATGGCATCACAAGGAACTCATAATGCCATATCTAGTTCTGATGGCCGTCTTTGGGACGTCTTCAGCTCTCACTCTCAGCTGGTGATACCCAGATCTAAAGTTTATCTTAGACAATACAGATGCCCTAACTCACTGATCTAATAGATCATCTATTCTAGGGAGAGGATACTTATTCTTGATGGTAACTTTATTCAATTCTTTATAATCTATACATAGCCTCGAGCTACCATCTTTTTTTTTCACAAATAACACTGGAGCTCTCCAGGGTGAAACACTAAGGCATATAAACCCTTTTTCTAACAACTCTTATATTTGCTTTTGCAATTTAGCAAACTTGGTAGGAGCTATCCTGTAGGGAGCCTTGGACACCAATCCAGCCCCAGGTACTATATTTATAAGGAATTCTATTTCTCTCTCAAGGGGTAGGCCATTAAAGTCAAAATCTTTAGGGAAAACCTCTAGGAATTCCCTAACTATTGGGATCTCCTCTATCCCATCCTCTACCTCGGCTTGAACAGAGAAAAAGACTAGAAAACCCTAACATCCATGCTCTAAGTGTCTCTCAGCCTGGACAGTAGTCATAAAAGATAATTCGGCCCCTAGGTATGGTCCCATTACAAGGTACAGATATCGTGTGGTGCTCACAATCAAGGATAGTATTATTAGCAGTCGAGTTCATGCCAACTATCAAATCAATATCATGGAATGGCATACAAATCAAATCAGTGGTAGTATAACAAAGGTTAAACTATATAGTCACATTTAGGCAAGCATGAAAAGTAATAATGTGGCTTCAAGTGGGTGTCATGATAGACAAATCAAATGGTAAAGTACTAATGGCCTAACCCAATCGTCTCACATAGTCATAAGATATAAACTAGTGATTGGCACCTAAGTCAAACATAGCAATCACAGGAAAATTATTTACTATGAGTGTACTTCGAATAAGATTAGGAGATGCACTAGCCTCCTACTGAGATAGGGCAAACACCTTGCCCTGGGTCTGTGGCCTTGGAGGCACTACATCAGTTTGAGGGAAGTTCTTGGCAACATGCCTCGGCTTCCCACACTTGAAGCAAGTCACTGTAGACTGCTATGTGGGTGACTGAGTCCTCGAGGGCTATACCTTCGTTCATTTCAATGGCCTTTTGCTCCACTACACCTTGCTCTTCTTTTTGCTAGTAGGTGCAGAGTTGGCACCCTCCTCTGGTCTGGGTCTCTTTGATTTCGGAGCCCTCCTTTTACCAGACACTATGGCAGCATGCATAATCTCTCTCAAATTATTCTCAATCACTCTACTAATCTCCATAAGGGTATTGAAGTTCTAAATCCTAGTGAAGTTACTTTATCTCTGATCAAGGACTTTGGCCTGATCTCAAATTGCTTGCACCTTCAGGGCTTGTCATCATATCTCTGGAGGTAGGAAGAATACCGAGACAACTCTATGAATTTGGCCACATACTGGTCTACAATCATAGCATCGGTCTACTTTAGCCCCATGAATTACAACTCTTCTGCTTTGTTACCGAACTAAGGAAATACTTCTCATAAAACTATACTAGGAAGTTAAACTAGGTAATCTACAAATTTCTAGTCTCAATTAGAGACTTCGTACTGTGCTACCACTTGTTAGCTTCTTTCTGTAACATAAATGTGGCTAACTGAGCTTTCTGCTCAGAGGTGCAATCCATCACTGTGAAAATCTTCTCAATCTCCATCATCCAAGCCTCCGTTTTATCTGCATATAATTCCCCATCAAACACTGGCAGGTTATTCTTTCTGAATTGATTCAATTGTTTCTGATTGGATGGCAGAGACTGAGTTGGCTCCTGGGGAGGTGGGGGTGGAGCACTTGAGGTGGAAGGTTGTGGAGTACCAGAAGTAAAAGGCTGAGACTAAGGCGAAGGGGTGATAAGCATGGATTTTATATGTTTTAATTCTCTTAACTTAAGCATTTTAGTGACCAAATATGGCTTTAGGGGTTTATTTAAATGGAATTTTGTTTTAATAGCCATTCTTTGCACTTTATGAATTAATTGGGAAAATAATTGATTTTAAAAACATAAATCTTTTTAAATGTATTTTGTGAATTTTTCTATTTCATCTCTTCCATTCTTTTTGTGCAGATTTTTCAATTGGCAATTGGAGCTTGAATGGAGGTTGGTTTGGAAAAGCATCAAAAGAGATCTTAGGTTGAAGTTTAAATGGGAAACAAATGAAGAAGGGGTCTGCATGAAGCATGAAAGGTTGCCAAACACACTCAACCATGCAGCAACGTCCAGTTGTATGTAGGAGTAGCAGAAGGAGCCAACGTGGAAATCACATAGAGGCAACACACAGCAAAAAGAAGCTACGGGGTAGACGTATGAAGCAAGAGCTAGAGCTAGATATTACGTGGAAAAATACACACTCGAGCAAATGGATGGAGAAGGTAGCACCAGCTGCAGCACATGGTGAAGGAGAAAGAGATGCCAAATAGCAAAGAGAAAAGCTGCATGAGGAAGAAGCAAACTCGAAATGCAAAGCTACGGAATGAACACGTAAGAATGGATGTGGGAGCAAGTAATTAATCCATGTGAACAGTGATAGAGCTTGAGCTAAAGCAGCACGTGGTTCAACATAATAAATGGAGCTGCATAAAGGAAAGCTAGAGGAGAATATGCATTGGATAGAATGTGGAAAAGTCTGGAACTCTGGATCTTGAAAGGAGTTGCATGGAAGCAGGAAACCACATGAAGTATGAAGTAGAGTAAAGAAGAAGATTTCCATGAGTTTCACGCATGGCTCCACATTGCATCACTTCTGGCCCATCCATGAAGAAGCTCACGTGGAGACAAGTGCAGTAACGTGTTTGGCTGAGAAGAAATGTTGCAAAGAACCACGTGATTAGTGGAACACATGAATGCAAAACTGCATATGGAATGAGAAGAGAGGAAGGTTTTCAAGCTAAAGCTAAGAATGAGGAAGTAGCTTACGGGTTGAATGGGCTGGGGGCTGAGGCAGAATCATTTACTAGTACAACAACTAAAGAAAAGACTCGAGGCTGTGAACAAAAGTGTAGAAGAAGCTACGTTGAGAAGGAAGCAGCCCAGTTTTAGAGAATGCAGCAGCTGAAACAAGAAGCATGGAGGAGTAAAATGAGTGAGGAAGCATAAGCCAAAGAAGAGCAGTTCACGTTGAGGAATTACATGGAGAAATCACGTGGGAGAACAATGCGAGCTGGAGGTGAAGAATAACATGGACTGGCTGGAATAATGCGAGGAGAAAAAGCCACATTTTGAATAGAGAAGCTTTCATGTCAATGAGTTGAAGCTGGGAGCTTATGGAATAAAAACGTAAAGAAGAAAAGACGTTGAAGGAGCAACATGGGATTGCACAAGAGAAGGCTGATGTGTTTACTTCTGGTTGAGGAGGAATAATGAGCTAGGCTAGAGGCAAGACGTGGAAAGAAGAACGAAGCATGGGTTTTGTTTTATTGTATTCAACATTTCAGCATGACAAGTAGGGTCCACATTCTTATATAATAAAAGAGGAAGTAGCTGCAGGGAATTGAAATAAAGAGGAAGCACATGAGGAGCTGGGCATGTGACTTTTAATGAGGAAGGGATTCGCCCCCTTCACATATAGCACGCCATATACACCCCGTCAATTCAATTCATTCATCTGTTACGTTATATCCATTTGAACCTTTCGTCTAGCAGCCATCCTCTCCATGCCATCCTCCATTCCATCTTCCATTTTTCCACTTCCATGAACTCTAAGCCTCCATCTATGACTAGCAAAGAAGAAGGACCTTGGTGCAAGCTTGAATCCATGGAAAAGAACTCAAAAATTTTGGCTAAGAATTTCTACTTTCCTACACTTTTTCTTTTTCTTGTACAATCTTGTTTAAGTTGTATTAGATTAAGAATTTGTGTAATTGTAATTAGTGGCTATTTAGACACTAATTAGGAAGCCTTTTTGTTGATTAATTGGTTGGATTAAATACTAAATTTTTCAATTTCTTACAATTACCCATGTATGCAATCAAGGTGTTTGATGAAATGCATGTGAGAGATTGAGTCTTTAATTATTTAATTTGAGTACTCCTTGGTGTTTAGTTGTTTAATTAAACATCTTTGGATGATGGTTTAGAGGCTAATTAATCAGTTAATCAATCAAATTGGGTGTTCATTGATCTTAAAAATAAGAATTAATAATTTAATGCAGGATTGAGTTTTCAATTCAACATTAGATTGTTAATCTCTTGATTCTTACATGTTAACTCAAGATATAATTGCCTTGAACACAATTAGGGATTCTTTGGCTAGAATTAATCACAATTGGATTAGGATAAGGATAGTGGACACCAAGGGATGATTCCAAAGCTAGTTACAAGCCCATCTTTCACCCATAATTCATATAATTAGGTAGCAATTAGGAATTTTGATTCAATTTAGTTTTAGTTTAGTTTAATTCAATCAAAAACCCCCCCTTAGTTTAAAAATTTTTAGAGTCTTTTAACATTTGGAAAACTCAATTAAGCATTGAACTCCAATTCGAAGGGAGATGACCTAGGTTGTGCCACTAGCTGCATATTTTATCAACCTAGTTTTATTTTGAGGGTTGCGTGACAGACCCACTCAAGGGGCCTCTCTCCTAACTTCTTTCTGTCTAGCTAGGGATTCCTATAGCCACATGATCATCTCATGCTACTGTTACACAATGTACTGTTGCTGGGCTATCATGCTCTCAAATCTATCGAGTCATTCCATGACAGTTTGCAAAGGGTCCTCAAATTCAACCTCTGAGCCCATAACCAGTCTGCCCCTACCTTTGCCTCTTCTAGTCTCAACCATTTTCACTAAAAAAGAGTCACAACCTTAACCCACGATTACAATATTCCACCCAAAAACAACCCAAACACACCATTTAAGAGCTAACTATCAAGCAAAAGTGCCTGAACCTTTGCTCTGATACCAATAAATGTAATACCATATTATTTCTAACATTGATCCCTTTCTTGCAAGTGGGATTATACAATTCTTTAAAGAAATCCTAAGAAAATGCCTTAAAATAATGAATTAAATTGCGTTGCGTAGCAGATAAAATTTTCATTTTGCGTTTTTGGGATCCCATGAACTCACCAGCAACATTCTCTAATTATTTTCCACCCATATAAGTCATAAACATCTTAAAACTTACTTAAACCAAGGATCAAGAACCAAAAATCCAAGATAATCACGTTTTGCCTCGGATTCCAAGGTGGTAGAATTTGAGGCAAATTTGAAAAATCATAACTAAATGTAGAAAAATAAAAATCACATAACCATAGCTTTCTAGAAAGCTCTAGATGTCAAATTTATAGTAAAAATTAGTCCCATCCATGAAAACCTCATCTGGGCTATGTTTGATAATAGAAAAGATAGGAAGGTTAAGCTATCCAGAAATCTGATATAGCTTACTGATATAAATTTTGAAAATCCATAATTAATTTCAAAAAAATTCAATTCATACAATATATACCAATTTGGAAAGTTACAGATGTTAACTAGAGGAGAAAATAGTTCCAGATCATACTAAGAGCATTTAGACCCAAAAAATTAGTCAAATAGTACCACGGGTCTAAAGGTGAACCTGGAACATAATAACAACTTCAAAAATTCATATCTCCCACTCTAGAGATCTGAATAAGGTGCTTCTAGTTGTCACAAGTCATTGGGAAGGTATAGGTTCTCCCTACAAAAGTTTGTGAAAATTTGACATCATTTGCTTCATGAACAACAGAGAATAAATTTTGGACCAAATGAATAGTGCACTGACCAAAACTAGAAAATGTTTTAATTTAAAAAATTTGTCAAATATTCTATGAACCTCCAAATAATACACACTTTAGCTTTCTAAAAGGCTCTTAACATGCTCTAGATGCATGCCAAATTTTAGACCAAGAAGAGCTCATTTGGATAGAAAGTGACAGCCTCACAAAATGGTCAATTTTAGCTTTCATAAGGTGTCAAGTTTGTCCAAATAGCTTCTCCAATGGTTTGGCTCCTCTTGGGCAAGTTTAAAAGCATGAATATGACTTGTAGGAACTGCCCAAGTGGTTCCAAGCCTCATGCATCTCAATTTGACCATTACATACCCAAGAATACACTACATACATAAGCCATTCAAGAAGCTAAATCCCACATTTGCATTGATTTCATGCCATATGTGGTCCATACAAGATTTATACATCATATTACAATTGTTCATGGTCTTACATCTAAAAAATAACATATACATCATCACTTTGCCATTCAATTACAAAGTAAGCTACATAATGTTCAAATATAGCCTTTCAAGGCCCTTGGCTTGCATTTTTCCCTTCTTGTGTGCCACTTAGACATTTTAAGATGAGGAAGGGAGAAGGGTGAGATTCCTAGAATCTCAATAGCTCATACACCCATTCACATACACATTCATGGCATATACACATCAAAGCATATGTATGAAAGGTTTAACAACTATGAAGTATGCAAGGTCACAATTTCCATGCCACTTATTCACATTCAAGCCAAGAACATGCTCTAGGGACTCTTGGTTTTGCCTCATCCCATTTCTAGGACTTTTGGATTTGTCTCACCCTTGGCCTAGGGACTTTTGACTTGGCCTCACCATTTCAAGAGACTTTTGGCTTTGTCTCACCCATGCTATGAGACTTCTGGCATCTCCTTACCTTCATTAAGGGACTTTTGGCATCACCTCACCCTTATGAGCCATTTCCACAACCAAGGCCATTCAATGAAACACATTGGTACCAATGTAATATTAAGACATCAAGTGACATGCTATCAAGTTGCAGGAGCACACATAGGCACACAATGACATATATATGCATACAAGAATGCAAGAGAATGAGGTGGAGAGCTACCTTGAATTTTGCAAGCTTTCCTTTATCTTATTCCTCCCTCTTTTTGGCCTCACAAGTGCACCTAAGTGGGTTGATGTTCTCTTGGCCTAAACACCATAAACAACACACAATTACACACTTGAAGTAAACCAAGATATTAAACTCACTATTAAACACACACTTGGATCCATAAGTGGCATAATGGTTCCATAAATGGCCTATTGAAGCAACCTTCACAATTCAAGCTCTAGGCTCCCATTTCTTTCCATTTCTAGGTCTCTTGGTCTTATTCAAAGTCCTTGGAGCTCTCACACAATCATTTACACAAGCTTAAAATCAAATTGCTTGACAAAGTACCATTATGGATACCATTGTCCCATCTCCCAATCCATGGCTCTTAAATTTTTTCCAATGGTTTCTTCCATCTTCTAACATCATATAAAGTCCTAAACCAAGGTTAGAACAAATTAAAACACTCCCTAGCCCAATGAACCTAGCTTGGTCGAGATATGCACCGTAATGGAGGTTCATAGAGTTCTTGATTTTTCCTTGATGGGAGTGCCAATTGGGATGGTTTCTAGAGGTTTTAAGAGCTTAAGTAAACACTTAAATAGCCAAGGAGTTACTCATACAAAATCATATTTTCTAAACCCTAAACAACATCACACTTTTCTATCTTGATTTCTATTGGTTTCTCTTGGAATTTCTTGTCATATACCTCTTCCTCATGGTCTAAAACCTTAGATCCTCTCTTGTTTTTAGACAGAAAATCCCTCCCCCATATGGTTCTGGCTTAGGCCAAAATACACACAGGGAAGGAACAAGAGAAAGAAGCAACCAAAACAAGAAATAAGCTGGCCGAAATTATATATGTATATTTCATGCATTCCTTTGAGTTCCTTCAAATGTAGGCCACTTTTATGGTGAAAATGAGTTGTATTCATATAATTAAATATGAGAATGTGATGTATGAGCTTATGTGATCTACGTGACACTGAATGAAATTTTTATATACGACGCAACACGAAAATAATCAATATTTTATTGCCTTTCTAATTAGAAACTTATTTGAGTCATGAAATTGAGTCATTTAAAGGCATGAGATGAGCTAGAAATTATGATGTTACATTTATTGGTATCAAAACGAAGGTTTAGACTCTTGATGTGGGTTATGGCTTGTGTTTATGAGTTGCCTAAATGCATATGAACTTATTTATGGAGGAGTTAAGTGTGTTTGATGGTGGAAGTGTTACCTTTTTATGTTAAAGTTTGTTATGATGTTTTAGTAAGATGGTGAACACTAGGAGAGGTCAGCCCTCTAGAGGCTCGTACTGATGAAGCCGAGCCTAGTGATCCAGTTGTTAGAGCCTTACAGTCTATTATGGCTCGCCTGGATCAACAGCAGGCCATGATTATGCAGTTATAAGAATGGCTTGATAAGAGGGACAGTCGGGGCCCTACACTTACTCCTTCTCAGCCACCTCCATACTTAGATCATCCCGAGTATTCAGGGGCAACTTATCCAAATCCACAGCCACACATGCAGGTAATTGCCCTTATTCCACCCACTCAGACGCCTCCTACACAGTAACAGCCCTCGACCAAAAAAATTATCACTCAGTTCAGAAAGTTTGGGCCTTCCACCTTTGATGGTAAGATAAACTCAGATAAAACCGAGGCCTAGATCATGCAGTTAGAAAAGATATTCAAGGTGATAGAGTGCATGTCTGAGTCGAAAGCTAAGATGGCTATTTTTTAGTTACAGAAAGAGGTAGATTATTGGTGGAAGGGCATCGAGCCTATTTTGAGGGTGAGGAACTCCCCGGTTACATGGGAGGCATTCCTCCAGGCATTCTATGAGAAATATTTCCCTAGCTCAATCAGAGATAAGAAGGAATCAGAGTTCATTCTCCTAAAGCAAACTGAGGGGATGTCCGTGGATCAGCATGTGACAAAATTTATAAAGCTCTCCCGATATTCCTCTTACTTATAGAGACATGATGATGAGAGGTGGAGAGAAAGAAAGGCCTACTCCCTGAGATTAGAGATAAGGTAGTGCCACAAAGAATCAGGCACTTTAATACCCTTGTTGAAGTATGCAGAGTAACAAAGACAAATCTCAGGATGATGCAGCCTACTTCCAGTGTTAGACCACCCCTCCCTAAGCCTAATAGACCTAGAGAAGAATCACAGGCTGCAGTGACTAGCCGGAGAGGTGGTAGAGGCTAGTGGGGCCAAAAGGGGAAGAGACGGAGGACTCAGTCTAGCAGAGACAGTTTCACACCTATTACATGTTCCCAGTGTGGCAGGAATCATGGAACTAAACAGTGTTACGCGGGGCAGAATGTATGCTTCAAGTGTGGTAGACCAGGACACATGGCCAGATATTGCACACAGGCTCCTCCATAAATCATACAGCAAAGGGAGATGGCTCCTCCTCCTAAACCTTAGACCCAGGGTAGAGTTTTTGCTCTATCACAGTAGGAGGCTAACCGGTCCCTAAGTCTGATTTAAGGTACTATTAAAATAAATGATTTTTCTATAATTGCATTATTTGATTCAGGTGCTAGCTATTCTTTTATATCATATGACTGTGATAGGAGGTTGGGTCTGAGTATGCATACACTTTCATATGACTTGCATGTATCTACCTTCACAAGAAACCAAGCCATTACCTCCCATGCTTGCTTGAATTATGAGATCCAATTTAATTGTTGCCTTACCACCCTTGATTTGATTTGTATACCCCTTATTGATATTGATGTGATTATTGACATGAATTGGATGTTTGCAAATAATGCCACACTTGATTATAGCCACAGATGTATTACCTTACCTGAGTGTGGGACTATGCCTAGTATAAGAGCTAAGTTATCTATCATAACCACCTCCCAGGCTGAGAGATCTCTAGGGCATGGCTGTCAAGGATATCTAGTTTTTTTTTTTAGTCTAGGCTGAGGTTAAAGAGGGTATAAATGAGATTCTCGTAGTGAGGGAGTTCCCAGAGGTATTCTCTAAAGAGATTAGCAGACTATCCCCAGAGAGAGAGGTTAAGTTTCCTATAGACATTGTATCTAGGGCAGGTCTAGTGTCTAAGGCCCCATATAGGATGGCTCCCACCAAGCTAGCTAAACTTAAGAAATAGATAGCAGAGCTTTCAGAGAAGGGTTTTATCAGACCTAGTGTCTCGCCATAGAGAGCTTCAGTCCTATGCGTAAAGAAGAAAGACGAGAGCCTTAGATTATGTGTAGATTATCGGAAACTCAATAAGATCACCATTAAGAATAAGTACCCTCTCCCTCACATAAATGACCTCCTAGATCAGTTAGTAGGAGCGTCAATGTTTTCCAAGATAGACCTCAAGTCGGGATATCATCAGCTTAGAATAAAGGCTGAGGATATTCCCAAAATAGCATTTAGAACTAGATATAGGCACTACGAATTTTTAGTTATACCCTTCAGGTTGATGAATGCACCCATAGTATTTATGGATTATATGAATAGAGTTTTCAGGCCATACTTAGACAGATTTGTAGTTGTTTTCATAGATGACATCCTTATCTACTCAAAAAGTAAAGAAGAACATGAGCAACACCTGAGATTAGCCTTGGAGACCCTGAGAGAGAAACAGTTGTATGCTAAACTTAGTAAATGTGAGTTTTGGCTTACTGAAGTTCAATTTCTAGGTCATGTGATCTCCTAGGCAGGAGTCGCAGTAGATCCCCATAAGGTAGACGTAGTGTTATAGTGGGAGAGACCTAGAACAGTGACAAAGATCAAGAGCTTCCTAGGTCTAGCAGGTTATTATAGGAGATTTCTTCAGAGCTTTTCTCAAATAGCAATGCCACTGACCTGGCTTACTAGAAAGAATGTGTCGTTTGTGTGGAATGAGAAATATGAGAGTAGTTTTCAGGAATTAAAGCACAAGTTAACCATGGCCCCAGTTTTGGTGCCCCCTAACCCCAGAGAGACTTTTGTAGTCTATAGTGATGCTTTAAAGAAAAGGTTAGGATGCATGCTTATGTAGAAAGGCCAAGTGGTAGCTTATGTTTCTAGACAGTTAAAATCTCATGAAGAAAACTACCCCATACATGACCTAAAGTTAGTCGCAGTGGTGTTTGCTTTGAAAATATGGAGACACTACTTATATGAGGTAGCTATAGAAATTTATAACGACCACAAAAGCCTTAAATATTTATTTGAACAAAAAAAGTTGAATATGAGACAACAGAGATGGTTAGAATTTTTGAAAGACTATGATTTTACATGGAAATACCATCCCGGTAAGGCTAATGTGGTGGCTAATACCCTAAATAGAAAATCCATACACATGGCCTGTATGATGATCTGAGAGTAGGAATTGATTGAGAGATTTAAAGACATGAGTCTCTCCTACGAGGTGTATTCAGATAAGCTATTAATAAGTGAAACCCGAATAGAAAATGACTTGAGAGATTAGATAAGAGAGGCCCAGTAAAATGATGACCATGTAAGCAAGATTAGAGCTCAAATAGCCCAGGGTATCATACAAGAGTTTAATCTGTATGAGGATAACATTGTAAAATACAGGGATAGGCTATATGTGCCTAGAAATATAGAAATTAAAGAGAAACATGGAATATGTTGTGCACTTGGCTGAGGCTTAAAAGGAGTCAAGAATCATATTTGAAAGGAAAGAATGGAGCCTAGAAGTTATTTGAGAGGTGTTGCTTTATTAGGTGCAATTATGGAACCATAATGAGGTTATAGACCAAGCTAGTGTCTAAGCAAATTATATGGCTTTAGAATTAAGTCCATGAACCTAATTGGTTTTCATAAATTATGTCGAGACCAAGAGAAATCTTCCTCACACTTTTGTGTGTGTGGCCGAAGCAAGGAAGGGAGATTCAAGGGAAAAAATGTGTAATTACTTCCAAGGTAGCTCTCTCCACCTTCTCTCATGCATGAATGTGTGCTTACCTTATCTTTGAATGTGTGTATATGTATTTTTAAGCCATGAAAAGTGTTCTAGCATGACTTGATTTCCATGGTGCCATGATGTTACAATATGCCTTTATATGATATTATGATGTGTGCTTGGGTTTGCTTGAGTGTGGTGAGACCAAGAACTCTTAGTTATGATGAGGATAAGCTCAGAATCTTAAAGATTGGTTGAGACAAAGTAAAGAGTCTCCTAAAAGCAAGATGGGTTCCCAAGAGTATGGTTGAGTCCAAGAATGTCTTAAAGAATGGGTGAGGCAAGTCCAATGTCGACAAGAAATTGGGTGAGGCCAATCCACTTACTTGGCAAGCCTTTTTATGCTATGTATGACTTTTTCAAATGATGAAAATGTCTCTTAAATGTTTGCATATGTCAACATGACCATACATGTATCTATGAGACTTGTTTGCATCTATTATGTATGATTGAATGGGAGATGAGCTATTGGGATTCTTTGAATCTCATTCCCTCCTCTCCAATGATCTAACATGCTAAGTGGACCAAGTGGATAGGTAATGGAAGCCAACCACCTTGAAGAAGAGAGCTTGACAACAAAATGCTTGGTTTTTAGTTCTTTAAAGCCATATTCATGTCAAATGATGTAGCCCATGTTTGTATATGGTCTATGACCTTTGAAACATATGTAATTATGATAGTATATGATGTAGAAATGAAAGAATATGTTATGTGAATGATGGAATGCAAATTGAGAATGTATGGACAATGTGGCTTCATGAATGACATTATGGAATTATGCATATGTGTGGATGAAATGGCCAAAATGAGATGCATGGAGTTTGGGACCATTTGGGCAACTCACACAAGTCCTAATTATACTTTTAGACTTGCCCAAAAGGTGTCAAACCCCAAGGAAAGCCATTTGGATATTTTGGTATCCCATATGGAGCCAAAATTGACCAATTTAAAACCCTATGTCACTTTTTGTCCAAATGAGCTCTTCTTGAGTTGAGATTTGGCATGCAATTAAAGCCTGTTGAGAGATTTTTGGGAAGCTAAAGGGCATAATTTTCAGAGGTCTAGAGAATATTTGATGAATTTTGCAAAGTTGACAAATTTTTTGGTTTTGGTCATATCACTGTTCACTCAGGTCTGAAAATGTAATCTATCACACAGGGCTCAATTGATGTCCAATTGACATGAAATTTTATACAGGGAAATTAGACATTCCCATTGACTTGTACCACCTAGAAACAACTCATTTGGAGGTCTAGAGAAGGAGATATGAATTTTCAAAGAATCTATCCAACATTAGAAACTTCACCCGATCTCAGTTACTATTTGATTAGATTTCGAGGTCTGGGCATGCCTGATCTAGTCTAGAGTTATTTTTTTCCCTTTAACTAACATCCACAGCTTTCTAGATCAGTATCATTTGCATAGATTAGATTTTTATGGATTTAATTGAATATTTTTGAAATTTATTGCAGAAATCTATGACAACACCAGTGGACAGTTTGACCTCTAGACCATTTTGAATGTCAAACGTTCTCTATGATGGATGTTATGGTTTGGACATATGTTTAGTATGAATTATACATCTGTAGATTTCTAAAATATCCAAGAATGCATCATTTTGATTTTTCTAGATTTAGTTATAATTTTTCAAATTTGTGACAGAAATGAGGACAAAGCTAGCCGAAATTATATATATATATTTCATGCATTCCTTCGAGTTCCTTGAAATGTAGGCCACTTTTTATTATGGAAATGAGTTTTATTCATGTAATTAAATATAAGAATGTGATGTATGAGCTTATGTGATCCACGTGACATTGAATGAAATTTTTATATACGACGCAACGCGAAAATAATCAATATCTTATTGCCTATTTTCATTAGAAACTTATATAATTCATGAAATTGAGTCATTTAAAGGCATGAGATGAACTAGAAATTATGGTGTTACACACAACCTAAGTCATCTCCCTTGGAAATAGAGTTCAATGTTTAATTGGGCTTTCTAAGTGTATAAAGATCTTAGAACTATCTAATTTAGGGGAGTTTTGGTTTAAGTAAACTATCTAAAATGAAATTGAATTAAAATGACTAACTATCTAATTGTATAGATTATGGTTGAATAATAGACTTGCAACTAGCTCTAGAATCGTCCCTTGGTATTTACTATCCTTATCCTAATTCAATTGTGATCAATTCTGGTCTAAGAATCCCTAATTATGTCCATTGGCAAATGATCTTGAATTACCACTCAAGATTCAAGAACCTAGCAATTTGATGTTAACTGAGACCTCAACTACTATTAAATTACTAATTCTTGTGATTAAGATCCATGAACATTTGAATTGAATGATTAATTGATCAATTAGCTTCTAAATTAATACACTATGATATTTAATTAACTAACCAAACTACAAGGAATCCTTAAATCAAACAATAAAGCTCATAATTTCACTTATAGATTTCATCGAACACCTTCATGGCATACATAGGAAATTAAAGGAAAATGCCAAATTTAATGTTTAATCCAACCAATTAATCAATAAAAAGGCTTTCTAATTAGTGTCTAACTAGCCATAATTACAATTACACCAATTTCAATCAAATACATCTCAACCAAGTATATACAAGAAAAAGAAAGAGTGTAGGAAAGTAAGAAATTCTTAGCCAAAATTCTATATTCTTCTCCATGGATTCAAACTTCTACCAAGATCCTTTTCCAAGCTAGCCACAAGGGAGAATTAGTGCTTCATGGTGGTGAGATGGAGAGGGAGAATGGATGAGATGAATGAAATTGCATGGTCACTGGATGGAGTGAAGCCAATGTAAATGACAATGGATGGAATGAATGGATGGATGATGATTTTTAACGTGAATCCTCCTCTACCTCTAGCCTCTAGACCTTTTCACATGCTATTCATGTGCTTCATTTATTCTTTTTCCATGTGCTCAACTTCTCTTTTTCTTTTTCTTTTTTTGAATTATGAGCCTGCATGTGTATATGAGTGTGGGCCCCACTTTATTTCCTTTTATAATATTCCACTTGCTGCCTCTTTGCTCATTCAGCTTGTAATCACATTCTCACATCAACTCATGGCTTCACTGTCAGCTCTCTTCTCACATGCAATTCCATGTTATCTTCAGCGTTCCTTTTATTATTCTGCTTACGTGCTCTTCTCATCAAAACCCATAGTAAAATTCCAACCTCTTCTCTTCCCTTGCTTCAATTGCCCATAGTTTCTTGTAAGTGCTACAGCCCGTGGCTCTTTCTTCCTCTTGAACACGCATTGCTCTTCACGTTCTTTAATCACGTTGCTTCTTCTCATTTCCCCTGCCCATGTGAGTGAGATGAGAGAGTAGGCTGCATGAAACAACTCGAGACCTCTCTCCTTTAGCATCAGACCTATGGTATGTTCATATGATTCTTCCACGTGTTTTCCTTCTCCATGTGGCTTTGCATGGGTGGCTCTCATTTCTCACATTCTATGTATTGCTTCCTTGCTGCTTATGTGTTTGTAGTATAGTTGTTCATGGTGTGATGAGCTGCTGCATTATTCTGAACCCGAATTGCATCCTAGACTCACAACTCGAGCTTCCCACTATTTTTGCTGCTGCCCTATGCATTCTGGACATCATTCTTCCACGTCAACCCTTTTTTGTGTCTCTGGAGCTCACTCAGCCAGCTTTTCTTTTCGCATTCTGCCTCTTAAAAATAGAGGCTGCTTCCTTCATTCCTCACGTGCTCAGCCTCCATCACATTCTGCCAGTAGCTTAATTCTTCCAGTTCGTGCAAGCTTCTGGACGTGAACTCATGAATGATGTGGCTTCCTTATGTGTTTTTAGCCTTGCCAATCTGTAGGTTCTTCTTTATACAAGCTCCTCTGATTTTCAGCTTCTTCATCTATTTGCTCGAGTTTCTCACGTAGCTTCAGTCCCTTGCATGCTCTGTTTTGCTCATGTTTAGTTCTTCCATGTGATTCCTCCACTTTTCTACATTTTGCTCACACTTTCCCATGTGCATCAACCATGCTTCCATGATAGAAAATGCTATGCACAAGAGTTATGTGACTCGTGAGTGTGTTCTATGCTTCTACGTGGGTGAATGAGCTCATGTTAATATGTGCATGTGGTTGACTTGAGCTGCCCCTTACTTGAATGTTACGTGGAGATGAAAGTGTGGATATGTGTGTGCAGATTATGTGAGCCCATGCATGCTTCTGTGTTAGTGCTACATGTAGATGAAAGTGTGAATAAGAATGATTAGTAAGTGAAAGTGTGAGAGTGTGTTTCCTGATGTTGCTTCTTGTATGAATGTGCTGTAACGTGGGCCATGCATACATGTATGAATGGATGATGCTTATATGTGTTGGGGCTGCTAAACCTAATGACTTGAACAAAACAATCTATGTGGATGAATGGAATGCCTTGCTACGTGTGACTTGGTGAAAGTGTTGGTGTGTGTGATGATCTAGGCTAGAGCTACATGGAAGTGAAATGTAGTGCATGTGAGTGTTTCTAAGTGAGATGCTATGTGTTAGTGTGTGCTTCAAGGGAGTGGATGCTGTGCTGGTTGGAGGAAAGTGAACGAAGCAAGCATGAGTGAATGAATGAAGTCAAGGGTGCTAGAGTTAACTTGTGGCTTCTTAAATCCTTCATCATCTGATTTCCTCTTTTCTCTATTTCAAAACCATAGCAAGAGTTACAAATTCAGCACAAAAAGAATGGAAATCATTAAATAGAATTATCCATAAAATTATTTAAAAGAAATTCATGCATTAAAACTCAATAATTTTGCAAATTAATTCATAAAAACATAAATGGCTAATGAAATCAAATTCCATCTAGTTAAACCTCTAAAGCCATATTTGGACACTAAAATGCTTAAGTTAGGGGGATTAAAATATGTAAAATGTCATGCTTATCAATTAGCCTCACTCATTCACTTGTGGATTTTGGTCTTGCCTCACCCATTCTTTAAGAGGTTCTTGGACTCAACCTTGCTCTTGGGAGTCAACCTCACTTTTGGGAGACTCTTTACTTTGTCTCAACCAATCTTAAGCATTTTTAGCACATCCTCACCATGGCTAGGGGTTCTTGGCCTCACCATACTCAAAGAAATCCAAGCACACATCATAGACATCATATGAAAGCATATTGTAACATCATGGCACCATAGAATCAAAGTCATGCTAGAACACTTTTTATAGCTTAAAAATACACATACACACATTCAAAGACAAATAAAGCAAACAATCATGCATGAAAGAAGGAAGAGTGAGCTACCTTGGATACAATTACACATTTTTTTCTCTTGAATCCAAGCTCCCTCTTTCGACCACACACACACAAAAGTGTGAGGGTGATTTCTCTTGGCCTAAACACAATTTATGGAAGCCAATTAGGTTCATGGAATTAATTCTAAGGCCACACAACTTGCTTAGATACTAGCTTGGTCTATAAACCTCATTATAGTTTCATAAATGCACCTAATGAAGTAACACCCCTCAAATAAATTCTAAACTTCATTCTTTTCTTTCAAATATGATTCTTGACTCATTTTAAGCCTCTTGGAGTCATCACATAATCAAAACCGAGCCTAACTACATGTTGCTTCTTTAGGTCATATTATAGAACATAAAACACCAACTCATTCTCTAAGCTTCTTAAATTTTTCCCAAGGCTTCCTTTCATATTTATTCATCATATATGACTCAAAAATGGGCTTAGAAAAATTTAAAACTCTCACTAGCCATGATAACCCTTCTTGGTCGAGATAATAGAGCATAATGGGTTCAATAGAGTTTTCTTTGTTTTCTCAAGGGAAGATGTATATGGGGGAACTTCTATCTTAGAAACTCATTTAAACTCTTATTTAAGTATAGGAATCATTGTACAAAATCATATTTTATAAGGTGCACTTGAAACCCTAGAAATTGCATCTTGAAATTCTATTATTTTTTGTTAATATCATTTACATATTCTTAATCTCCACACCTTTTTTCCTTAGAATCACCCTTGGTTCTACCTAAAAATCAAACCCTCCTAAGGTTTCTTGAGTGGGGCGAAATGGTAAAGGAAGGGGAAGAAGAGATATCAACCATGGAAGAAGAAATTACCTTGTCTTCTTACTTTTTCTCACTTGAATCTTGCTTTCTCTAGGCTCCTCTCTTCAAATCCGAAATTTACGCTTAATATCTCCCTTAAAAAATATTTGTAAACTTCATTTTAATCAAAGGAAACAAAAGAGAATGAAGGAGAGGAGGTTTGGATGGAAGAAAGCATAAAAAACTACTAAGAACCCATACCTTAAGCCTTTGATTTCTCCTTCTTCTTCTCTCCCTTTGGTGCCCCTAAACCCTAGCTTTCTTCTCTGAATTTGGGCTGAAAAATATGAGACTAAATGAAGGAGAGAGTGGGGCACCTCCTATTTATAGGTGGACGAGAATGGCTTTTTTCAAAAATTCTCATTTTGCCCTTCATTCTTAGTATTTTTGTTTCTCCTTCGTTTTAAATCCTTTTTTAGAATCATCTTTTCCATTATAAAATTTAAGTTCCCAATTTAGTAAAATGCCTTTGGAATCACTCAAATCGAAGCTAAAATCTTCTCGAACAGATCTGTCAAAGTTCGGGTACACTGACATTGGAAAACGTCCACCAGAGGGGATTTAACTATCCTGGGGCTTCCTATGGTTTTTAGTGCCTCTGAGAACCTTAGAGAACTCAAAACTTTCATTTAAAAAGACCTCCTGTGTGAATTCCAAAATTTATTCAAAATTACAAAAATGCCATTACGTTTCGTAAGATTTCCATCAAAATTTGTTTCTTCATTCTAGCTCTGTTTTTCTTTCCATCTGAGCCTAAAATTCTCATTTTTAGGAGTCTATAATATTACTCAAATTTTTTAGAACCTTAACTAATTCATTTTAGGAGACTTGCTTTGAAAATACGTCCATTTCTGTCATTTAACGAAAACTGAACGTTACACATATTATAACTTAAAGAAGCAACATATAGCTAGGCTCCTCAAATTAATTGTGTGATAACTCCAAGGAGTCTAAATGAAGTCAAGAACCATAGATGAAAGGATAGAATGGAGCCAAGATCATGAATTCTTGGTGTTACTTCATTAGGTGCTTTATGGAACCATAATTAAACCATATGACTGCCAAAGTTTTTCTAGAATGTGTGTAACAATAAAGATTGTTCCAAGAGTGTAATTAGATCCCATTTGATGTGTTTAGACCAAAGAAATCAAGCTCCACCTCCTTGTGGGTGTTTGCCTAAGGGAGAGGAAGAAATGCTAAAGAGAAAAGTATGTTCTTGCATACAAGGTAGCTCTCTCTCCTTTCTCTCACGCATATTTGGGTGTTTTCTTGTCTTTGAATATGTGTGTGTATGTTTAAGCTATGAAAAATGTTTCTAGTATACATGTACATGCCATGGTACCATGATGCTTTGTTTATGTGTTTGAAAGATGTCTTGTGAACATGTTTTGACTTGTATGAGCTTGGTGAAGCTAAAAGTCCCTTAGCTAGGGTGAGGATGAGTTAAAAGTCCCTATGAATGGGTGAGACAAAGATAAAAGTTTCTAGAAAAGTGAGGCTTAGTCAAAAGTCCCTTGAAAATGGATGAGGCAAGTCCAAAAGTTCCAAAAAGAATGGGTGAGGCCAAACCATTACCTTGGTAAGTCTATATATGATGTATGTGACTTCTTGAATGAAGGAAATGTTCTATGTATGTTTATGAATTTTAAGATAGCCAAGTATGCATTTTTAAACTTAAAATTATAGCCATTATGTGTGTTTGAAAGGGAGAAGGATTATTGGGATTCTTCGAATCTCACTCTTCCCTTCCTATTGCCTAACATGTCCAAGTGGACTAAGTGAACCAAGAAATGGAAGCCATCACACTTGAAAGCAAGAAGATTGATAAAGGAGTTGTTATTTGTTTATTTTGTAATTATAACATTATCAAATTATGTACTTCTATGATGTATATGATGTATAACACTTGTAGAAGTATAAATATATGATGTATGTATGAGAATTGGATCCATATGAATGATAGTGTATGTTTTTGACATGGAAATGCAAGATGATGCATGTATGTTCCTTGTGTATATCATCAAGTGGGAGACTGAATTTGTGAGATCTGGGTTTTTAGACCCTTGGGACATGTTTAGTAGGCTATTCTTATGCTTTCCCACGTGCTCAAGTGACCCTAGAAAAGCTGAAAGCTAAATTGAACCATTTTTTACCCTTAAAGAGGTATAAAAGTATCATTTTGCAACCCTATATCACGAGCTGACCAAATGGATGAATTTTCTCATGAAATTTGGCATGCATATAGATCTCATTTAGAAAACTTTTGGGAAAGCTAAATTTCAAATTATTTGGAGCTCTAGAGAATTAATTATAAATTTTTAAAGTTGGCAAAAAGCTACTAAACTAATATGGTTACTATTCATATAGTCAGTTTCTTCTCCTATGTCATTCGAGGGCCAAATGGTATCCGATGATTATGAAATTTTACAAGAATAAACTATAATAATAAGCTTTTCATAGCCATTGAGATCACCTCAATTGGAGGTCTGACCAGAGAGATATAAATTTTTTAAGTTTGGAGTCAGTACCAGTAATGTAGCAGTACCTTTGGTACTATTCCATTAATTTTCAATGGCTAGACATTTTTGTTTTGGTCTAAACTTATTTTTACCTAAAGTTAACATCTATAACTTTCCATAATGGTATAGGGTGCTTAATTTTGATTTTTCTAGAATTAGTTATGAATTTTCAAAGTTGGCACCAAAAATCTAGCAGTAGAACCCGAGACTGATTTGATGATTTTGTGTATGTATGCTCCAAACTCGGGATTCTTGTGACATTTTTAGATGTTTTGAGTTATATGAATGTAATTTAATTGGAGAATGATATGGGTGAGTTAATATGGTCAACAGAATGTGAGACAAAAAAATTAAGCACTACGCAACGCAAAATATTTCATTATTTTAATTGAGTTTTTTCTTTAAGAATTGCTATGCCAAAGGAAGGAAACCAAGATATGAATAAGAAAGGCTAGATAAATATGGTGTCACAAATCTCAGCTACCAAAGGAAATTCTATCTATATGTACCATATAATCAACATAAGTGCATTTCATTGAAATAAATACCATAAGCATATCATATAAATCAGCAAATGAACAAGTTTGATTATCGATGACTACTATCTTATACTAATAATCACAAACATGTTAATGCCCAAAAATAGAAGGAAAGGACATGATCATGGAACTGACTCCCTATTAAGTATAATCATGGCTTAGTGTGTGACGACCCTAACTTCCAATTATAGTAATTAAGGTTAAGTACATGATTAATAATCATATACCAAGGCTTGAAGTCATTAAAATTAATTACATCGGGACATCGGGAACAAGTGAGGAAATTTGAAACCTTAATGTTGCTAGGGTCATTAGCTAGACAACCACAATTATTCGAACGCGTGAGTAAATTTGATTATTAATGAGGAGCCTTTGATACTCTCATCCATCATTTCCAACTCATAAAATTCTCCTACAAGTGTTTCTAAATCATTCCTTAGCATTACCTTAAGAGAAACTAAGTTTTCTAGGTGAATATGAGAAATAGAGCACTTTAGCCGCGGCTAAATTCACTCGCGCCGCGGCCAATTACCCTCGGTTCAACTCCTGACGCTTTCACAATTTTTTTCACATTTCGCCGCGGCCAAATACCCCTTTCGCCGCGGCCAAATACCCTCTGGAACACCCCCAAATTTGCCTCTCAGGCTTAGCCGCGGCTAACGTCACCATTCGCCGCGGCCAATTGCTCTCTGTTTTCTTTCCTGGCAGGTTCGCCACATTTGGCCGAGGCCAATTAAATGTTGGCCGCGGCCAATTCTTCTCTGTTATGAATTGGCCTAGGCCAATTAAATATTGGCCGCGGCCAATTCCCTTCTGTGCCTACAACTCTCAAGATTTCATCTCATGCTCTCCAATTTCCCTCCAATATCACTCTAGGGCCATTCTACCTTAATTTATGCAACTTTAGTGGTAATTATGTACCTTAATTACCCAACTAATCTATCATTGCCCTTGTGAAACTCAAATGTCACTTCCTACTTGTTCCACTAACTCATACCAACAAATTCATAAATAAATGGCAGCAAGAACACATGCATTAGCAACAATTTACATCCCATGCACATTCCATAGATATTCCATTCAACAATAGCTTACCTCTAAGACATCATATGTCTACAATTCCCATAAGGTGATCCATATCACAATTTCAGCAGAACTACATACATATATATAATGCTATAAGTTCATACATTGATATTCCACTATGATGTGCTCTAAATCCTTAACGGTTACATTTCAATCAAGCAAAATATAAACGCCTACACTTGGCAATATGATTACATGATGATGCTAGGTAAACTAATAACAAAAATTGCATCTATCCTATTATACCCAGACCAAGTGTAGCTCCCCACACCCAGCCTCAGCTCATGGATGTTCATCCACTTGCTTACCCTTATCCTTACCCGAAGAACTTTCACCTGAAATATTAATCCCATAAAACGGGGTGAGATATAAATCTCAGTAACCAAGGCAATTCCATTACATATTCAGTTTAATTACCATATATGCATAAATCAAAATCAACATCAGAATCACCTCCATTATAACAGCAAATGAAACAATTAGGCTATCATGATTACTATCCCATACTAGCAATCATATTATCACATGTTAAAGGCCATTAACATAGGGAGAGGTCCGTCCACGGCACCTACTCCCTATTGAGCACAACCGGGGCTCAGTGCATCTGGGTTTGATCATAACCCGGTGCTTGATCATAGCACATGCACGGGTGGCAGCCGCACCACAGCTCCACCATGGACTCACAAGGTCCAATACAATATAACCGATAGCCAATCAATTCATTCAACATTTTCAATCAATCATATACAGCATCATATGAAACTAAATCAAATATATACATGGAATTGATATAAACCCGGTTACCTCACTTGTAGACACTTGTAACAATCACCAATGGTGCAGAATTCCTCCTATAACCATAACATCACATAATTACTACTCTAATTCATCATTAATAATCATAATCAGTACCCAAGGAATTTAAAATGCCAATGACTACCCAAGAATCATTTACCCAGCCACAACAAGACCCAATTTCGGATTTAAGTTTCCTCCACCAGAAAATTCAATATTCCACCCCAAATCCTAAGCAAATTCGTACATAATTAATACCCATTTTATAAATTAGCTATAGGGGTCTCAAATTAACCATTAAAGCATCAAAATGGAGGGTCTAAACTCACTCAAAGTCAGCCTTAATCCCAACCTACGAATTTCATCAAGAAAATCCCCAAACACTCACATTTCAGATTTTGGGTAGGATGAAAATGCTCCAAATGAAAAACTAATCGGACCAAATTAAGGAGAAAGATGAGGGGATTAAGTTGTATAACTATTACCTTGGCTGAATCTTGCTCTAAGTATGAGAAAATGCAGAAATTTGGTCCCAAACCCTAGCCTCCTTCTCCACCTCCGATTTTGCCTCTTGAATCTTATGTTTCAGCAAGTGAGTAAGTGGGTGGGGTATTAGGGTTTAAGTTGGGTCAAGTATGGGTCATGGGCTGCTCCAAGATCCATCTCCACTTGGGCTTCAGATTTTAGCTTATTGGGCCAGTTTTTGGAGTGTTGGGCTGCAGAATTTACTGGGCCAGTTTTTACACTTAAGTTGCTGAAATTTAACTAGGTTTGGGCCAAGTTTGAAGAGCTCAAGAGTTTTAGGTCTGCACAAGGATTATTGGGCCACTTAGAAGAGTCTATACAAAGTAAATCTTGGGCCTCCATCACACTAAATTATGTTAGGTTTGCACATAATCCATTGGGCCTCCATTAGCCTCTTCTCATGATCTATTAATTTAGGCCTAGATAGAATTTCTATCCCAATTAAATCTCAAACCCAAATTAATAATTTATCTCTCTAAAGTCTCCATTCACTTAACTTGCCTAATGAGCCCATATTAATTACTCTTAATTAATTCTAATCCATGATTAATACCTTAATTAATTATGGGGTGTTACATTCTCCCCTCCTTTTAAAAATTTTGTCCTCAAAATTAAACATACCTTACTCAAATAATGCAGGATAATCCTTCCTCATTGCTTCTTCGGTTTCCCAAGTTGCTTCATCCGGAGTAAGTCCTCTCCATACTACCTTTACCAGGAGGATGTCCTTATTACGCAGCTGTTTGACCTTTGAGTCCACAATCCTTTCCGGCTCAACCACATAAGACAAATCATCTTGTAGATGCACATTCTCATGCTCAATGACATGCAAAGGGTCCGGGTGGTACTTTTTCAATTGGGACACATGGAACACATCATGCAATCTGGCCAGGTTTGGAGGTAATGCAACTCTATAGGTCACGGGTCCTATCCTTTCAAGGATTTGGAAAGGACCAAGATAACGAGGACTGAGCTTTCTTGTCCTAATAGACCGTCCTACACCCGTCACTGGAGTAGCTTTAAGGAACACATGGTCTCCTATCTCAAATTCTAAGGGTCTCCTTCTCTTATCCGCATAACTCTTTTGCCTACTCTGGGCAGCCAACAACTTCTTTCTAATGAGTTCTATCTGATGGGTGGTTTGGTCCACTATGTCTGGACCTAAGAGACTTCTTTCACCAAGTTCTACCCAACACAAGGGTGACCGACACTTCCTCCCATAAAGTGCCTCAAATGGTGCCATCTGAATGCTGGAATGGTAACTATTATTATAAGCAAACTCAGCTAAAGGCAAGTACACATCCCAACTCCCTTTTAACTCCAGTACACTTGCTCTAAGCATGTCCTCAAGGGTCTGAATGGTCCTCTCAGTCTGTCCGTCAGACTGAGGGTGGTAAGCAGTGCTAAAGTTAAGACTAGTACCCAAAGCTTCCTGTAGAGATCGCCAAAATTTTGATGTGAATCTTGGGTCTCTATCTGACACAATGCTATTAGGAACACCATGCAATCTCACAATTTCACGAACATACAGTTGAGCTAGTCTATCTAGGGGATAAGTAGCTCTAATAGGTAGAAAGTGGGCAGACTTCGTCAATCTATCCACAATCACCCAAATAGCATCATAACCCGAGGATGTTCTAGGCAAACCCATCACAAAATCCATAGATATACTATCCCATTTCCATTCAGGAATTTCTAAAGGGTGTAACAAACCTGCGGGTCTTTGGTGTTCAATCTTAACCCTTTGACAAATTAGACACCTAGCAACAAACTCTGCTATGTCCGACTTCATCCCAGGCCACCAAAAGCTCTTCTTTAAATCCCTATACATCTTAGTGGTGCCCGGATGGATGGTGTACTTACTCTTATGAGCTTCTGATAGTATAATGTTCCTCAACTCTTCATCTTTGGGTATGCACACTCTACCCTGATACCTCACCAAACTATCTTCTGATAGGTCAAAGTCTTTGACCTCACCGCTCCCCAGTTGCTCTCTAATTCCTCCCCAGTAGGCATCTAGCTCTTGGGCCTCTTTAATTCTCTTCCTAAGGTCATTTTCTATCCTTAATTCTCCCAAAAGAATGCTACTAGGGTTCATTGAAATTGATAAATTCAAATCCCTCATCTCTTCAATCAACCTTTGCTCCCTAAGCATCATCATTGCCATGTGAATAGATTTCCTACTCAAGGCATCGGCGACCACATTCGCCTTTCCTGGATGATACTTTAAGGAGAAGTCATAATCCTTAAGGAATTCCATCCACCTCCTTTGTCTCATGTTTAACTCTTTTTGGTCAAATAAGTACTTCAAACTCTTGTGATCACTATACACCTCAAATTGGGCACCATAGAGATAGTGCCTCCAAATCTTAAGGGCAAAAACTACAGCTGCTAGCTCTAGGTCATGGGTAGGATAATTCTCTTCATGGGGCCTAAGCTGCCTAGAAGCATAGGCTATCACCCTACCTTGTTGCATTAAGACACACCCTAATCCTTTCTTGGAAGCATCACTATAGACTGTGAATGTCTCTTTAGGGTCAGGTATCACTAACACAGGTGCAGTGGTAAGCCTATCCTTAAGCTCCTGAAAGGCATTCTCACACTTAGCATCCCACACAAATGGTTGGTCCTTCCTAGTCAATTTTGTCAAAGGCATGGCTAACTGAGAAAATCCCTTAATGAATCTTCTATAGTAGCCAGCTAGACCTAAGAAGCTTCGGATTTCGGTCACTGTTTTAGGTCTCTCCCAATTCAGTACCGCCTCTACCTTGCTAGGATCTACTGCGACCCTTTGTTCTGATATCACATGACCTAGGAATTTAACCTCCTGTAGCCAAAACTCACACTTGCTCAACTTTGCATACAACTGATGCTCTCTCAAGGTTTGAAGAACTATCCTAAGATGCTCTTTATGCTCTTCACTACTTTTAGAGTAGATGAGGATGTCATCAATGAACACTACCACAAATCGATCCAGATAAGGCCTAAAAATCCTATTCATGTAATCCATGAAAATGGCAGGGGCATTGGTTAACCCAAAAGGCATAACTAGGAATTCATAATGGCCGTATCGAGTCCTAAAGGCGGTTTTAGGTACATCCTCAGCCTTGACTCTAAGTTGGTGATACCCTGATCTAAGGTCAATCTTTGAAAAGACTGACGCTCCCGCTAATTGGTCAAGCAAGTCATCAATTCTAGGCAAAGGGTACTTATTCTTGACAGTCGCTTGGTTCAATTGCCTATAGTCAATGCAAAGCCTAAGACTACCATCTTTCTTTTTGACAAACAACACTGGTGCTCCCCATGGAGACACACTTGGCCTAATAAACCCTTTCTCAAGTAATTCTTCTAGTTGACTCTTCAACTCAACCAACTCAACAGGCGCCATTCTATACGGAGCCTTAGAGATCGGACCTGTACCGGGTACCAAATCAACAGAAAATTCTAACTCTCTCTCTGGAGGTAGTCCACTAAACTCTCTAGGGAAAACCTCAGGGAACTCCCTAATCACAGGTATATCATCCAACCCATCCTCTACCTCAGCATGCAATGAAAAGAATACTAGAAACCCTTGGCAACCACGCCTAAGGCACCTCTCAGCTTGGGTGGCAGACAAACAAGTAAGCTCAGTCACCGGACCAGTTTCAGATATATTTGCAGGTAAGGAAACAGTTTTACGATTACAGTCAAGTATCACACTATTAGCCGACAACCAGTCCATACCAATGATTACATCAAAGTCACACAAAGGGATGCAAATCAAATCAAGGGTAGTACAACGGCTATCCAATTGTACAGTACAATTTAAGCATACATCAGATGTAATCATAGAATATCCAGTAGGGGTGGACACAGATAGTTCAAATGGCAACAGGCTAATTTTAAGACCCAGACGCTTAACACAGTCATATGAGATGAATGAGTGGGTCGCACCCGAGTCAAACAATGCATCTACGACATGATTATGGACAAATAAAATACCTCGGATTAGACTAGGGGATCTACTAGCCTCTTGCTGCGTAAGTGCAAACACCCTTCCTTGGATAGGTGGTTTAATCGATGAAGCCGACTCCCGTGACACTGTGCAGGTCCGTGCATAGTGTCCAGGCCTCCCACAATTATAGCACACTGGGCATGGCCCATTCCCATGGTTCTTCCCACACTTAGCACAAGTAGGTGGGGCACTCATTGTACTCCTTGGTAGTCCCATGCTTCTTCTTTGAGGGACATTCCTTGGGGGTGGTCTCCTTCCCCAAGAGCCACTTCCACTATTGGCTCCTTTCTTGCTTCCGCCCCTAAAGGGCTCCATACCCCGGTCACGTTTTCCTTCCAGGGTCTTCTTCCTCTTGGCCTCACTTTCCATCATGGCCCTCTCTGTCACTCTACATTTCTCCACCAATTCGTCAAAATTACGAATTTGTAGAGATACAATTTTATCTTTGATTTCCGGTCTCAAACCCCTTTCGAATTTTTCAGCCTTCCATGGCTCATCGTCAAATCTCTTCAAGTAGGAGGAGAAGCGAGACAGTTGGATAAATTTGGCTGCGTATTGGTCCACACTCATGTCCCCTTGCTCAAGGAAGTTAAACTCTGCTTCCTTGTCAGCCCTCACGGATGGTGGAAAATATTTGCTCTCAAAAGCAGTTTGAAAACTTTCCCACGTCAAGGGTATCTCCCTTGTAGTCAACAATCTGGAGGCATTCCTCCACCAATGTTCAGCCTCACCCTCCAACTTGTAAATGGCCAACTTTGCCTTCTGTTCGGTGGTGCAAGTCATAACCGCAAAGATTTTCTCTAGTTGCATCAGCCACCTCTCAGCTTTTTCAGTGTCTAACTCCCCCAAGAACGATGGAGGATCAGCTTTTCTGAATTTGGCTAATGCAATAGAAAGGTCATTGTCCTCCCCTTGGTGTCCCATACCAGGGTTATGACCAGCCCCCACACGATTCTCCAATGGCACCTCCTCATTCCGCTTACTCATATTCTCATGTAGCTGTTGCAGCACTTGCACAGTCGCTGCATGAGCCTCGGCTTGCTCTCGAAGCCGGTCAGTCATTGCCCTAACCGTAGTCTCATGGGCCTCAGCTTGTTCTCTCATTCGGTTGGCCATTGCAGCCATGGCCTCTTGCATCCCCCTTAACATCTCAGTTGTTTCTCTACGAGTAGCCATCTAGTTCTGCAATGCCACAAGCACAACCACAAGCATCTCCCATTAACCACAGTCCAATGCAACCAAAACACAACTCCACCCATGGCAGGTATATGTATAAGTATGAGGGTTATCATAAGGTCGCAATGTTCCTATTCCTATCATGCATGCATCATGATTGCCAAGTTTCCTAACCACAAAGTAGTAAATCAAACACATTTTCCTGAACCATTGCTCTGATACCAACTGTGACGACCCTAACTTCCAATTATAGTAATTAAGGTTAAGTACATGATTAATAATCATATACCAAGGCTTGAAGTCATTAAAATTAATTACATCGGGACATCGGGAACAAGTGAGGAAATTTGAAACCTTAATGTTGCTAGGGTCATTAGCTAGACAACCACAATTATTCGAACGCGTGAGTAAATTTGATTATTAATGAGGAGCCTTTGATACTCTCATCCATCATTTCCAACTCATAAAATTCTCCTACAAGTGTTTCTAAATCATTCCTTAGCATTACCTTAAGAGAAACTAAGTTTTCTAGGTGAATATGAGAAATAGAGCACTTTAGCCGCGGCTAAATTCACTCGCGCCGCGGCCAATTACCCTCGGTTCAACTCCTGACGCTTTCACAATTTTTTTCACATTTCGCCGCGGCCAAATACCCCTTTCGCCGCGGCCAAATACCCTCTGGAACACCCCCAAATTTGCCTCTCAGGCTTAGCCGCGGCTAACGTCACCATTCGCCGCGGCCAATTGCTCTCTGTTTTCTTTCCTGGCAGGTTCGCCACATTTGGCCGAGGCCAATTAAATGTTGGCCGCGGCCAATTCTTCTCTGTTATGAATTGGCCTAGGCCAATTAAATATTGGCCGCGGCCAATTCCCTTCTGTGCCTACAACTCTCAAGATTTCATCTCATGCTCTCCAATTTCCCTCCAATATCACTCTAGGGCCATTCTACCTTAATTTATGCAACTTTAGTGGTAATTATGTACCTTAATTACCCAACTAATCTATCATTGCCCTTGTGAAACTCAAATGTCACTTCCTACTTGTTCCACTAACTCATACCAACAAATTCATAAATAAATGGCAGCAAGAACACATGCATTAGCAACAATTTACATCCCATGCACATTCCATAGATATTCCATTCAACAATAGCTTACCTCTAAGACATCATATGTCTACAATTCCCATAAGGTGATCCATATCACAATTTCAGCAGAACTACATACATATATATAATGCTATAAGTTCATACATTGATATTCCACTATGATGTGCTCTAAATCCTTAACGGTTACATTTCAATCAAGCAAAATATAAACGCCTACACTTGGCAATATGATTACATGATGATGCTAGGTAAACTAATAACAAAAATTGCATCTATCCTATTATACCCAGACCAAGTGTAGCTCCCCACACCCAGCCTCAGCTCATGGATGTTCATCCACTTGCTTACCCTTATCCTTACCCGAAGAACTTTCACCTGAAATATTAATCCCATAAAACGGGGTGAGATATAAATCTCAGTAACCAAGGCAATTCCATTACATATTCAGTTTAATTACCATATATGCATAAATCAAAATCAACATCAGAATCACCTCCATTATAACAGCAAATGAAACAATTAGGCTATCATGATTACTATCCCATACTAGCAATCATATTATCACATGTTAAAGGCCATTAACATAGGGAGAGGTCCGTCCACGGCACCTACTCCCTATTGAGCACAACCGGGGCTCAGTGCATCTGGGTTTGATCATAACCCGGTGCTTGATCATAGCACATGCACGGGTGGCAGCCGCACCACAGCTCCACCATGGACTCACAAGGTCCAATACAATATAACCGATAGCCAATCAATTCATTCAACATTTTCAATCAATCATATACAGCATCATATGAAACTAAATCAAATATATACATGGAATTGATATAAACCCGGTTACCTCACTTGTAGACACTTGTAACAATCACCAATGGTGCAGAATTCCTCCTATAACCATAACATCACATAATTACTACTCTAATTCATCATTAATAATCATAATCAGTACCCAAGGAATTTAAAATGCCAATGACTACCCAAGAATCATTTACCCAGCCACAACAAGACCCAATTTCGGATTTAAGTTTCCTCCACCAGAAAATTCAATATTCCACCCCAAATCCTAAGCAAATTCGTACATAATTAATACCCATTTTATAAATTAGCTATAGGGGTCTCAAATTAACCATTAAAGCATCAAAATGGAGGGTCTAAACTCACTCAAAGTCAGCCTTAATCCCAACCTACGAATTTCATCAAGAAAATCCCCAAACACTCACATTTCAGATTTTGGGTAGGATGAAAATGCTCCAAATGAAAAACTAATCGGACCAAATTAAGGAGAAAGATGAGGGGATTAAGTTGTATAACTATTACCTTGGCTGAATCTTGCTCTAAGTATGAGAAAATGCAGAAATTTGGTCCCAAACCCTAGCCTCCTTCTCCACCTCCGATTTTGCCTCTTGAATCTTATGTTTCAGCAAGTGAGTAAGTGGGTGGGGTATTAGGGTTTAAGTTGGGTCAAGTATGGGTCATGGGCTGCTCCAAGATCCATCTCCACTTGGGCTTCAGATTTTAGCTTATTGGGCCAGTTTTTGGAGTGTTGGGCTGCAGAATTTACTGGGCCAGTTTTTACACTTAAGTTGCTGAAATTTAACTAGGTTTGGGCCAAGTTTGAAGAGCTCAAGAGTTTTAGGTCTGCACAAGGATTATTGGGCCACTTAGAAGAGTCTATACAAAGTAAATCTTGGGCCTCCATCACACTAAATTATGTTAGGTTTGCACATAATCCATTGGGCCTCCATTAGCCTCTTCTCATGATCTATTAATTTAGGCCTAGATAGAATTTCTATCCCAATTAAATCTCAAACCCAAATTAATAATTTATCTCTCTAAAGTCTCCATTCACTTAACTTGCCTAATGAGCCCATATTAATTACTCTTAATTAATTCTAATCCATGATTAATACCTTAATTAATTATGGGGTGTTACATAGTGCATTCCAAAGAGTATGATCACAACTCAATGTATGATCACAGCACAAAGTATAGTTGGAAGCATGATCACAACTCCACCAAGGACACGATCATAGTCCAATGCAAACAAATAGTCAAACTAATCATTTATTATAGAAACATATCATTTTAACAAATATGAGATTAATATGAATATAAACATGGGATTAAAACCCCTAGTTACCTCACTCAATAGTCAAATTCCTTAAGAGCTCTTAACCAGTGCCAAACACCCTAAGGATCCTAAATCAATTAAAATGCAACCTTTAGTCACTATTCACTACAAGAATAAGATGACCATTCATTATAGTCATTAAAAACTACGTAGAAATCACTTATCCAAGTCTTCAACAAGTTTTATATTCAAATTTGAGCCTTTTAAACCTAGAAATTACAATGGTTCACACCAATGCCTTGAAATTTCGCATATTGACAGAACCCAACACAAAAATCAATTATAGGAGATAAGTTTCAGCATATTCACACTTCAACATAGAGGGAAATACTTACCCAATAGTTCTTCTAGCCTCAAGCTCTAAAAATTATGTAAAAGACCACTAAAACACCCATTTTCAGATTTGGAGTAAGATGAAAATTCACTAAACAAATAATTAATCAAACTAAAATGGAGAGGAAGATATGAGGATCAACTTTTGTATAACTTAACTTGGCTAAATCTCCCTCTAGGTGAGCAAATCGGAGCCAAAATAGTGAAGAAACCTTAACCTCCTTCTCCCTATACATTTTTCTCTTGAGTGTTATGCAACCCAAGTGTGTTTTAGCACCAAAAATAAATGGGCAAGTAAGCTTCTTAAGGTTTTATGAAAGGGTAATAGACCTAGGGGCATTTTTGTCCAAGTGAGTATGGTCTTTGATAGTTAGTGTAACACCCCATAATTAATTAAGGTGTTAATTACGGATTAGATTAATTAGGAATAATTAATATGGGTTGAGATTTAATTGAGATAGAAATCCTATCTAGGCTTAAATTAATAGACCATGATAAGAGGCTAATGGAGGCCCAATGGGTTAGGTGCAGACCCAACCCAATTCAGTATGATGGAGGTCCAAAATCCACCTTGTATAGACTCTTCTAAGTGGCCCAATAACCCTTGTGTAGACCCACATTCTTGAGCTCTTCAAACTTGGCCCAAACTTAATTAAACTTCAGCAACCCAATGTATAAGAACTGGCCCAACAAAATTCTGCAACCCAACACTTTAAAACTGGCCCAATAAGCTAAAATCTGAAGCCCAAATGAAGTTGGACCTTGGAGCAACCCATGACCTATCTTTGACCCAACTTAAACTCAACTAAAACCCTAATACATCAGCCTCTTCCTCACACTTGCTGAAACATAAAACTCAAAAAGCAAAATTCGGAGGTTGAGAAGGAGGCTAGGGTTGGGGGCAAGAATTCTGCATTTTCTCACATTTAGAGCAAGATTTAGCCAAGGTAATAATTATATAACTTAATTCCCTCATCTTTCTCTTTAATTTGGCCTAATTAGTTTTTCATTTGGAACATTTTCATCCTACCCAAAATCTGAAATGTGGGTGTTTGGGGATTTTCTTGGTGAAATTCATAGGTGGAGGTTAGGGTTGACATCAGGTGAGTTTAAACCCTCTATTTTGATGTTTCATTTGTTAATTTGAGACCCCCATAGCTAATTTATAAAATGGGTATTAATTCTGTACAAATCTGCTTAGGATTTTGGGTGGAACATTGAGTTTTCTAGTGAAGGACACTCTAATCTGAATTTGGGATTTGTGGTGGCTGTTGCAATTTGTCTACAAGTGAGGTAACCGGGTTTATATCAATTCCATGTATATATTTGATTTAATTTCATATGTTGCTGTATATTAATGATTTGAAATGTTGAATGAATTGGTTGGCTATCTGTTGAATTGTGATTGGACCTTGTAAGTCCATGGTAGAGCTGTGGTGCGGCTGCCACCTGTGCATGTACTTCGATCGAGCACCGGGTTATGATCAAACCCAGATGCACTGAGCCCTGGTTGTGCTCAATGGGGAGTAGGCGCCGTGGATGGGCCTCTCCCGATGTTAATGGCCTTTAACATGTGATAATATGATTGCTAGTATGGGATAGTAATCATGATAGCTTAATTGATTTATTTGTTGATATGATGGATATGATTCTGATGTTGATTTTGATTCATGCTTATATGCTAATTAAACTGGATATATGATGGAATTGCCTTGGTTACTGAGATTTATATCTCACCCCATTTTATAGGATTGATATTTCAGGTGAAGGTTCCTCAGGTAAGGATAAGGGTAAGCAAGTGGATGAACATCCATGAGCTAAGGCCAGGTGTGGGGAGCTACACTTGGTCTGAGTAGAGTAAGGTAGATGCAATTTTGTTATTAGTTTACATAGCATCATAATGTAATCATGTTGCCAAGTGTAGGCATTCATATTTTGTTTGATTGAAATGTAACCGTTAAGGATTTAAGTCTCATTATAGTTGAATATTAATGTATGAACTTATAGTATCATATATATGGTTTTGTTGAAATTGTGATATGGATTACTATATGGGAATTGTAGTCATATGATGCCTTGGATATGGACATAAGCTATTGTTGAATGGAATCTCTATAAAATGTGCATGGGATGTTAATTGCTGCTAATGTATGTGTTCTTGCTGTCATATATTCATGAATTTGCTAATATGAGCTAGTTGGGCAAGTAGGAAGTAGTAATTAAGTTTTGCAATGGTAATGGATGGATTGATGGGTAAATAGGGTAGGTAAACACCATTAGGATCACATAAAATAAGGGAAAGTGGACCTGGAGTGTTTATAGGATGAGATTTAGAGTGTAGGAGGCGAAATTTTGGGCAATGTAATTACAGGAGGGATTCTCACCGCGGCTAAGAAGGCTTCGCCGCGACCAAATGAAAGACAGAGTTGAAGGGCGCCGCGGCATAACCAATCCCGCTGCGACGCAAGGGTGGAAAATTGGCCCAGGAAGTGACAGTGGCGAGGAGCATTGCGGCCTGATAAAGTTCGCCGCGGCACAAAGTGGGAAAAATCGCCTAGGAGGGTAACAGAACCAAAACTCGCCGCAGCGCATTATGCCCTGCCGCGGCATGAGTTGAGGAAATAAAATAAGGGTTAGACAGAAGCAGAACTCGCCGCGACACAAATATATTGTGCCGAGGCGAGGATTGTGAGGGTGAAGAATAGTAGATCCAAGAAGCATTTCCGCCGCGACGCCATGTAGGCTGGTCGCGGTGAAGGTCTAGCAGCGACGAGATTTGTGAAATTTATCCAGTGATTCCAGAAAGCAACTTGGCCGTGGCGGGGAAGTTATAGGCCGCGGCGCAAGTCCCCAACCTACTCCTTTTAGCCTAGAAACCCCAATTTCTTCAACGGTATGGTAAGAGATGATATAGGAACACTTGTGGGAGGTTATTGGGTATTAAAACTGATGGACGGTTGAATCATAAACCCCTTATAGTAGTAGGATCTCCTTTTTGTAAATTTTGTTTTGTTGTAGTGGTATGGTGATGACCCTAACATCAAGGTTCAAACATATTTTCGTAATATGGTAAAATATAATGACCTCAAACCTTGATCATTAATTAATAATCTTGTATTTAACCATAATCACTATGATTAGAAGGTAGGATTGTCACAGTTAGGCTCTTGTCAAATAGGTCTAACTAAGTTGGGTCTTCGATAAAAATAAAATAAGGCTTTTACAATTTATTATTGACCTAATAAAATTAATTATGGAGCTCTAATTAAATTTTAGCCTAATTAAATTCAAATCCACAATAATATTTTATTTTTTACTAAAAATTGACTAGTAATAATTATTTACCTCAAAATGTCCAAAATAATCATTTTCTTTAAAATGTATTATTTTCAAAGTTTTCCTTAAAACTTTATTTTCCATAATTTTCTAAATTTCTCATAATAAGTCCTTATTTTCTAAATTAAATCCTTAATCCTCACTAATCTCGTTTAATTTATTTATGAATATTACAATAATCATCATGATAAATCATGTTTAAAAAACAATAAAACCATTCAATAAATAACCAAAACCAAAATGCTTTGTCCTATGGACAATATCTATAGAATTATTGTGAAAATTCACACTAAAATCAAGATTAAGATAGCCAAAATTACTAAAACTAAGTTTCACTAGATTTATGGAATGTATAATGCATAATGTAAAAATAGGGTTCCTACACCATATAACTCTAATTTGCATGTACCAATCCTCTTCACCTTTCCTACATAAAGTCATATGCTCCTAAAAGGTAGTTAGCGATACACAATAAATGATCCTTTGTCTCTTAAACTCAAGCTTAGCCTTTTATACAAGCTTGCTAGATCTCTTCTTGTGCCTAGGTTTTATGGTCCAGGGTTTCTTACCCTTACCTTTATGCTTAAGCTTAGGTGTCCTAATAGTTTCTTACATAAAGCCATATGTTCTTAAAAGGTAGTTAGTAGTACTCAATAAATGATCCTCTCTCTCTTAAAGCTTAGCCTTCTATACAAGCTTGCTAGATCTCTTCTTGTGCCTGCAGTTCATGATCTAGGGTTTCTTACCCTTACCTTTATGCTTAAGCTTAGGAGTCCCTGTAGTTTTTGCCATATGAGCCTATTTAGATGTCTTAGTAGCCTTAAAGTGCTCATTTTTAAACATAATATGATGCTCAATATCCTTAAAGGACTTGATATTTTCATTATAGGTCATATTGACCTTTAGGTACTTTTAGCTAGTAGGTAAGGATGTTATGACAACCTACACTTACTATTTATATTAGAGGTTGTGACCTATTGATTTCAACTCCTTTATCATGATTAACATTTCCCTTAGGCACTAATTCATCATAGTGTTATAGTGCAATCTATATGTATCAAACTTAATGGTCAAACTCCTATGTTTGATAGCTAAAGTACCCCTAAACTTAATTTTCAATGCAATCCACATGACTTAAGCTACCAGATAAGCCTCAAATTCACACATGAGATCATCAACTAAATCGCTTAGCATTTTTATGCAAACTATGATGATCTTTTCTTCAAGGCTTGAAAAGCATTAAGATCTCTCTAGTGTTAATGCTTGTTTGCATGCTCTGGCTTAACCATGACATGGTTCAAAGGCTCCAAAATATCTTGTTCCTCAAGGATATACTAAATCTTATGAAACCAAATGTTATAATTGTCATTGTTCAGCTTATCACCTTTGTTTAATTCAACAATAATGGTCATAAAAACCATTTCTTTTTAAGACTTATTTATATACATTGACATAGAACTAACGAACACATACACAATACCTATGTTCAATATATTACAATTAGACTAACAAAGGTATACAGTTAGGTCAATGATCAAAAGGTTATATTTGTCTTACTTTCATCACACTTTGCCTAAGTATACCCTTACTCTTACAATTTAACTATGTGCAAAACATTTAATCTTTTATTTTGGTTCTTGAAACAAGCTATTTGTTAAATTGACTCAACAGCTCCTACTAGAATGAGCATCACTCAAGATGCATATTTCACAAATCATCTTTTATCAAACCAAGAATTCATTTCTTTAGACACTCCATTTCTTGAATTCACAATCTAAATGATTTGTCACATTAGTTGGCCATTTTTTGGTTAATCTTATGGTTGATCCACTTAGGGGGGACTTTCCATGTGAATCCTTTTCTCAAGCCCATTATATCTAAAATGGCTTGAACTTCTCCTATACTAAAATTGAAATAGCAAGATAGTTTACCTCACATTCATTCTTTGCAGCACTCTTCTTTAAGCTTTATCTCAGCTATGTATTTAAGAAAACTAAGCCTTCCCTTGGCTCTTAGGTTTTTTCTCATAAGTTCTTAGTAGTCATCTTCAAGTGGCAATTAATTAAAACTTTGACCCAGGAAGCCTTAGAGAAAACCCTACCCTTTTATTTTAGCTTTATCTTAGGCTCATATGTTTTATTTAAGTGAAGTTTTTTTCCCTCTCGTTCAAATCCCTATGCCTTTTTACATAAGTTGCTAAATTTGTTGAAGTAGCAATGTTCATCATTTCTTGAATGCAATAAAACAAAAATTTTAAATTAAAGAAAATGTTTTGCCCTTTTCAAGCATCATTATTGCTATTTAAGAAATTTTTAATAACATAATTACATATAATTTGAATTATAGCATACTTTCTTAATTATTATGACCTTTATATTTCATATGTGTATATGAACACTAGGTAATACTATCCACACATGGTCATACCATATACCAATGTATAGACCATGATGTTAGGAATTTTTTTAGACCAAAACCCTAAAAAAGGAAGCCATACACATTGATAGAAGGCCTTTGCCTCAAAAAATTATAGGAAAATTAAAATTAAAAAGGGAAGTCCATTTGCCACCTTCTAGGCATTTGTGGGTCATGCGGCTTACACCATTGGTCTTCTCCTGACTTGCTCTTTCTATTGGAATGCTTAGTTGGCCAATGTGAGGCTGGGGTGAGCCACATGTGCCACACCTATATGTGGGCTGCTGAGTCATCTTCAACTTCCAGCTTCCTAGTTTTCCCAAAATTTTAAGAAAACTTATAACTAAACCACCAACTTTGAGGCCTCATATGTCTTTGGTTTCTTGTCCAAATCATGCACAATATATACCATTAAAAGCTTGTAGACTGAATTTTCCAACCATATATAGCTCACACATTGTGGTAGCCTAAGGAGAGAATGCTTGTAACACCCCCAAAATTAATTAAGGTGTTAATCATGGATTTGGGTTAATTAAGAATAATTAATATGAAATAATTGGGCAAGTTAAGTGAATGAAAATTTTAGAAAGATAAATTATTAATATGAGTTTAAGATTTAATTGAGTTATAAACCCCATCTAGGCCCAAAATTAAATTAAGTAGGCTAAGGTTGGGAACTAATAGAGACCTAATAATTTTAGGTGCAGACCTAACTTATATAAGCCCTTGTAATTGGCCCAATACCCCTTATGCATATCTTAACTTAGTGGGCTCTTGAAAACTTGACCCAACCCAACTAAAAGTCTGAATTGTTAAAGTTGACCCAATAACTTACTGCTTCAGCCAAACAACTAATGGGAGCCTAATAGGTCCTTGGGCTGATGGGTTGACCCATAATCCATTTAGAACCCGATTTAAAACCCTAAAAATCATTTTGTCCACCCCTATTCTGCAGAAACACAAGAAACAAAAGGGAAATTCGGAGGTCCAAAGGGGAGGTTAGGGTTCTTGACATATTTCCACCATTTTCCACTTCTAGAGCAAGATTTAGCCAAGGTAATAGTTGTATAACTTAATCCCCTTCTCTTTCTTTTCATTTTGGCTCAATCAATTTTTTATTTAGAGCATTTTCACCATACCCAAAATCTGAAATGTGGTTGTTTGAGATTTTCTTGGTGAAATTTCATAGGTTGGGGCTAAGGGTGTTAATAGATAAGTATAAACTCTTTATTTTGATGTATTTCCTACTGGTTTAAGACCTCCATAGTAGACTTATAGTATAGGCCTTAATTTTGTGCGAATTTTCCTATGGTTTGGGGTGATATTTTGATGTTTCTGGTCTTGGGAAAGCAAAACTTGAAATTAGAGACTCTTGGTGATTGGGTAAATGTTTCTGAGTAGTTCTATATAGCTTAACTCCTTGAGTAATGAGTTTGTTGATATAAATTGTAATTAGGGATAGTAATGGCTTGATTTTGTGTCCATAAGATAAAATAGCATTCAATTGGCTCTTAGAGGATTGGCTGCAAGTGAGGTAATCGGGGTTCATGCTAATTCTATGCATATGGCTATTTAATTTTGTATCTGCTGCATGATTATGATTTTGAATGTTAAATGAATTGGTTAGCTATCTGTTATATGTGATTAGACCTTGTGAGTCAATGGTAGAGTATGGTGCGGCTACCACCCATGCATGTGCTTCAATTGGGCATCAGGTTATGATCAGACCCCAGATGCACTGAGCCCTGGTTGTGCTCATTGGGGAGTAGATACTGTGATGGGCCTCTTCCAGTGTTAATGGCCTTTAACATGTAAAATTGTGATTGCTAGTATGGAATAGTAATCATAGATAGTCTAATTATTTCATTTACTGGTATGGCTGGTATGTTTTTTGATGCTTATATGAAATCATGCATATATGTTAATTAAACTAGAATATATGAATGGAATTTGCCTTAGTTACTGAGATTTGCATCTCACCCCGTTTCATGGGATTATACTTTCAGGTGAAGGCCCTTCGGGTAAGGATAAGGGGAAGCAAGTGGATGAAAATCCATGAGCTCCAGCCATGTGTAGGGAAGGCTACACTTAGGCTAATTTGAGTAAAATAGATACAATTTTGTTATTCGTTTATATAGCATCATCATGTAATCATATTGCCAAGTATAGACGTTTATATTTTGATTAGTTGGAATGTATTTATTACAGAGTTAAGTCTCATTATAGCTTAGTATTGGATGTATGAACTTATAGTATCTGATGTATGAACTTTGTTGGATTCATGATATGGTCTACTATTAGAAATGTCATCATGGGATATATTAGTTTTGTTGATTTGAATCAGTGATGTATAGAATCTCTAATGGAATATGTATTGAATGATAATGGTTGATAGTTCATAAACTCTTACTGTTATTACTCTATGGATTTGCTGATATAGGGTAGTTGGAGGAGTAGAAATTAACATTTAAGTCTTGAACTAGTAATGATAGATATGCTGGATAAATTAGGCTAGTGAAAGCTATTAGAACCCCACAAATTAAGGTAGAGTAACCCTAGGGTGTCATTGGAGGGAGAATGGAGAGTATGAGATAAGACTTTAGAAGTTTTAGGATCAAAAGGCATTTCGCCTCAGCCAAAATATTGTTAGCTGTGGCCAATAAAGGTGAAGTTTCCCAGGGGGAGTACTAGAGAGCAATTCGCCGCAGTGAGAAGCGGAATTAGCCACAGCGAGAAGCGGAATTAGCGTCAGCGAAATGTGAGAGGCCACACTAAGAGTCATCCAAAGGGTAATTCACCGCGGCTAAATGGGAATTGGTCACAGTGATCTTTTGTAAAAATGAGTCAGGCATTCCAAAGAAGAATTAGTCGTGGCGAAAGGGGGAATTGGCAGTAGCCAATAACGAGAGGCGAGTGAGGTAGGCTCCAGGAGGTTTCCTCGTTGCGGCGCCATGTAGTTTAGCCACGGCGAAGCTCTAACTCACTGCAACGAAATCTATAAAGATATAAGGGTGAACCCAAAAGCAATTGGCCACGGTGCAAGGACATTTAGCCTCGGCTAGTGGTCCCAAACTCTCATTCTAACCTAAAAATCTTGGTGTTTCATATGGTAACCTTAAGGAATGACTTAGAAACATTAATAGAAGATTCTTGTGAGTTGGAATTAATGGGTAATAGAATCAAAAGCTTATAAATGAGTGCTTGTTTCCTTTGTATATATAAATTCTTGTAATTATTTAGTTGATGACTCTAATAACATTACGATTCAAATTTCCTTGCATTTTCCAAATGTAATTAGTCATAATGTCTTGTAACCCTGATTTATGGTTATTAATCACATATTTTACCTTAATTACAATGGTCAGAAGTTAGGGTCGTCACAATGCTTAGCCTAGAAGTTGGATCCTTGAACACGTTTTTACATAACATAAAAATTCAATTTTTCTCTAATGAGTTATATGTTTAATACTAAATTTTAACCAAATGTTTTACAACCTATAAGTATTATTTGTTGCAAAACTCAAGACCTAACATAGTTGATGGGTTTTGTCGCGCAACCCTCAAAATAAAACTAGGTTAAAAATTATATGCAATATAGGGCATAACTTAGGTCATCTCCCTTGGAAATGGAATTCAATATTTAATTAGGTTTTCTAAGTGTTAAAGGATCCTAGAACTACCTAAATTAAGGGGGGTTTTGATCTAATTAAACTAAGTAAATTGAAATTGAATTAAAATGACTAACTACCTAATTGTGTGAATTTGGTTGAATGATAGACTTGTGACTAACTTTGGATTCATCTCTTGGTATCCACTATCCTTATCTTAATCCAATTGTAATTAATTCTAGTCTAAGAGTCCCTATTTGTATCCAATACAAATTATCTTGAGTTACCATGCAAGAATTAAGGGACTAATAATTTAATGTTGAATTGAAACCTCAATCCTGCATCAAATTGTCAATTCTTGTCTTTAAGATCAATGAACACTTGAATTGAACGATTAATTGATCAATTATCCTCTAAATTAACACCCTAAGATGTCTGATTAATCAATCAAACTCCAAAGAATCATCAAATCAAACAATTAAGCATATAATTTCACTCATGCATTTCATCGAATACCTTTATGGCATACATGAAAAATTAAAGGAAAATGCAAAATTCAGTATTTAATCAAATCAATTAATCAACAAAAAGGTTTTCTAATTAGTTTCTAATCAGCCACTAATTACAATTACATAAATCTCAATCAAATACATCTCAACTAAGCATGTGCAAGAAAAAGATAAAGTGTAGGAAAGTAGAAATTCTTAGTCAAAATTCTTTTGATCTCTCCATGGATTCAAGCTTTAACCAAGATCCTTTTCCAAGCTAGCCATAGATGGAGATTAGAGTTTCATTGGAATGGAGGAATGGAGGAAAATGGATAAAGATGGCTACTGGCGTGGAGTGGAGTGGACGAAGGATGGAGTTGCTTTCTGTGTATGCGAATGGAATGGATGGATTCTCGTGGCGTGATGGAATGACGATGGACCATGCTACTGCCTCTAGCCTCCCTCACGTGTTTCATTAATCATTTCACGTGCCCAGCCGCTTTTCCTTGAGTCCCTCACGCGTTCTGCCCCTTAATGAATCACATGCTTCAGTTTATTCTTCACATGTGCTGCTCTCCAATTCAGACTCGTGCAAATCCATGTCAATTGTTATTTAAATTGCTCCTTATAAGCTTGTTGCCTTACATGATTTCCACATCAGCTTCTTTGCTTCTCTTCCAGCTCGAGCCTACGTGCTGCTTCATTCCTTCAATGCGTGTTTTCTTTCTCTACCACGAGCTCCTTTTTCTTCCTTCCTTCTAACCCGTAGCTTCTTGAATCATTCACACGAGTCTCTTTCCACCAGCTTATGATTTCTTACGTCAGATTTCTACGTCAGAATCTGCATGCATGCATCTTCCTCGTGACTTATTCAACTCGTGTTTTCTCCATCATGTAGCTGCTTTCTTTTTCTTTCCGTGAACCCGAGTCATTTGCTGCTCCTTCTACTCTCAATCCAAAGCTTCTGTTCACGCGAGCTTCTTCACGTAACTCTGCTTTAATCACGTTCTCCACGTGAGCTTCTTCTCCTTCATTTACTTTAACGTCAAGCCCATTCTTTAGCTATTGTTCCACGTCTGGTTCTTTTCTCATGCAGCTGCGTTGTAGTGTGTTTGTTTTCTTAGCTTCATCTCCCCTAACCCATAGCTTAAATGAGTGGCTTCTGCATGCGAACAAGAGAGCTAGACGTATGGTTCACTTCATCCCCGTAGCTCTAACTTCCAGTTTGTGTGTATATCCTTGTGTAACAGCTTGTGAGTGTGTCTTCCATGTGAGAACAAGCAAGCTGGAGCTTGCTTCCTCGTTTGTTTCTTCTTCGTCCAGCCCAACATGTTGTTTCTTCTTTTCACACTAGCTGACCCGTGGCTTCTTCTTCACTCACCCAAGCTCATCACGTGCTTTGCATTCTTTATTCTTTTAATACCATAGCTTCTCTTTCAACTCAGCTCCACCTTCTTCCTTCATTCCCTTGTGAGCTTCCTCTCCATTTTTCTCACATGCACGCGGCTTTTTGTTCCTCTGTTTCAGCCACATCAACTCTTGCTAACCCGTTTGTATAAAGAGTGAAGTTGCTCTCCTCTTGAACCATATTAGTGAGCTGAAGCTGCATAAGCTACATGAATGTGTGCTTTCTTCATTTAGCTCCCTGCTTCTTTGTTCTACTCTACGTGAGCTGACAAGTCTCCTCACTCGAGCTTCATTTTCCACATTCTGCCTCTTAATATGATCGTGGGATATGTGACTGAATGTGATGGAACTGAACATATGCATCTTGGACATGTATAAGAAGTATGTAGAGCCTTCCACGTGCCACCAATTTAAACTTTATTTTAAATTCCTTTTCCCATAAAAAATTGCAAAAGAAAATGAAATAAAATAAGCAAAATAAAACAAAACAAAATATTAAGTAAGAAGAATTCACAAAGAAAATATTTCAATGAAATTTATGTATTAAAATTCAAAAGTTTGCAAATAAATTTCTAAAGTACAAGTAATGGCCAATGAACTCAATTATCCACTAACTAAATCCATTAAGCCTTATTTAACTATTAAAAAGCTTAAACTAAGGAGAATAAAATATATAAAAATCATGCTTATCAATAGTGTTTACATTATTTTACCAATAATGATCAAGGTTGTCTAAAAAGCTTAAACTAGGTACCATCCATTCTCAAATTTAGAAAGAGCATATCTAGACCTAATGCTCTAATACCAATGTAAGGAAAAATATTTTCAAAATTCAAATCAAAATAAAATTTGTTGCGGAAGAATTTTGTACTTGATAGGATTCTTACTTTTATTCATACTCTACTTTGATCATTAGCTTTCACGATTTACAAAAATCACTTGATCGGCTTTGCACATAGTTTTTATTAACAAGTGCACCCAAACCCTAAAGGAAAGTTGTTCTCTTGCTCTTTGTACTTTTCTCTTATGTTTATTTTAGTGTTAAAATGTTGCCCTAGTCCTTTTTATATCTCTTAAGAAGAAATAAGATAAGATACTAATAACCATTCTCAAATTTCAAGTTTCAAGATTTAAAATTAATTATTAAATAATAATTAATCATCCTAATCATTTAATTCATTGAATTAATTAAATTAATCAATTGAATTAAAATCTATATTGGATCAACATGAAGAACAACTACCATCTGATGTGGTATAAAATTAAAACTAACTTTCAATTATGTGTGTGTGTGTTTTCAATTTAACTAACAAAAAATATCATAAATTTTATCTCATAGAATCAAACCCTTTTCAAAGAAAAGAATCAAAATAGCATAAAAGATGCAATTTCCTAACACTTTGCAGACAAAATAAACCTACCCTACCCCCTAGCCAACTAACCTCTCACTTTTAACCAATAAAAATCTAGTTAAGCAAACAAGGGATTGCAATATGGGAAAATTAGAAAGAAAGATCCAAACTCTACAAAAACTATAATGAGGGACCTTAAAAATCTAAATTATTTTTAAAGACCAAAGGAGCTAAATTGATGATTGGAAAGACTGAAATGCCCTAATGAAACATAACATTACTCTAGTTCTCTCTATTGACGCATCTCTCCTTCTCTTTGACTCTCCATTGCCCAATACCATGGCTTGAATTTCTTTATCGACTGTTGCTCCACCATCGACGATTTGTACCTTGCTCACTAGACCCCTCTTTTGATTGTTTCTCCCTTGCTCGCAAGACCTCTCATTCGACAATTTTTCCATTGCTTGCAAGACCTTTCCTTCTCTTTATCTTGATGTGCTCTGCAAATTTGTTCAAGTTTAGATTCAGTCTTTACCATGGTGATAGTTAGGGCAACTTATTATAGCATCATCTTTGACTATGGTCATCGATAGTGAGCAAAACTACTTGTTCATAAGGTTCATTATTTCCTTCCTAATAAAATGTTAGTTGTAACATCCGATTCTCTGAAAATAAGAGAAAACGTGAGAAACATCACGTATGATTTCTTTGTAAACGAACGAAATTCACCAAATACAAAAGGAAGTCCCCCGAAATGAGATAGTTAAGCTCCCAAAAAATTTGGAAAGCATTCTAGACTCCTAAAAATGAGAATCCCAAGCTCAGACGGAAAGAAAAAAGGAGCTAAAATGAAGAAACAATTTCTTACGAAAAGCTTACGAAACGTAATGGCATTTTTGTAATTTTGAGCAAATTTTGGAATTCACATAGGATGGCTTTTTAAATGAAAATTTTGAATTCTCTGGGGTTTTCAGAGGCCTTGAAAATCATGGAAAGCCCCAGGACAGTTAAATCCCCTTTAGTAGATTTTTTCCAATGTCGGTGTACTTGAACTTTGACGGATTCATTCAGAAAGGTTTTAGCTCTGATTTGAGTGATTCCAAAGTCATTTTACTAAATTGGAAACCTAAATTTCATAATGGAAAATACGGTTCTCAAAAAGGAGCTAAAACAAAGGAGAAACGAAAATGCCAAGAACGAAGGACAAAATGGGAATTTTTGAAAAGTATAACTTATTTCCACCTACATATATGATGCACCCTTCTTCTCCCTTCATTATGCATGACCATGTTCTACCCAAAACCAGAGGAAAACCCTAGGGGATGTGGCACACAAGAGGAGGAAGAAAAGAAGGAGAAATTCAAGGTAGAAAGGTATGGATTTTCATGGTTTTTCATGCTCTTTCTCTTCCAAACCTCTTCTCCTTCATTCTCCTTTATTTCCTATGACTATAATGAAGTATATGGATCTGTTTTAGAGGAGAAATTGAGGGAAATTTTCTGATTTGAAGAGACGAGCTCAAAGAACACAAGATTCAAGTGAGAAAAAGTAAGAAAACAAGGTAATTTCTCTTCCTATGGTTGTCATCTTTGGTTCCCTTCTCCACCATTTTGCCCCACTTGAGAAAAGCCTAGGAGGAGATGATTTTTAGGTAGAACCAACAATTAATCTAAGGAAAAAGGGTGTGGAGATTAAGAATATACAAAGGGAATTATCAAAAAATCATTAGATTTCAAGATGCAAATTCTATGGTTTCAAGTATTCCTTCCAAATTTTGATTTTGTGTGATGATTCCTAGATCTAATTAAGAGTTTAAATGAGTTCCTAAGATCCCTAAGATGCTCCCCACATGCTTTCTCCTTCAAGAAAACAAAGAGAATTCCAAGGAGGCCAAGGAAGCCCTATGTCTCGACCAAACAAGGTTGAGGTAGTTAGGGAGAGTTTTAAATTTTTCTAAGGCCATTCTTGAGTCATGTATGATGAATGAAAATGAGGAGAGGCCTTGGAAAAAATTTAGAACTCATAGAAAATGATTTAGTGCTTTAGGTTCCATATTATGACCTAAAGAAGCAACATGTAGTTAGGCTCTTTGTTTTAATTGTGTGATGACTCCAAGAGGTTTAAAAGGAGTCAAAAATCATATTTAAAAGGAAAGAATCGAGCCTAGAATTTATTTGAGGGGTGTTGCTTCATTAGGTGCATTTATGGACCATAATGAGATTATAAGCCAACCTAGTGTTTAAGCAAATTGTATGGCCTTAGAATTAAGTTCATAAACCTAATTGGATTCCATAAATTGTGTCTAGACCAAGAGAAACCATCTCCACAAATTTGTGAGTGTGTGGCTGAAAGAGGAGCCTTGAAATCCAAGGAAAAAGTGTGTAATTGTGTACAAAGTAGCTCTCTCCACCTTCTCTCATGCATGGATGTGTGTTTAGCTTATCTTAGAATGTGTGTATGTGTATTTTCAAGCCATGAAAAATATGCTAGCATGATTTTGTATGCCATGATCCATGATGCCACATTATGCTTTCAAATGAATGTATGATGTTTGTTAGAGTTTGCTTGAGTGTGGAGAGGCCAAGAACTCTTAACCATGATGAGGATAAGCCAAAAACCCTTAAGATTGGTTGAAATAAAATAAAGAGTCTCCTAAAAGTAAAGTGGGCTCCCAATAGTATGGTTAAGTCCAAGCATTTCTTAAAGAATGGATGAGGCAAGTCCAAAATCCATGAGGAAAATTGTGAGGCCAATCCAAACACTTAGTGAGCTCTTGGATGTCTTGTATGACTTGTTCACATGCCAAGCTTGCTTCTTGAATGTTCATGACTTCCATTTTATTCATGCATGTATTTTTAAGGCTTGCTTTGCATAGATTATGTATGATTGAATGGGAGATGAGCTATTAGGATTCTTTGAATCTCATTCCCTCCTCTCTAATGATCTAATATGCTAGGTGGACTAAGTGGATATGATAATGGGAGCCAACAACATTAAAGAAGAGAGATTGACAACCATATGCCTAGCCTTTATCTTTTTAAAATTATAATGATGCTTCATATGTATATTGTTGTTGTAAATGGTCTATGACCCCTTAGACATATGTAATTATAATATTATGTGATGTATGAATGTATGGATATAATGTATGAACCCTAGAATAGAATTTGGGTATGTAATGCCATAGTATGCATTTTGGAAAGGTTAGTGTAATATGCATATGTGTGGATGGAAAGGCCAAAATGAGATGCATGGGGTTTGGGACCATTTAGGCAGCTCACACAAGTCCTAAATGTGCTTTTAGACTTGCCCAAAAGGTGCCAAAATCAAAGAAAAGCCATTTGGCAATTTTGGTATCCCATATGGAGCCAAAAATGACCATAATGAAACCCTATGTCACTTTTTAGCCAAATGAGTTATTCTTAGTCTGAGATTTGGCATGCAATTAGGTCTCATTAAAATCTTTTTGAGAAGTTAAAGATCATAATTTTTGGAGGTCTATAGAATATTTGAGAATTTTTCAAAGTTGAAAATTTTTTTGGTTTTGGTCTGCTGCACTATTCATTTGGTTCGAAAATGAATTCTATCACACAAGGCCCAAATGATATCCAATTGCCACAAAATTTTATATAGAGAAATTAGAAATTCACAATGACTTGTATCAACTAAAAGCACCTCAATTAGAAGTCTAGAGAGGGAGATATGAATTTTTGAACATTTTGTCCAGTATCAAGAGTTTTGCCCGACTTGAGTTACTATTATATTAAATTTCGAGGTCTGGGTTGCCTGACCTGGTCTAAAAGTATTTTTTCCCTCTAGTTAACATTCACAGCTTTCCATATTGGTATCATTTTCATGGATTGGATTTGTTTGGAATTAATTGTACATTTTCAAAATTTGCTACAGAATCTATGATAGCATCAGGAGGCAGTTTGACCTCTGGAACTTTTCAAATGTCAAACACCCTTTGTGATAGATATTATGGTCTGGGCATATGTTTAATGTGAAGGAGACATCCGTAGCTTTCCAGAATGGCCAAGAATGTGTGATTTTGATTTTTCTAGAATTAGTTATGATTTTCCAAAGTTTGGTCAGAAAAAGGAGCAAATCTGGCCGAAAATGCACTTAAGTAATTTGACCTCCCCTTTGATTTTCATGAGTTGTGGGCATGATTTTATGACACAAAAGCATTGTATTGATGTCATTAAATATGCAAATATATAGTATAAGTTCACACGGTCCACGTGATATCGAGTGAAATTTTTATACACGACGCAGCACAATTAAATGCATTATTGTTAATAGACTTTTCTACTTCCCTCATGGAATTTAATGATGTGAAGCACATGAGTATCATGAAATGAGCTAGAATTTAAGGTGTTACATTAGTGATTTACATGTCTTTACTTTGTATTCCAAATATGTCTAGCTATTGTTGGTCTAGGAATCTAGGCAATGAAAGACCACAATCGAAGGTATAAACTATAGAGATTCTTGGCTTAGAATTTTAGATATCAAATTGCTGACTTTTGGCTTTAAGTGACTGCTATTGTGTTATAGATTTTTCCTGACTTGTTTAAAACTTTCATAGTCATACTAAATTTAGGATAAGTGAATCTCCTTTAATCTAAACACACCTAAATCGAATAGTAATGGGCTTAAAATTCGATAGTGAAGCACAATCCCTCAAATGCGAGTAGTAAATTTCCTTGAATCTATGATAATGTCTCTAAACCTAATAGTAACGAGTTATAAAACTCAATAGTAAGTATGCTATACAAAAATGCTAAAGATGGTGGTAAAATCCCTTAACTACAATAATAATATACCTAAATTTGGAAGTAAGGGACCCAAACTTTAATAGTAAAACACAATCCCTAAAGATTTGACCTTGATTTCTTTTTTATGTAAACTCAATAGTAAAACTTGATTCTTAACATAGTCCCTAAACTTGATTTCTTTTATAAATGTAATATTTCTTTTTTTTTTTTATGATAACCTTTGGTTTCTTTTGGTTTGACCTTGATGATCACACACTTCTTCAAAGTCATCTCTTATGCAAGCATATGCATTTTACTACTTGTAAAATTAATACTTCATTTTTACGATGATAACCTCTGACGAGATAGGGTTTAAGGGCTTTGTAATCAAGTCAACAACTATGTATCCAAACACTTTCTTTTTTAAGGGGGAAAAAAACTTATGAGTTACTTATTCTAGTTTATTATTTAACTTCCCCTAAAATGAAATACTCTTATGAATCCTATTCAAATGCAAAAAGATTAATATGGAATCTCATCTCAAAATAGATTATAATAGCTAGCTAGTATTTGTAAAGTTTAATTTTTAAATATAGCAATTTTGCATATTATTCATTGCTTTGGATCATTATTATTTAATATTAAGAATTATATATATATATCCAATCCTTAATTTTTATATTTAAATATTATCTGATAGACAAAAAAGACCATGTTTTGATAAAGTTTGAATTTAATTATTATATTTAGATATTATCTTATAGGCATATATATATATATATATATCTTAATCATGCTAGTGGAATTATATAAAAAATGATAATTAGTCTTTCACATCAAATATTCAACGTGGTAAAAAAGGAAATTATTAGTTTTTCTCTTCAATTTTATGTAATTAAGCAGTATTTACTTGCATTTATTTATTTATTTTTAAATTTAACTATCTAGCTCCTTAACTTCTGTAGATCATATGCCAAGCAAAATGCTTCTATTTAATTTTCTTTGAGTGTAGAACCAACAAATTTAGATTGAAAAAGCATGTGATTGGACACTTCGAAGTGAGCATATAAGATAAGAATTCAATTATTCAATTTATTAGTGATTAAATGAATGTCTTTAATGGCAATTGTATATGAAATATTGAGATTGTTATAGTTTAAAAGATATATTTCAAAACAGAAGAGGGTGGATGCTAGTCAATTATAATGGTTGGTCATTAGCCTTACATGAGAAATTTAGTATTTAGTTATCAAATTTGGGTATAACCTAACTTGATTAGAACTAGTATTTTTTGGTACCTAAATTATATGTAAATGCTTTAGTTTTGTAATATTTTAAGTTCCAGATTGTCATGTTGATAGGGAACAAATAATCTTAGGAATTTCTTCATGTCACATATCCATCAATCAATGTAGTTGAATTATAGAGATCTCATCATGTTTACCTATACTATGGTATGAGATTCTTATTTAATTATCTATTATGCTCTAATGTTTGTGACTTATATATAAATGGTTGCAATTTTCAAGAACAATTGAATGATTGTGTCCAACTTGTATGGGACTTGGTTAACTATCCACTCAACAAGTGTTGTCTTGATGTAATGGCCTCTAAACTGGCAACAAACCAAAGGAAGCGAAAGAGAATATAGTAATTAATTCATTATTTTATCCATTTGGTTTTATATCATTATGTTATTAATAAAAAAGATCTAGATATGAACATTGTAAAAAAATTGTTTGAAATATTATATAGTTACATTTATGATAGGAAAAATTACAATAAAGGACCCATATCATCAAATATTTACAATGAAGGACCTTAAAAGTTAAATTACTAATAAGGATTATCATTACCATCAGGCTTTAAGGGATTTTATTACCAATTGTAGGGGATTTACTACTAAGTATAGGAAAGTTTAGTAACTTTCCTATATCCAATAATAAATCCCCTAAAACTGATAGTAAAATTTCTTAAAACTTGATGGTGATTATAGTCCTTAAAAATAATTTTGATTTTTAAGGTCCTTCATTATAAATATTTGATGATATGGGTCCTTCATTGTAATTTTTCATTTATAATAATAGTATTATGTTGTTCAAAATTCCTTCAAGTTCTTTTTTGTGCTAACAAATTCAATATTTACTTATTAATTCAGCCATTAACCTTCTATTAATGACTACTTTCTTGCAAGTAATGGTATCTATCTTTTTGCATAGTAATTTTTCTCTAAAGATATTTAATAATGGTCAATATGCATAATAGTAAATTTTCTTAGAATCTAGTAAGTAATACCATTAAAGTTGATAGTTATGATTCTAAAACTCAATTACTCTACAAAGACTCTAAACATGATAGTAAATTTCTTAAAGTCTAATAATAACACTCTTAAATCAAGTAGTGATGATCCTAATGCTTAACAGTAACTATACTTTGCAAGGTCCCTAAACATGATAATAAATTTAATTAAATTCAGTAGTAACATCCCTAAACTTGGTTGTAAGGGTTCTAAAAGTCAATAGTATGCCTATTGTAGTGTACCATTACACATGCACTTGGTAGTAATGGTCATGATCTTCGTTTCCTTATTTCTTCATCTTTCTTCCTTTCATTTCATCATAAAACTGAGAGATGCCAATGTATTTCTTCCATTAGCTTTTCATTTATGCCCATCAAGACCTCAATTGATAAAATTGTAAAAGAGATCTAACAAAATGAAAACCCACTTATCTTTCTTATTGAAGTAGAGGACCAAGAAGATGACTCATATGTAAATGGTTGTGATTTTCAAAAACAATAAAAAGCTTCTATGTTTTGGGGACCATATTTTACTATTGAGTTTTATGCACGTTACTATGAAGTTTAGGTTTATTACTACTGAATTTAAGGAAATTTACTATTATGTCTTGGAACCTTGCAGAGTATACTTACTATTGAATTTTAAGACCATTACTACTAGGTTTAAGGATGTTACAATTGGATTTGAGAAAATTTAATACTAGGTTTTAAAGACCATGTTTTATCATTGAGTTTTAAGTGCATTACTATCAAGTTTAGGAATATTACTACTAAATTTAAGAAAAATTATTATAATGTTTAAGGATCTTGCAAAGTATAGTTATTATTGAGTTTTATGACCATTACTATTAGATTTAGGAATGTTGCCATTGGACTTCAAGAAATTTACTATCATTTTTAGGTCCTTTTAAAGTAATTAATTTTTAGGACCACAACTACTAGGTTTAATGACATTACTTATTGGATTTTAAGAAAATTTACAATTATGTGTGTTGATCATTATTACCTTTTTTAGAAGAAAATTACTACTCAAAAGGATAATTACCATCACTTATAGAAAGTGGGTATTACTAGAAGGTTAGTGACCATATTAACAAGTAAATATTGAATTTGTTAACATAAAAAAGAACTTCAAAGAACTTTGAACAGTATAATATTATTATAACTGTAACCATACAATATTTCAAACAATTTTTTCTATAATATTCACATCTGGATCTTTTTTGTTAATAACTATAATGATACCAAATGAAATGGATGAAATAATAAATTAATCACTACATTCTCTTTCGCTTCCTTTGGTTTGTTACTAGTGCAGAAGCCATTACATCAACATGACACTTGTTGAGTGGATGGTTAACCAAGTTCTACATAGGTTGGACACGAAACCCATCCAATTGTTGCTAAAAACCACAACCATTTACATACGAGTCACAAACATTAAAGCATGGATAATTGAAAGAGAAGCTCATACTAGAGTAGAGGTAGGCATGGTAAGACCTCCCATGTAGATTTCGATTCCCCACAAATGAAAATAGATGCATAATTAACTCTTAAGTGGATTATCATAAATCACAACCATGTTAGTGAATAGACAAAATCCATCACGTGAACTTCTATAGTCCTAATTTGTATTTGTGTGAGACTTGATCGTTATCTTTCATGATGCTCTATCCTTATAGTTACAAAATCAATACCATACAACTACCACCACAAACAACTAATGAAAACACCAATAATATCTTTCTATGCTTCATCAATGATTTTCTTGAAGTCACAACAATGAAAAGTTTTTCATAATAAAAACATAGAAAATTAAGAATGAACAAGATTCTTTATATCTAAGCATAATTGAGAATGAATAGATACATGCAAGTTAGAAGTCATCTATAAAAATTTAATTAATAAATTAAGAAAAAGTGAAAACATGACATAAAAGCAAGAGGGAATGGTATTAATAATAAATGAGTTATCTCTATATTTCAGGTACTTAGAACTAATTTTTAGAAAACTTTTTACTATGTTTTAGGATCATTTCTACTTAACTACTATAATTTTAGGAAATTACTTATATATCATAAAGAATTACAAGGTATTTAGTTAAATCCATAGAAAATATTAGAAGTTATAGTTTATATTACCCACAATCTATGAAAATGATTTGAAATTGCATTGTGCTTATTGTATAAGTTGCTTTATATAATCAAATTAGGACATCAGGATCATTGTAATTTCTATACTCACCTTTTGCTAATAGTTCACACATTCATTTTTAAACATATAGATTCTGACCCTATCTTTCATTTCCAATTGCATACACAACTTTTAATTGTAAGACAAACTTAAGAGTATGATAGATGAAATGTATACATTAGTAACCAGAGCAACTGTAATTGCTTTTATGAGTATAACAAATGAAGTATACACAATAGTCCTAAAGGTGAATTATTCCTCCTTTTCTTGTCAAAAGTATGCATAATTAACATTCTTTATATCATCTTTAGAAATTTTAGAGTGTTGAAAATACATACATAATTTTAGAATTAATATTAACCTAATTTTGCCTTCTTTAGATCTTTCACACTTTGACAATACAACTTAAAAGAGTTAAACTAGTTATTATCAAGATTAGGGATGTTACTATTTGATTTAAAGATATTTATCATTGAGTTTTAGGAACCATGTTTTACTATTGAGTTTTAGACTTATTACTACCAAGTTTAGGTTAAAACTTCTATGAGATAATTACTTTGAATCTTGTAAATTAAGGGCCTTTCTTTTGCAATTCATTGTATATGTAAATCAAAATCATATACTTAAAAAATAAAGAATAATGTTTAAAACTTATATGAGGCAATTACTCAAACACTTTGTGTGTATATAAAAGTCAATGTATTGTCTAGTGTATTCTTAACACAAGTGCTATCCACAACAACCCCATATTATCAACAAGTAGTGCAAAGATCATATTATCAACAAATGGAATAGAAGCAATGGAAGAATGAAATTCAACAAAAGTAATGGAAAAGAAGCATATTAAGAAATTCAACAATGGAAGAGAAGAAATGGATGAGAAGCAAATCTAAAGACTCACCATGCTTCCCTCATAACTCTGCTTTGTTTTTTTGGAAGAAGTAGATTCTAAAGTTCAAAAACACTCCAAAACACCAAAGTCTAGCTCTATAGAATGCCTACAATTTGCAATGATTCTATTCAAGTTGCAAAACACAAATTGAAATGGTACAACTTCCACTTAAAATATAAAAAGATTGTTATGTTCTTTTTGCCAAGCAAGAGAAAGGCACAAAGTGCTTAGAAGAAGAGTAACTGCACAAGGTAGTGTTGATGACTTCAAGGATTGAAAGCAGAACTTGCCGATAATTAGCTTTGAAGAAAGAAGTTGCTATTAACGAGAGCAAGGAGAAGTTGTTGTCAATGAAGGCAAAGGAGAAAGAGAGAAGCATTGGTTTTAAGTGTTGATTCACCGACAAAGCAACAACGGATATTTTTGTCTCTCTAAATACAAAATTAGGTCCTTCCCTTAAAAATAATTTAGATTTTTAAGGTCCCTTATTATAATTTTTTGTAAAGTTTGGATCCTTCTTTCTAATTTTCCCTTATAATATTTACAAAATGCAAGGTTCCAATAAAAGCCTATTCTCTTCTTTTCGAAGTCATCAGCCTTCTTTCAAATCAAAGAAAAAAAAATGTAACTAAGCATTTGCCATCACAAATTGAAACTTGAATCAATCCAAGATTTAACAGTACATCAAGCTTGAGATTTGAAGTCCAGATAGCTTAATTCAACAGAAGCTCCATACAAGTTAGAGCCTGATTGCTTTGAATTTTTATTTATTTTAAAATTATTTGCTTAAATAAAATTTCATAAAAAATATTATAAAAATGTTTATATATAACAAAATCATTTCATGAGTATTTTTATCAATATTATTATGTTTGACGAATTTGTCAAAAGAATTGCTTTTATTGTCAAATTATTTAAAATTACTTATATTTAAAAAAATAAGAAAAAAAGTAACAGATAATTATGATAATTAGTAATTTTAAGTAGAAGTATTTTTATTTCAAAAATTATTTTTTATTTCTACTTTTATTAAAAAGAGTTTCAATCTTGTGCTTTCCGCAAAAAAAAAAAACTGCTTAATAAATTCGATCATTTGAATGAGAGAAAACTGTTTAGACTTTTTTTAAACTAATAATACAACACTAATTTTCATTTACTAGAAAAGGAAAAAAGCAACTTTCAAGAATTAAATTGTTGATATAATTAAAAAAAATGGACAAGCATTGATATTCATCATGCAACATTATTGCAATTCTTGCCTCCATCCATGGCGAGATTGAGGCGTGTGCCTACCACAGTGTGTATGCAAATGCACTCCTTACATATTTTTCCTTTTCTCGCAAATTTGTTTCTCATGACACAACATGTCACGTGTCTTACCTCAGCGTCAACTCCATTGTCACGTGTCTTCTCACGTTCCAGCTTTTTGACACGTGGCAGGATTCATCCTCACCTAGAGTCGACGCTCGCCGCTCCCACTAGGAGTGAACAAAACCGAACAAAATCGAACCAAACCATTCAAACCGAACCAAACCAATAAAAACCGATTAACAAATGGTTTGGTTTGGTTTTTTTTAAATCTAAAACCGATTAATTCGGTTCGGTTGTCAGTTCATGGCATGTTTGGTTCGGTTAAACCGAACCAAATCGACAAGTTGCCTATACTATTTTATTATAAAATATTACTCTTATTTTATTTTATTTTTTTTACTTTTCAAAATTTTTTGTTAATTTATGGGTGTTTTCTAGACTAAAAATAAAAAAATAATAATAAATTATAAATACATTATTATTGGTTAAAATTTAATAAGATACATGATATTAGAAATTAAATTCTATATATTGCAAAGAATAAAATCCTAAAAAAATATTTTTGGCCAAAAAAACATGAACCAAATCGGACCAAATCGAACCAAACCAAACCAAATCGATTAGAATTCAAAATCGAAAAGGTTCAAAAAATTGTTGAATCGACAAGATTGGTTCGGTTTGGTTTTAGTCTAAAACCGAATCAAACCGAACCTATGAACACTCCTAGCTCCCACAGTCGAAATACCGTCCCTACTCCTCACTGTTTTATATTATTAACTTTATTAATTATTAAAGTAAGTTACAATTTTCTTTTTTATTTGATTCCATTTTCTTTAGGTTCTGAGGAATGAGAAGGCAGGAGTATGGTGTACCGGCTCTCAATCCGTGCCAAAGCAGTTTCAGACAAAGATCTGAACCACAAAGGCAAGGGTCAAGCGGTACAATTTTCTTTTTTATAAAATACTTAAATTACACCACTTTCAATGTACACAAATAATAGGGAAATTAAAATTTAACCAAAATATTATAAAAGATAATATTATTTTTAATAATTTTTTAAAATTAATATTTCAATATTATGTATTTTATGTTAAAAATTATAAATTTATTTTATTTTAAATTAAAAAAATTAATTATTTTTATATTATTAAAATATGCAATTAATATTTATTATATTATATAAATAATAAATATAAAATTATTTTGATCAAAATAAATATAATCATAATTTTTTTTAATTATAGTAGAAGTCAATTTAGTATGTCTTTTGAATTTAAAGGAGATGAGTATAAATTTTTAAAATAAAAAAAAGATGGTATAATTTGGATATATGAAGGAGATGAAAGGATAATTTAGTCTAATTATTATTAAGCTAAAGGACTATATTTATTTACAGTTATTTATATATTTGTCATTAAATTTTGAAATAAACTTTTGACAATGTATAAAAAATTTTTAAAAAATCAAATTATGTAATGTTAAGTTATAAAAGAAATATAATTGGTGTGTTTTAATTAAAAAAATTAATAACAAAGGCGTAAAGAACTATTTATAAATTTTTTTAGGATAAATGACTTGCTCCTTTTTAAAGAGATGACTTTTTTTAATAATAAATAAGTATAATTACATTTATTTTAACTAAATATCTTTACGTATTTTACTTATATAATATATCAAATATTATATATAATAAACTCATCACCAGCAGCTAAGAACCGATTCTTAGTGGTATCAAAGTGCACAACACCCACAGATCTCTTCCCAATACCATGATATGTACGCTTCACAGCACCTTCACTTTCATTCCATTCCACCAGAAACGATTCACCTTCACATATCAATCAAATATTATATATGAATTTGATTGATATATAATAATTATTTTTAAAATTTAAAATAAAATAAATTTATATTTTTCCTTTAAAATAAGTATCATTAAAATAAAAGTATAAAAAATTAATCTTATACTTAAAGATAATTTAATCAGCTTAGAAGCAAGTTAAAAAGAAAAAAACAAAGGCATTTCCATAAACAATATCGCTTTTTGTGTTCTTCGCACTTATCATGTATAAAATAATCCTGCCATGCAAAGGATCCAGAGCTTATTGAGCTGCTTTATCTCTCCCATTCAATTCGGTGTGAGGAATCTCCCTCCAAAAAAGGAAAATGACAACCGACATAAATTTGTGAGTTGTGACATGGAGAGAGGTGAGATCAAGGATCCGCACGAGTATGGATCCTTTGAAGTCCAGAAACATGAAGTACCTCTGAAGTATCACACACATCCCTTATTTTATTTATTTATATTTTTTAATATTAATTTTTTAACAATAAAACTGCCTCTACAGTCTCTTACTTTAGAGGCAATTCATGGATCCTCACTTCAGAGGATCCATGTCCGATCTGCACGGCATTCAAAACGAAATCGGATCACCTGCAGTGAGTGGGTTGTGAAGTGCGTCTGCAGTATCTCTTAAATATATTTTTTTGTTTTTTTATTTTTTTATTTTTTATCTTTTTGATTTTATTCCACCTCACAAAATTTGACTGCACAGGCACTTTACAAAATTCTCACTCCAGAGGATCCAAGTCCCATTCAAAACCGCAGAGGTCTTGATGACATTAATTACCAGATTAATGGCATTAATTAACATCCAAGATCCTTAATTTTCAAAGGTCATTTTTGTCATTTAACTAGTCAAAGCGATGAAACTGTTTCTTCCTCCTCCCCTGTACTTTTAACGCTTTTGTACCCACAGCCTCAGTGTTAAGGGGAGATAATATTCTGTAAGCATTTTGCATCGTGCCCCTGAAAGGTATTGTTCGATATGCATCTCTCGCTGTTATCATTTTATCTTTGTTGTGATTGGTGATGAAATTGTTGCCGTGGTTTTGATCAATTTGGTATTTAGTAATGAATTCCTTCTGTGGATGTGGTTGTTACTTGTGATCACTTTGGAAAGGAATAATTTTATTAGAGGACGTCACATGTTTTTGAGATTGTTGACCGTCTTCTGGGTATGTCTTACTGGCTGATGTTTGAATGATACGAATCTCGCTGCTTTTCTTTTCATGAGTGATTGATTGATTTATTTTTTTCCCCCTCCCGAATCCTTCTCCTTCTTCCATCTGGGTTTTATCAAGTTGATCCTGTATTTTTTCCGTTTGTCTCATGTTTTAGGTGCTCACTTTGATCATAATAATTCTCTTTCCTCTGAACGTCTATTGTTTTTAACCCAGAGAAAAATGTAATGAACTTCTAGATTATGACGTCTATATTCTTTTTAATTTTGTTTTCATGTTTGTTTGTTTGTTTTGTTTGTTTCGTTTGTTTCTTTATCTGTCTGTTGCCTAGATACTTTTAAGTATTTAGTTTTTATTTGAAATCACCAGAAATATACTTGTGTCTTTTATCTTAAATTGTGGTCCATCTTTTATTTCTATTTTAAATTCTGTCCTTACACCTATGAAACAAATTTTGCAATTTACCTGTGTAATTCTTTTTTTCTTTTGGCGATAGACCAGCTAAATGAATTATAACATTTTGATTCATCTATATGTGAAAAAGTGGTGTTTAATAATTCAAATCTGTGTTTTTAGTTGCTGACTCTTAAGCTTAAACTTATGGTATTATTTAAAGCATAGCATGGCAAAAAGTAAGAAATTAAATTCTTTGCAGAAGAGAAAAAAGACTGTCAAATATTCAGATATATGCTCTCTTTAATTGTGAATACTCATTTCATAAAATTATTTTTAATTTGATTTTAAATTTATTATGAATCAAGATCAGTTGGGTTTCTATTTGGCATATAAGTTGCAAGAAGATTATATTTTCTTTTTCATCTTCTGATAATATGCATGATAAGCAATTTCAATTTCCTGAAAGTTTGATAAGTTTTAAGAACTAGAACAAGCGTTAGTGGCAATGCTATTCTGTTACGATTGTTTCACTGGTTGAATAGGTGTTTCATATTTTTGTACCAAAAGGGTTATAGTATTTCCATCACTTCACCAATAATGGATATCCATACTTTCTTTTGTTTATTTCTGCCACTTTATAATCCTTACTCTTTTCTTTTAATTCAGGTATTTAAGTTTTTGTTCTGATTAATAAGGATCATTATATCAACGATAGACAAAATGGAGGATCCAGGGGGTAGTTTCTTGAATTTGTCATGGCTAAAAAATCTAAATGTCAGCAACTTATCTACTTGGAAAGATTATGGAGAATATGGAGTTCTGACTGCTATAGTTATAGGCATACTTATACCTATCTTGCTCTCGGCTTTGTTCATGGGAAAGAAGAGAGGAAAAGTAAGAGGTGTTCTGGTAGAAGTTGGTGGTGAGGCAGGATATGCAGTACGTAATGCTCAAAAGACACAGTTGGTTGAAGTTCCTTGGGAAGGAGCTACAACTGTGGCTCATTTATTTGAGCAATCATGTAAGAAACACTCCAAAAATCGATTTCTTGGAACGAGGAAGATAATTGAAAAGGAGTTAGTTTCATCAAGTGATGGTAGACAGTTTGAGAAGCTCCATTTAGGGAATTATGAATGGCAGACTTATGAAGAGGTATTTGCTCGTGTGTCCAACTTTGCATCTGGGCTTATTAAATTGGGTAATAACAAAGATAGCCGTATTGCCATTTTCTCAGATACCCGAGCTGAGTGGCTCATTGCTCTTCTGGTCAGTTTGCTCTACCATCTTCATTTCATTGTGTCATCTCACTTCTTCTAGGGTTATTGGTTCTGCATTCACATAACTTGATAAAATTCTTGCTTAATTGCAGGGTTGCTTCCGGCAGAATATAACAGTTGTTACTATTTATGCTTCTCTAGGGGAGGATGCCCTGATCCACTCACTTAATGAGGTATGGAAATGACTATGACTATATAAGTAGAGAAAAAAAATTGTATTTAAAACAAACAGTATAATAATCAAAAGTGGTATTGCAAGTACTCACTTGAAGCTTTGGAATATCAACAGACTCAAGTATCCACCCTGATCTGTGACTCCAAGCAGTTGACAAAGTTAGATGCTATAAGCTCAAGACTAACATTTATCCAAAATGTAATTTACTTCGAAGATGATAGCAAAGCAAATGATGATTCCTCTGGAACTTTGAGCAAGTGGACAATTGCATCTTTTAGTGAAGTTGAGAAGCTTGGGAAAGAAGGTCCTGTTCAACCAAGCCTACCTTCCAAGGAAAGTATTGCACTTGTCATGTACACAAGTGGTAGTACAGGTCTACCAAAGGTTTGTGCATTCTTCATTTTTGGTTCTGGCAGCCTTTTATGTAATTTTAAATCTCTTATGTGCTCTCCACTGTAGTGGATAGGGTTGATTAACTATCTATCTAGGGTCAATGGATTTTAAAATTATGAATAAGGACTCCTTTTGAGCTTAAGTCTTAAATCCTAAGGACTAAGTCTTAATTAAAACCTCCAATACTTATTATGTGGACAAGGATTTCTACATATGATAATTAAGCAAGTCTAGCAAATTAACCAAATAACATGCTAAGTTACTTTTAAGACCACCATCAAATTTTAGAGAAGGTTTGTGCTTCTCTTAGGTAATTCCTTAATTCTGACCTGTTTTGAATGAAATTAAAGGAATAGTTACCATGCTCAAAAGATGCTAAAAATTTCCAAAATCAAAGTTCTATGTGTCCTCTAACTACTATAAAAATTTTAGCTTCTAATTCCTTCATTAACCAAAACCAAACTTTACCCTGTTCTGTTTCATCTCTTTTTACCCTGTCTTCCGGTTTTCATTTTAATTGGGGACCCAAACCTGCTAAAATTCATGAAACTTACCAGATTTTACCTTTTACATGCCATAAAAATTTTAAGTGAAAGCTCCACTATTTACCCCTTTAATTTATTAAAGTTCTAAAACTGCCCTGTTTTGATGATGGACCCAACATTATGAGCGGGAGAGTTTACGGGAGAAAAAGAAAGAAAGAAAGAATGAGGCCCATGAATGTGGTGAGGTGGCAGAAGAGGGGCAAAAGGGGGAATTACCTAGGAATAACTAACTCTGACCTCATGAGATGTGTGAACAAGGAGAGAGAATCTGGTAGGGTGTGTGTGTGTGAGGGGTTTATTATTGGGGGAGTACCAGAAGGTAAGGGAAGGAAGTTTTCGGTGAGAATTGGGAAAGTTCTCTGGCCTCTCGAATGCCAAAGGGGTTTTAGCTTTCATTGCATTTGTTTTCTTTTCTCTTTCTGCTGTAATTTATATTTTGTGATTCATCCTTCCATTTGCTCTGTTTTGGGAGGAGGTAACATGAGCTATTCTGAGGTTTCCATCATTTGATTGCTGTGAAATTTTCCGGAATATATCTTAAGGAACCAAAATGTATGCATACCAAATTTCACAGAGAATTAAAGTCATTTGATACCTGTTTCACCACCCACAAGTAATATGCTCAAATCTGTCGAGAATTCCTCTGCTTTTTACTATCAAACTTTGCACATCATCGCATACATTCTGTCAAACTATCCTCTAGTAGAGCTTAGACTAAATATCTTGAAGGAATTCTAGTGGAAACATGAGTCATTTCCTAAGTTCAAAAATAATTGAGCCAATTCAAACCTTGAATTAGTCATACTATTAATTAGCAATTAGAAACTAAACTATTTAACTGAAGAGTAATGATTTGCTATAACTTATTTTCTCTTTGTTGTGGTGTCCTTAAATTCAATTTCCTTGGTTCTACATCACAAGCTAGCTAGAAAGAAAAGTTCCTAAGCTAAAGTCTGCTCTATGGATACTAACTTAGAGTTCTACACCATGGATAGCTACTTATTTTCTCAATTTCCTCAAAAAGCTCAAGTATAACTCAATTATGGCCATCTTCAAATTGAGGCTTACTATGGGTCAAGTGGGTTATATTGAATGCTAAAATTTATTTTACAAGTATGCTCTTAGATCTGATTCTTATCCTATCCTTAAAACCCTTCTTAGTCCTAATTTAATTACTTAAGACTTGCTAATTAATACTTCTTGGTAACTCCTAAAACTGAACCCAAAAATGATGCATAAGAACCATCTATGAATGGTTAAAGATGTGTTTGGAGGTTGGAATTGAAGCTACTGTTCGCTACATAACACAAAAAGAATGGGACATCCTTGAAAAACCAGAAAATTTACTTAATAAGCTTATTACAGCAGTATAGGGACTGCGTATGTGCAATTGACTTAGCTAAATCTCTTATTTCCACTCCCATTGCTACAAAATGCTCTTAACATGTTTTAAACTCCCATAAAAATCTATTCATCATCACCAACCAGCCCTTTGTCCATTAAAACAGAATTTGCACAATGTAAACCTCACATTTGCACCATGACAGCCATGACAGCAAAATAACAGAAAAATGCACAATTTAAAACTACAAAATTACACCTAAACATAACCATTTCTTCATGGTTTCAACCTAAGACTTTTATCCCCTTTCTTAGATACCTAAATTCACCATTAGAGCACGTAAGCCACTTTAAAGCTTGGCCAAAAATGCCCCTACAAACTGAGATAGCAGTAACAGCAAAAATGACAGTAAATGTGGTGATTCAAGTGAGCAAGTTGCAATCTAAAAATCCATTACACAAGGCCACAAGCTCCCAAACCTCTTCTAACAAGTCTTAAGTGCCTATTTAAATATGTCCCAACCTATAACTCCTCAAAACTATGAAGAATATCAAGTTTAATACATAGCACAGCCCCTATGCAACTCCAACCAAAAAAAAATGACAGCACATAAAACAAAACCAGTAGAATTAGGATTTTGAATTCACAAGCGGCGTGTCCAAAATGTATTCTACCACTCCATACACTTCCAAACCACTTGGAGCAAACTTTTAAATACCTAATACAGATTGTTAGGGTTCAAAAATCTTAACCATGGGTCCTCAATCAAAATATCACTACCCTAAACTTCAATTTAGCACTTTTACAAAGTCTAGCGTCCAAAATGGCCTGTATCTTGGATTTCACATATCCAAACTTTGCAATTTAATTCCAATTGACTCCAAATTACTTCTACTCACCCTAGTTCACTAAATGAAACTTGCTCAAAGTGGAAAATCTTGAAAAACATGCCAAATGATTATAGTGACCTTACCAAACCTCTTTAATCCTCTTATTGGGACTTATGTCCCAAATTGGGAAAATTAGTCCTACTCATTGCCAAATCTATTCTAATATATTATAACTAACATGTTTAAGCTATTCAAACCCAAAAAACCTCAAAAACATGATAAATTCTGAAAATGGCCATTTAGTACCCCTTTCATAATCATATGGGCTGTTAAAATTATAATTTGTCATTTCATACATCCTAGCACCAAATTAACATCTTCAAAGCATGTATTCTACTATATACATCATTCAAAAACGATACAGCATTAAGTTATCTCTATTTACATCAAAAAAATACATAGAGCTTTACTAAAAGTATCCTAACTTAGCATTCATCCACGTACATGCTTTAAATCCCAAAAATGGGCCTTATTGCCATGATAGTACATGTGAGTCATATAATTCCCCACCAAAAAAAAAAAAGAAACTATGTATATAAAAGTCATCATAAACAACCTCCTGCACTCTTCCTGTAACCATGCTCAAGCTTCAGCTTATTTCTCTGGTCTCTTGGAAGTACTTTCTCTCGAAAATAATGTGAAGTTCCCCTGAAGGGGTGAGATAGATATTCCAATAGTTACATTACCTTTCAGGACATATTTTTCAAGCAAATATGTACAAGGAACTAACTTGGCATGCAAATATACATCAATATTAAATATAGCATATTTGATTGCATGCAAGGTTCTCATATAAACATCATGCTTCTCGTACTTATGCATTTCATGAACATCAAGAAACTCATATTTTCATATAACTCATATGGCTAATTATGATGAGAATCCTAGACCATACATCATCACCATCTACATGGTGCAAAAAGGCCTGTTTTCATGCATGTTCATCAAACTATGTTGAGAAATAGCTTTCTTGCCCATACTTTATCCTATCTTTATCAATATGGTGTGAGGAGGAATAGCCTTTTCACCTGATTTCAAGCATACACATCATCACTATGTGGTGAGGAATAGCCTTCTCACCCATATCAACTCATAAGCAATTAAAACTCATAAAACATGCAAAGCATGTATTAATTCAAAGAAAATACACCGAGAAAGGTAAGCAACTACTTGAGAAGCCACTCTCTGCACTTTTAGCTATTTGAGCAGCAAGGCAAAGCTTATAACAACCAACAAGAGTATCTAAATCTAAACACACAACATGTAGTCATGAATTTCTATCCATGCTATTACTTTTAATGAACAAAAGTCTAATGTTCCATTTTCTGAGTACTTACCTCAATGATTAGCTTTACAAGCCTTCTCTTTCCACAAGGCAATTCTTTCTTCCACTTGATAACACTTTTTAAACCAACAAAGCAAAAGATAAAGAATCACTATTTTAACTTCAAACTTCCATTCAAACTCAAGGTTACTTACAATTCAAAAATCTGATTTTCTTCCTTTCCTACAAGTCCTTCCCAAATGGCAACTTTTGTAAATGCACCTTAGTCAAAGCTCAAGATTTCATCTCCCTCTTCATGGCACCATGGATGCTGAGGTCCTGAGCTATCTCTTATTTTCTTGTTGTGAGTTCGAAATGGCAATGTGTTGGCATTATGAGATGATGAATGAGTTAAATCAAGCGGGGAGGACAGTTATTGGCATTGACTTATTGACATCAAAAGGCAGATTAAATTACTAAGTGTTTTACTTCTATTAACTAACTAATTCCCAATTTGAATCATGCACTTAACTCCATCCTCACTCTTATTTTAATCCCCCGTGAGTTGGGGTGTTACACCTTCTAAGAGCATGGCATGCAAATTCCAGCCACGAAAACAGCCCCTAACATTGCATTCATCCGCATTTACAGACCAAGTGCAGAACATGCTATCTAGTCTATTATCATGCCAAAAAAACTATGCTATTACATTTACATTTGTGCAAAGCCATACAGAAGCTTTACATCAAAATATACATAATCTAGATGTTGTACAACAGTTTTATACATCAAAACACCATGCCACAACCCTTCCTCTCGTGTAGCCTTATTTTATCACCTGCAAAGTTAGTTTTAGGCAAAACAAAGTAATGAGATATAAAATCCCAATACCTAGTATTGCTTTCATGGAAGAATGTATCAACAACATGAGCAAAATATGGACTTATACTTTAACGAAACACGCTATGTATAAAATCTCTACTTGAATCTTTGAATTGGTTTCTTTCCCATTGCAATCCCATACTTGTAGGGGAGTATTTTCTTAGTTGATGGGCACCAACTTGGGGAGGAGTTCTACTTGACATAAACTCCCATATCAATTAGCTCTACCTGGCTCTTATCTATGTCAAGGGAGAGCTCTAGTGGGCTCTTTATCCCTCTCAACAATCATGTACAAATAAACCAATCCAATCACACGTAGCAATTCACAGTAACAACAAATGGTCTAATGGACCCAATTGAAATAATGGGCCCTGGGTCACTCACACTTCTAGTAGAAGGAATAGAAATAAAAGGGAAAAAGGAGGGGTAAGGGGTGAAGTGTCCCAAAATAACTATTACGTGTAGTGGGATGGGGGAGTGCACTGGAAGAGAGAGAATGGAGGGTGGTTCAGGGTATTTGGGGCATGAGCTAGGATGGGAGTGAGTAGGCAAGAATTCTGGAATTGGCCGAGGAGAGACTTTCACCTCTTGAATATCAAGGAACCAATTTTCTTTCTAGCTTTCTTTTTCTTTTTCTTTTCCTTTTCCTTTTCTAGCTTCTATAATCAGCTCATTCCCTGAGATTGAGCTCATTTGGTGTGTAATACCCATTGAATATAAATAAAACAGTGGAGTTTCATCATTGTCACATTTATGCATAAGCTCATGTTTAAATAAGAATACTACCTACCTTAGTTTGTCAATTGCCTTCTCTTCCTCTAACACCTTCACTTTCTTCTCCAAAGAAGTTATCTAAGCCAATCCAAAATAATGCCTAGTATACAACAAAAAACAACATTCCAATTCTAAGCAAATCACCTCAAGAAAAGTACCAAATTTCCAACTAGTCTAATTCATACAACAAGTTTTCCTTTCTCTCACACTTCTACTCTCATTTTTGGCCAACCATATGAATTAGAAGAAGTGATGAAGTGTGTGCGTTTTGACCAAAATTTAGGAACAAGAGAGAGAGAGGAAAACCTTACCACAAATTTCCCTTCTTCTTCCTCTTCTCAACAATGAATTCACTCTCTTATCTCGAAATTTCCTCTTCCTACAACATCAATCCAATGCCTACAATAGTTAGCTCATTAGAAAGCTTAGGAGGGATAGAGCAATTTCTTCTTCACTCACTACAGCAATGGAGCAAAGGAAGTGGACCATGCAAGCTTTCTTGTTCTTCTTCAATGGAGGTTTCCTTCGTCACTTTCTCTCACTCCTACTTCCTCTATATTTTTGGCCAACAAGAAAGAATTGAGATGGGTTAAGTATGGTAGGTAGTCAAATATATACTTCTAATTAGAATATGTATTTGTGTTGGTTTGGTGTGTACGTAAGATGGACATCCGAAGACATAGTGGGGCTATCATATATTATTAGTGAGTAGGTAGCCTAATGTATATAATTCAATTTGAAAAAAAAACTTATATGTAGTTGGTTATATCCTCATGATGAGTTTATAATTCTCCAACAATACCATGGCAAGTGTATGCTTTTTGTAGAAAATTGTATGTTTTTCCAATTAAATTATACATTTGTCATAATATTATTTAAAAATAATATACTTGTCATATTTTAATTGAAGAACTTGATAACACTTATATAAGCAACTATATTTAAGTTTAATCCTTCAAATTGTGATTGCCTAAGGGGATTGAAATGGCTGAAGATATGTATGTGTGGTAATTGGGATACATATATATATATATATATATATAATCGTAGAATGCATGAAGTGGCTGAAGATGAGGGAATTTGTGAGTGGTAATCATTTAAGTATAAGATAGTGGGGTAGGTAGGTTATACATATACATATTGGAATTACCCTTAGCTTCAAGTTAGGAAGTCTTAATCTATTAAGTCTAAAGTTTATCCATGTTAGCAAATTCTTTCACTTATGCTTACTATAAATTAATTAAATGCTAAATTAATAAAATTTAGGCTCATTAATAAAAATAGAAAAAGCTAGTATCTGTATGTTACACCCAGTTTACTGCATGTGTATGCAAAATGTTTTGTCCTGAAACTCATTAAATGTCTCGGCAGCCTGATGTCTGAAAAAAATTGCATTTCCCTTTCATAAAATGTTTTAAACTGTCTGTAACCATGTTATCTTTTTAACTGTCTGTAACCACGCAGGGAGTCATGATTACTCATGGAAACGTTGTAGCCACTACAGCAGCTGTTATACCCGTGATTCCAAACCTGGGTACAAAGGATGTGTACTTGGCATACTTGCCCCTTGCTCATGTTTTTGAATTGGCCGCAGAGGTAGGTAATTTCTTTTTAGCTCCTAAAAAAGTTGACATTATTATTTCTAAACTATTGTGGTTGTCCAGTCTGTTATGCTCTCTGCGGGTGTTGCAATTGGTTATAGCTCTCCTTTGACTTTGACGGACACATCTAGTAAAATTAAGAAAGGAACCAAGGGAGATGCTACTGTGTTAAAGCCCACCCTTTTGGCATCAGTACCAGCTATTCTTGATCACATTCGAGATGGAGTTGTGAAAAAGGTTTTAATTTGATTGTCACTATTTGCTAGCTCTGTTTTTCTTCCCTGCATATTCATAGCTTTATAACAGTGGTTATATTATTCTCTTATTTACTCTTTACTATTATGTACTTTAGGTTGAGGAGAAGGGAGGGTTTGTGAAGAATCTTTTTCAGATTGCATACAAACGCCGACTTGATGCTGTAAAGGGAAGCTGGCTAGGAGCCTGGGGGTTGGAGAAAATGTTGTGGGATATCATTGTCTTCAAAAACATTCGCACCTTACTTGGAGGCAAAATCCGGATGATGCTTTGCGGTGGAGCCCCTCTATCTGCAGACTCACAGCAGTTTATTAATATCTGCATGGGGTAATGGCTTTAATTTTTTTTCCCCCTCATATATACTACATAATACTTGGAATGAACACTAGTCATCTTTGTGTGTTTGTTCAAATACCCAAGTATGTGTCTGAGTGTATGTCATCTCCCTGATTTCATCCTTCCTTTTTATTTACATCAACAATGGATACCAAACATTGGATTATGATTCGTAAAGCATGAACATGAATCTCTACACAATAGCTATCTTAAGAAAAAAACTAGAAGGTAATCCAATGGCATAGCTATGCTTTATTAAGAGATAATCCTCTAGTCCTCCTCTTACTTGGTGACACTTATCCTAAAACAATTGATAGGCCTTTTAACAGATCATAAGGTAGCAGGTAATTGTGATTTGTGCTTCCATTCTTCTGGATCAAAAGGGATTTCATGGTAAGGGCAGTATAAGGGATAAAAGCCATTCTTGAGTTACCCTCCCTGTTACTTGGTATCAGTTATCCTTTAACAACTGATAGGTCTTTCAACAGATCACAAGGTAGCGGCCTAGCAGGTATTCCAATTTGTGCTTTGTCCATTCTTTGGGATCAAAGGGATTTCATGGTAAGGGCATTGTAAGAGATAAAAGCTATTCTTGAGTCTTTACCCAATAGCTTAAACTTTTGGGTTCACTAATTCGTTGACTGGTTACACATCATGAATTTGCTTTTATGCCATTTTTTCCCCCGAAGCTAGTATCCTTTAGTTTTGTTATTTTCTCATGTTATGTTTGTGTCCTTAATATAGTCCTTGGTCTTTCAGCAGAATTGTTTTGGTGGTTTATGAAGACAAAACCAACTATTGTATCGATGGTTTACTTTGTCAGTTTTATCATGTTGCCAGCCTAAGGTTTGCTTGAATAACAAGTTGATAGGATAACATCAAGAATGGAGATACATTTCACCTTAGGCTTATTCTAGGGGATGTTAGATATATGAATATTAGTAATTTATAGAACACAACTTTTTTATGACTGCAATGGCAGCATAAAATCTCTATTTTTATTCTTTGCTTACTGCCTTATATGATGGATTAGTCCTTTGGATTACCTTCCATTATTTATGATTTGTGCATCTTTTATCTAAATGAGGTTAAAGTTTTCTATGATTATGCGTCAACAGGGCTCCCATTGGTCAGGCATATGGCTTGACTGAAACATTTGCTGGGGCTACCTTCTCTGAGTTTGATGACAACAGTGTGGGACGTGTTGGTCCTCCTCTTCCTTGTTGCTACATTAAGGTACGCCATATATCTACTTGTCAATGATAATTCAATTTAGTGAATATCAAGACCATACTTACTTTTCAAAGGAGATTACTTATTTTGTTCTGGGTTGTAATCACGATAAAAATTTCTTTTTCTGCCAAGTTTAGTAAGAAGTTGGTACCTTGTCAGAAATTAGAAATTACTTATTTCTAAATTATAATGGAACATAAAATTGGCACCTCTCCATCTGTACATGGGGAAATAATTGACTTGGTTCTTCAATCTGGATGTGTAGCTTGTTTCTTGGGAGCAAGGTGGGTATATGACATCAGATAAACCAATGCCACGAGGAGAGATTGTAGTTGGGGGATTCAGTGTGACAGCTGGCTACTTTAAGAATCCTGAAAAAACTAATGAGGTGTTCAAGGTAAGCTTCAAAACTTATGGTTGTATGTATGTCTTACCTTTTAAAAATTTTCTTGAAGTACTCTTGAATCTGTTCTTGCATCTTAAAAGCAGCACTTGCAATTGTGAATTCGGTACAGGTAGACGAGAAAGGTATGTGCTGGTTTTATACTGGTGATATTGGAAGATTCCATGCTGATGGGTGTCTTGAAATTATAGATAGAAAGAAGGATATTGTCAAACTTCAACATGGAGAGTATATCTCTCTTGGGAAGGTGACTCAAACTTTACCTCATCATTCTGGATGAAGTACGAACACAAGGCTGACAGAAAATTTATCTGGATCTTAAATTGTGTTCTGTTCCAACTTCATTGCAGGTTGAGGCAGCTCTATCAACATGTAGTTATGTGGATAATATTATGGTTTATGCAGATCCCTTTCACAATTATTGCGTGGCTCTTATTGTTCCTTCACGGCAGACTTTGGAGAAATGGGCCCAGCAAGCTGGTATTGCATACAAAGATTTTCCTGAGCTGTGTGATAAACCTGAAACTGTCACTGAGGTTCAGGAGTCCCTTTCCAAGGTTAGTTAAATGTGAATCTATGATTTGTCAGAATGTACATACCACTTGTTAAACATGATTAGGGAATTCTCATTGCAAATTTTGGTAAACTCATATCATCATACACAAATTCTAGATATCTCAATGTTCTTTTCCTTAATTGATTTGCCTGTTGAAATAGATGATATATATATATATATATAAAAGGAATGTGTACTCAATTCATATTAAACTGTGTAAAGCTTGCTTAGAACAATGGCAGCTAAAATTAAGATAAAATTCAAATTTTTTGAAGAAAAAGGGTTGCACTCTAACTTGTAGAGAAGTTTTGACTTATATATTGATTGATCTTGAACAAAAACCGTTGGGGGAACTGGCATACCACATCTCTTTTTTCTTGACTTTGGGCCACTTATTACCTCTAGAGAATGAGTTTGAAGGACAACCAAAATGATAACAGGTGCAAAAAAAATGAAAAAAAATAAATAGTGAAGAGAAGTCACCACAATTTTAATTTTCATTAGCATAACCACATATAGTAACATGTTTTTTTTAAAAAAAAAAAATACTACATTTTTTCATTGACATTATAACCACTTTGTTACAAGATAATGAATCTGCATCCTTCATAGTTCTTCAAATTATATTTGTATCCTTTAAGTTCATCACGTTTTCTTTTCCTTCTCTTTGTCTAGAACTTCAATAATTGTATATGGGGTGTGATTCTAGGTTGATGCATATTGCCTTCCCTATATCTCATTCATGCTGAGTAGGAAATACGTAGTGTTAAAGAACTGTTTTCTTAAATAGGCTACATTCAGAAAGCGTGTAGAATTATATTGATTAACTTTGTATGCTGAGTAAGAAGTGTTTCAACACTTGCACAGCCTAATTTCTGTGTCAAAGAGGAATATCCCTTTGGGCTCATGTTCTTCTGGTTGATGTACCCCTGCTGTAACAAGGCATTATTTCCATTTGAAGTGATGTTAAAGGATAAGCTTTGTAGAATGTGTAATTAAATCCACGAAACTATAAATAATCATTTTGTGTTCTTGACATCACAGGTGACTCATTTTCATTTTAATTCTTTTCAGGTTGCAAAAGCTACAAAACTGGGCAAAACTGAGTTTCCTGCAAAGATTAAGTTACTGCCAGATCCATGGACACCTGAATCTGGATTAGTCACTGCTGCTCTCAAGATAAAGAGAGAACAGCTGAAAGCCAAATTCAAAGATGATCTTCAACAGTTATATTCCTGAAATATTTGTCTAGGCTTCTTCCCCCCACCTCTCTCTTTTTCTTTTCTTTTTTTTTCTCTCTTTTTATCAAATGCATTATCTGCATGTACAACTTTACGTAATATATGATTTTATTTTATAATTTATCAATCTTACAACCTCCCTACTGATGCTAGCTAATCATTTGTCTGCTCGTTGTTTCACTGTTTGTAAGCTATCTGGTATACTGAAGTCTGTTCTGCACCCAAGCCTTGCCTGTTGAGACTTGTACTCTGGGATTGCCTTGTGAATGTGGAATTCTTGCCCTTGGAGCAAGATACGTGCGCCCTTGCTGGGACATATGCGTTGATATTAAGTGATCCCAAGTAATTTTATTCAACAGGAAGAGAGTAATTCTTGAGCCAAGCTTTTCACACGGACGTTTCATGTTTCGTACGTTTAGTTTTTGTTTATGTTATCAGTCAGGTGACGATATGATTTAAAGAGATTCTGTGTTTTAACTATGAATATAGTGTGGTATTCACTATTTATTTGACATGTCAGGTTGCCTTCCATGTGTATACTTGAAATAGCCATACGGCTATGCCTTATTTGTCACCGCTCGAGAATATGGTGCGTGATGAGCACTAGCAAAGAATTTTTTTGTTTCTTTGGTCTATTTCTTTTTGGGGCTACAAAGGAGATCTTGGAAATAAGGAATGGAAAAAGGGACAGAAGAGGAGATCAAATTTTTTATATAAAATTTACTTCCATTTTAAGTATTGACACGGGTGCCAAACTATGGTACCAGCTTACTTTGCTAGTCTGCTTGCATTGCCGCACTACGGGTCATAAAAGTCCTCTCAAAGTGTGAAAGAAGGGATCGATCTCTTTTTTTTCTCCTAAAAAATTAAACGACGTAAATTTTACAGAGAGAAATTGCGTGAAATCTTTTGAGTTATAAATCTCGAGTAGGAACCTCCTCAATGTTTGAAGATCCCACATTGAATATCTCTCTAATATTGAAACGGTCTATTTTGTAAAATAAACGAGGAAGATTCAAATCCACAAAATCCGTACTCACCTTGTTAATGGATGTGTCTATGTAGGAAAAGAAACCTGAGGGAGATGTTTTGTTTTCATTAACTGGGTAATGTTAGTTCAAATTTAAGATTTTTTTAATTTCGAAATTATCTTCAAAACAAATTATCCAAATAGATATATTTTTTGGGGGTCTTTTGGTCTTTAAAAGCAATTCTAAAAGTTATTATACAGAACTAGGTCTCAAAATTAAAAACTGAATATAACCAGGCAAGCCCGTAGTTTCTATCTGATTAGATGATTAATGCTTAATGTGACGAATCTCATTAGGTGGTGTAAGTCGCTGTAGCTCTGCAGTGCGCTGTGTGGAATGGTACTGGCTTTTCTGAATCGGGCTCGGGCTCACAGAATCACAATCAACGTCAATTCTTACAGCATGAAAAATGTGTACTACCATTCATTGGCAGTAATCACACGAAATGCTAACAAGCTGAATTTAATCTGCCTCAGTCGTAGGACTCGCCATTTTTGACAGCGAAGGCCGCAGGAAAAGGTATAAAGCAGGACCCAGAAATGGTACCAGTGATAGAGGAAGAAGCCAAGAACCTTTGTCAAACCTGCACGTTAAACCTAACATTAACATTTATGCTTGATAGACCCTCTATCTAATTAGGATCTGAGTGTGTAGAAGTAAAAAGACGCTGAGCAACATACCATCTCCTAGCAGTCATGTCGTTGTAAACCCAAAATGGCGCAAATGAAGAAAGCAGAGTAAAATCAATGCATGTAACATGGATCTGCAATATGAAATCCCAGTGTTCTGGTTTAGCACCCAAACAGTCTGTATTGTGGAGTTTGAAACTTAAAAGAATAAATATGCATAAATGAAAATGGTAAATGAAGCAAAAATTTTAAAATGAGAATATACTGATCATGACCTATATTCAGTTTAACCAAAACTTTGGCATATGATGATCAGGTTCCAAAAGACTAACAACTCTTGAACAAACTGCATGATTTTAGAATTTATCAAAGATACAAGTACTGTAAGATTGGAAAAGTCCATGGTGGCAGGTCTTCTCATTGATATGACTAATCCAAAGGGTTTAATGGTACATTTATGGAAATAACCCGCAGTTGTCCATTTCATAATTGATTGTAGGGAAGCTAATCTCTGTCGGCAGAACTAGGGCATGAACTTACAAATTTGCTTTCCCTGAAGTACTGATAAAATTCTTTCCACACTTCCCCACCAGCTAAACCTGCATATGTGATGATGGCTAGCCCTGCAGCAAGCGATATCTGATGTGTAATTTAGTTAAGTCACATACTCAAACAAAAATAAAATTGACTAGGACTCTAAGTGATGATGCCATATAGTCTGTGAACTGCTTTAATTATAAGTAAGTTGCGATCACCAGTGCAGCAGTGGATCATTAGTGCTTGAGTCAATAAGGGTATGCTGATCATGTGTGTAGGCTCTCAGACTTAAACTAACCCAAGCCACCTTGCTTGGTTTGGTGCAACAAAGGCAATTGATTTGTTGCATTCACAATTTTGAATATTTTTCACAGGATCAGTAGGAATTTTGGCTTAGGGCATACGATTATAATTGTTATAGTGCACAACATGCAATTTGCAACCTTAGTTGTGGAATTTGATGGTCATTTCCCCTTTATGTATATGGAAATAAGAGAAAGCATGATTTTGATAATTTTTGTGCAGCCAAATATATACAGGGAATGTCAGCATCCTCTCTAGTTGAGTAGAGGTTAACAATCTCCACATAGGATGTGGATTTTGGGTCATAATAAAGGTTGTGGTATTTAGGTCATTTGCTCAAAACAAAAATTTCTAGGACCCTCAATTGAATAATCTTGCATTTGTTGTGTGTCTTTAAATGAAAGAGGGATGGTGCTTTTGGTCAAAACACCCTATGTGGAGATTGCTAGCGTCCACACACAAGTGAGGTCAGCATTATATATATATATATATGTAAGGGTGCTTTGAACAGAAATATTTCATGTCTCCTCCAAAATTAAGCATGCAACAGCAACTGGGTGAGTTGTTTTCTCTTAAGGCAGGAACCTGAACTAAAATACCCAACCAAGGGCACCCTTAATTAGATTAAAGAGATCCCCACTTGCCACACTGGAAAAATTGGCTTGCAAACTCAAGTGAAGATGGGCACTTACCCCAGCAGTTACTTTTGATTCCAGAACATTCAATGGCCAGGTTTCAAGCTCAGTTTCTTCAGCAGGAGGTGGTGGTGGTTTCCAAAGTACAAAATAGGGAAGAAGAGCATATGCACCACCAAAACATGAAAGTACCAGGAAGGGCCAAACAGGAATATTGCTTTTTGAGCTGCAGAAACAACAAATAATAGAGATCAAATCAGCCTCAGAAATTGTTGAACAGGATAGGCAGGAATGTGAAATACAAATTCATCATTTTCTATATACAATTGCTATGTTATAATGGGTTGTTGCAGTGGCTCTGCTGCTTATGGTAGCATGTAAAACTCATTATAACATAAGAAAATCTTATTGAACTTCCCCTTAAACAAGGTGGGATGTGAGATCATGGAGTTGAAATCCAGTGATGGCTGGCACTGTTTTCTTTTTGCCAGTAAACTAAAAAGGGAAGGTGAGAGGAAGAAAAGTCCATCATTTACAAATGGATTCAGCATATTGAATCAGACAAACCATATGCCACACTAGCCCTGAATCATTACTCGTCCATTTGATCTAATAATTTTCACCAAAGCACAAGAACTTGGATACATGATGCTGAAACTACATCAGTGAGAGAAATAATTAAATATGAGAGAATTACCTTCTTCCTGTAGGAAGCAGCATCATGCTATATACCAAGGGCCACAAGCCCATTATGTACCACAATGATACAAGCACTTCATTCATTCTGAAACCATCAGCTCCTATCAAATTCAGGAGCTTTTTCAAGAAATACATGTCCCTTGACTGGAAAAAAAGTTAAAACAAAATCATAGGAGAGGAAGGGGAGAAAGAGATATCACAAAGGCCACTTTAATGGTCTCATAGGAGGTGCAAAAGGTATAGAGAACTCTTGAAGATGTTCCATTAGTTCCAAACAAGCTGGTCAAGTAGGATCCAACTAGTCTAAAGTGTATTCTTTCAAAAATTTTTGAAGTAATTGTGGTTCAACAATGATCAATGTGATGAACTTGAAAAACAAAAAGAAACTACCATTGCGTTTTCTACACTATCAAATGAAACAGCTGCTCCAAAGCAAAGCAAGCTAGATAGCATTAACGTTCCGTACCCTGTTGTTATTCTCTAGTATTTATGAATTTCTATGATTAGTATGATAATTTAAAAAAGTACCTCTCAAAATATTTGAAACTAAATACAAGTTTGAGATATAAAAAAGTAAAATAAAATTTTCAAATTCGATGTATAATAAACATGAGAAACTTGAATTTTAACTATATATCTCATCCAAAAATCTTATAAATGAGTTTAAAAGCACGAGATTAAAATACCTACTTAACTAATACTACCTACAAATATACAAAGAGTGAATAATGCGGAGATAATAGATTCCTAAGTATCTAAGATTCATATGATTTTGCCATTCGAATTATATGCATTCAAGATACCGGAAATTTCTACACTCTATGGGAACATGTAATTGTACAAAACACTTGGGTAATTGTAAGTTATAAACATAAATACAGTTCAACATACCGGGGTCTGGTTTGGAGTGAGAAAGAAAACATAGTACATGAGTCCACCCCACAACAAAAACAGCAAAATTGACGTAGTCCAGTCTTTTCCCTCCCCGCCATTCCCATTCCCACCAAGCTCACTTTCTTTCGTCAATTCTGGATCTTCTAAATTCTGACGGTTCAAGGAATTATGACAGATGTGGAGACAACCCTTGCTCTGAAATGATGATAGCGAGGTTTTAACATCAAGAGGTTTGAAAACACAAAGTGATCCTGATGTTATCCTGTAAGGAAAAACCTTCAGTTGAGGCTTGTGTGTTTGAAGTGGAATTTTCGATTTTGGGTTCGTGAGAGCAAGAGATGGTGAAGTGGAGAAGTTGCAGGAGATGAGATTGGCTTTAGCTATCATACTCAAACCTTGCAAGAGAATGTGCGGTCGTCTTCTGGTTCGAGGGTCGGCTCCTAACTCGTCCCTAAAACGCTACCAAACCCTGCAACGATGTCGTTTCAGTACCCTCGCCATTTATGTTAAACGACTCCTTGTTCGGCCAGAGAAAGTTAAACGACTCTTAGAACACAGTAATAATAGTATATTTACTGCTACCAGACTACCATTCCGCATGGTCTCGAGTCCAATTCGGATCCCTTTAATTGAGTTTCCTCTCCGTTATTTAATTGCGGGGGTTTGGGTCCAACTTTCATATTTTTTTAATTTATTATTAATTTATCTTTTTAAAAAAAGTAATATACAAAATAAAAATAATATTTTAATTACGAACTTAAAAAAATGATGGTTAAAATTAGAAAAACAATAAAAAAATTTAAAATTTAGATAGTTTAAATCAAATGATTTAAATCTCAACAATTGAGCATTGAAGATGGAGCTCAATTGAGGGGATCCAAATTGTCTTGAGTTTCATTTATCAAAGGGCCAAATTGATTTTAGATTTGGCATTTTGGAATGGGGGTTTCTTTTTGTCATTTCATTTATTTTATTTTCAAAAATCTAAATGCAAGTCATTTGTATTGCCAATCTACAAGTTGTTGGATTAAACTGGGTATGTATATGTGTATATATATATCACTAATAGTATTATGTGAGTTTTGAATTATATTTGTTGGTGTTGAGAGAGTGCCAAAGAAAGAATGAGAAAGTCTAGCCCAATCCAAAAATTTTGTATTTCTTAGTTTTTGCATGAAATATAATGGGTTATCTCTGTTGGTTGAGAGGAGAACCATGGGTTGTTTATAGCTATCAATATATGTTGTATATGCTTCGAATGAGGTGATCATTTTTAAGGATATCTACTAATTGTAAGAGATTTGTCCGTTTGGTTTATGATTTGTGTCTTATATACCTAAGGATTAGTATTAGCTATTATTTGATTCTAGAGTTTCGTGATGTCTCATTTGTCTGTGGGCCTTGGCAATATGGGCTAGATTATTTAGGGTTTGTGGGATTAAAATGCCTACAAGGCTCCCATAAACTTACCCTTAAGTTTGTAGCGAAGTTTCGAGCTAAGTAGGGTTAAAGTAGTGTATTTTTAAGTTTCCTATTTCAAAATTTTAGGTAGTTGTGTCACTTGTATCCTCTTGGTGACGACTGGGATTTCTGGTGAGAATGATTATAGTATTTCTCCTTTTATAAAGGAATTTGCTTGTCCTTCTAATGTTTTTCTGTGATGACAAGTCTTGCTACAAGGCCTTGTTGCACTTTGTCATTGGCTTATTCTGTGCATTCTAAGATGACTAAAGAGGATCTGAAGGTTTTGTAGAAGGAGTTTATCATTCCTTCTTATTATTGCATATCTTTGTAAGAGGGTTTCCTTGTTCCTTTAGACGTAGGTTTTCTCTATCTTTCAAAAGAGCATTCTAAGGCTATAGCAGTGGATCTTTATGAGGAAGATTTTTCCATTAGTCTGGAGGAAGATTTTGGCTTTTGTTGTTTTTTCCAAGTTTATGGGGGTGCAACTTTCTTTTGCCTTGTTTTAATTCCTTTTTTGTTGTCAGTTTGTGGTTGACAATGAAAAGTCTTTTCATTCTTGCTACTAAGTGAGCACAAACTAGATAAATTGGTTCCTAATCATGTAGGACTTAGCTATTTATGATGGTTTCTCTATCTTTCAAAAGAGCGTTGCTAATGCTATAGCAGTGGATCTTTATGAATTTTTAGAGAATAATTTAGGTCATATCCCTGAGCTTGTGCTAGAGGTGGATTATAATTTTGTTGTTAACATCATTCCTCTAACTTTTATGACTTCCAATCTAGTCTTGTTAATGACTAGTGTCATCATGCTAAGGTAATTTTCAACTAACTACTCACGCGGGTATTCTTATCAACTCATCATTTGACTTTATGTGTAGTCTATGATTTTTTTTTTAAGTTAACGTGTCTTGTAACTTATGTAGCTTTGTAAGAGGACATAGACAAGGTTACTCGCCTAGAAGGATTGAGTAAGGCTGTGGCTTAGTTAGGGTGATTGATTTTCCTTGCATGGAAGTTTATGCCTGATGTTGTTCTTGCAATGGGAATGTTAGGGGCTCTTGGTGATAGTGGAGCACAACTCTATATGGGTAAATGTCTGACAGAGGAATGGCTGGGGAATGATGATGTTGATGTTGGACCACTATTGAGTATTTTCCTTGTTTCTAGTTCCTTTGTAATTAGGAGAAGAAGATAGTGACTTTGGAGGTTGAGGCAATCAAATTGAGGAACACCTACAAAGAGATTCACTAAAAAAGAGATGAAGAAATGGCAGAAGCCTAGGGTGTTCTACAAGCCCAAATTCAGATTAATTTGATGATGTGAGACCATTTAAAGACTTACTCTAAGAACCTTATACAATCTGAATCTTACCCCGAGACCGACTAGCAACAAACAAAAAATTGAAACACCAAAAGAAATAGGAATAGAAGATGTTGCTCAAAGGTGGAACCTTAAGAGAACCTATCTCTTAGAACCTTAGCCTGAAGATGCCATGAAGGAAAACCATTCCTTTGATAAGTCAAGCATTCTCATAAAAACACAAGGAGAATAGGATAAATTCTCACACAATGTGAAAAAAATGAAATTCTTATTCATCTTCCTATTTTGAGTACATATGAGGCCCTTTTGTAGGCAATTAGACTCTAAAAACTTTCTAAATTACTATCCTATTGATGGCATCATCTTTTACAAGAAATTGGAAACAAAATGAGTTAAGAATGATGCCATTCAAACAGCAATAAAATCTAACTAAAACTTCCTAAAAGATAATAACTTAATTTGTAAGTTTTAAGCAACTAAATAAAAGGAAGGAAAATAATTTAATCTTCAAGCATACGTTTTGATCATATGGCCTTATTGAAACAACTAAAATAGAAACTTTCTATATGGTTTAGAAATTAATGATTGCATGCTAGTCACATGAGGCTTTAAGTGGGCTCTTCCAATAGGATTCCTTTTGGGCCTTCAACTCTAGCCAAATCTTGGACTACTTAGGAACATATTAATATACTATTTAGAGCTTCTTGGGCAACCATTTGATTCTTATTAATGGGCTCTAAGTCTTGCAATTCATGGATCAAACAATTAAAAGCTTCTTTTATAGCTTTGGATCTTGCTCTTGTCATTGAGCCTCCAATATCTTGTAATGGATCTTTAGACACATTGGGCTTGAATTTTTGGGCTTTAATAGATGAATTTCGTTTAGCTCAAATATCATGCTCCACATCACGTCCCACATGTTCAGCAACTTGTCCATGCTTTTCCTTCATAGTTAGGCCATGCATTGTCTCCTTGATGGTGGTCGTATGAGCTCCATGGTACTCCATCATTTAAGACTTGCAATTATGGCTAAAGTTGAGCCTAGAATTAAGGTTAAAGTGAGAAAGAGGGGCTAGCATCAAGGCCAAGTTGAAAGTAGGTGTTGAGGTGAGTAAGAGTGAGGCTTATGATGATGGGTTGGTCACTACGGTGGTCAAAGCTGCTATAGCTTACGAAGAGCTAAGCTTGTACCATGCCATTAGGAATATTATTTCTTGTACCATTGCTACACCAAGGCTCGAGCAAAGATTGCAGATTTTGTACCTCAATGATTTATAAATAGCTTAGCTGCATACCTTGATGTTTTGTTTATTGTTGTGGCTTTTTCTATTTTATCTATGTGACTATAAGCTTTTTGGGGGTTGTAGGCATAATATCTATATTGGAATGATTAAGCCCACATTACTTATAGGTTTTTTATGGCTTGACATGCACTTTTTCCCTACTTATTATGCCTTACCATGTTTATTGTTGGTCCTTTCAACTTCCACTTTTTCCTTCTTCTTTTTTTGCCCTTAATTTAGAAAGGTGGTTTTTAGATTTTCCTACTGTATTTCCTTTTTTGGGCTTGATTCTTACAACTTAGCTTACCCATATAGTTGGGGCTCATTTGTAGAGACAAAAATGACATGATTTTAAACCTCCTTCCTCTTTCTATAGATTTAACAATTTTTTGTTTGTCATTCCTTCACTCTTGCTGTGAGTGTTCTATTAAAAAATGGTTTCTGTTGAAGACTCATTTAGCTTAACTTCATCTCATAGAGTCAAGGAAGTGTTTAGCATAAGCAATAAAGACTCTCATAATAAGCAACATTCTAAGTCAGCCATTCCTTCTTTGAGTGTTCAAGAGGATATTTCTGCGATTGAGGGTACTTGTGATGCTCATCCTGATGATAGTGATGAAGTTTGCTTATGTATTGATGAGAGAGTGATTTGTGGCTATACCATGAGGCATATTTGCAAATTGGGCAAAGCTTTGCATCTTCCCTTAAAGTTTATGATGTTTGTTCTTAAAGGAGGCAATGCTACTTGACGAATTACCTAATGATTTTTATATTTTATATTTATACTTATGAAGCAAGTTTTGGGCTTCCTTTTTCAATATATGAGCCATTGTTAGCAATTATGAGGTATTATGACCTACATTCTTTGAAGCATTTTCCTTTGGCTTTGGGAAAAATATTATGTTTTTGCTTGGTTTGTTGGTTGGTTGGGGTAGTACCTTCACTGAAGCTTTTCAATTATACTTTTCTCTCTTGTATCTAGAAGTGGCAATGTTACTTTTCCCTTCAAAAGGATTACAACAATGTCTTTAGGAAGAACAATGAGTAAGATTCCAAAAGAGTGGAAAGATGCCTTCTTTCTAGTAAAGGATGTATAAATTGAGAATGAATGAGTGTGGTTAAGTCTTCCTCGTGTTTGGGATAACCTTTCAAGAAGAAAGGAAGAAAAAAGTCTACTAAGTTGAAGCAAGAGTTTGACATTGTCAAATGATTTATTATCAAGACTCCTTTGCTTGCTGAAGCTAGTGATGTTTTTTAAGTATTAACAAATGGTCTTCTATTGATATGTTATGGGTTGAGCTCTGTGAGAGTCATGGAGTTGTAAGATAATCTGTTTGAGCCCTTTGGTGGGGCTGATTATCCTTTAATGTGTTAAATGTATTTTTGCACTTTTTGTTTATTTGCATTCTTAATGTGTTATCTCTTTTGTAAATACTTTTTCCTTAAGTGATTCTGATATGAGGTCACTCATGTCTATTAGAATTGCTAGAGATTTCATAACATTTGAACTGTTGTGTAAGTTAAAAGGTAATGAAAGTTAACTTTCTGTTGTCAATGTCCTAGTTTTCTGTGTCTCTTTGTGACTTGTACCTATGTCAGTAGCTTTAATATAAAGTTGAGGCTCTTGGGTGAAGAGTTTAAGATATATTCTCCCCTTGTGAGCCAAAGGTAAAGGAGTATGAAGATTCAGGAGTTGCAACCATTAAACTAAGAAGAGAATAGATTTAAGTGTTTTTGTCCTTCCTAGTCAAAAATAGGAGGCTACAAAGATGAAGACTATTTATATATATTTTAATCCTCCTAACTTAGACATTTTAATATTCAAATATAGCTTTGGGGGGTTTAATTAGGTGGAATTGGATTTCATTAGCCATTTATGTACTTTATGAATTAATTTACAAAATTATTGAGTTTTAATGCATAGATTTCTTTTAATAATTTTGTGAATTTTCTTCCTATTGAATTTTTCTTACTATTTGTGCAGATTTTCCATGACAATTGAAGCTTCAAGTGTGCAAGTTTCGTAGAAAATAAAGTTTAAAAATAAGAGAATGAAAATGGGGCACCACAATCATCATCATCCACCTTAGTCATACACATTCCACATTTGGGAGCTTTAAACTTCACTCATTACCCTACAAAGCATCATGCATGGTCTTACCATGTTAAACACAAGCAGGCCACTGGTTTGGAGGGTTGAAAGTAATAAAGAAAAGAAGTTATATGATGAGCAATGGGTTTTGAGAAGAAGCAAGTTCCAGCTCCCTTGTTCTCACATGGAAGACACACACACAAGCATTCTCTCCACATACTTACACGTAGGCAGCCAGCTGAAGGTCACAAGAGAGAAGCACACTCATATAGTAATGGCCCATCCTTTCATAGCTCACATGTCTTCACTCCATATATCCACGAAGCACTTGAACGAGCTACCAGTCCACACTCACAAATCATCATTCACGTAAGCCACAAGTTCCAGCAGCTCCATTACACGTAGATTACGTAGCTCTAGCTTCACTCACAAACTACTTGAACCATACGTCCAACTCTCTTGTTCGCATGCATGAAGCCACAACATCCCACAAACAGAGGAAGCAACATGAGTGAATGAAGCAACAAATGAGCTACGGGTTGACGTGGAGTAGCAGTAAGATTAATGAGCATGTTAGAAGCAACGGGTTCAAGAGGCGACATGAGACATGAAGAAGCTTGAGAGGAAGAAGGTGGAGCTGAGTTAAATGAAGGAAGCAGCCTCTATTTTGGATAGCAGAACGAAGAAGAGGGGGGCTAGGCTGGAAGGAACAAGTTGTCACAGGTTGGAAGGTTCTAAATAGTACTTAAATGCATGGAAGATAATCATGAAGCGCTAGAGAAGAAGACACGTAGAATCATGTCCAATTTTTACGTAGAAGCAGCTCTATGTAGAGAAGAAACACACTTGAGCTTGTAGAGAAGGAATGAATAGAAGCTATAGGTTGAGAGGAGGCTCGAGTTAAAGGAAATAGAATAATGCATGCAAAGAACACATGATTATTAAAAGATTTACATGAAGAAGCATGTGAAACAATACATGGGCAGTAGCAAAAAATGAACACCAAAATTTTGCTATGGGTTTTTATTGAGAAGTCCACGTGAGCAGTAGCAGAGCTGAGAATAAAAGTATTAAGAAGCCATGTGAAGAAGAAGTGTGAGCTAGGAAGAAGCTGGAAAAAGCCACGAGTTGGATAGTTGAATAGAATAGAAATTAAATACACTCATGGCAAGCAAGAAGAAGGAGCATGTAAAGATTAAGAAGAGAAAATCACGTGGAAGTAGAAGAGAAGGAGCTATGGGTTGACGTGGAACTATAGTAGGATTAATGAACAATTAGAAAATCATGTGCATAGTGTATGAAGCTGTGATTGTGAAGGTAGTAGATCACGTGAAAGTGAGGCATGAGAGGGGCATGTGATTTGTTAAAATACATAAGGGCAAAATGTGAAGAAAAGACGGAGCAGCTAGATGAAGAAAAGCGTGAAAAATGACATGGGAATGAAATGTGGGCTGACTTGTAAGCACGTGAAATGATTAAAAAAACACTCGAGAAGGGCCATTCATCCAGAGGATCAATTTATCAAATAAAACACACATTCCATCTCGATTCCATCATCATTTTCACACATTCACTCTACCCCATCCACGCCGTAGCTACATTTCCTCATTCCATCCCATTTCCTCCATTATTCCACCTTTAATAAAACAATAAATCTCTTCCTTGTGGCTAGCTAGGAGGAAGACACTTGGAGAAGCTTGAATCTGTGGATTATAAATAGATTTTTCGCTAAGAATTTCTCTCTTTCTACACTTTTCTCTTTCTTGTACTATCTTGGTTAAGATTGTATTTGATTAGAAATTTGTGTTGTTTACAATTAGTTGCTGGTTAGACACTGATTAGGAGAGTAATTTGAATGGTTATTGGATTGATTTTAGTGTTAGATTTTCATTGTCTTACAATTTTTCATATGTGCAATCAAGGTACTTGATGAAATGCATGTGAGAATTGGTATGCTTAATTATTTTTTGAGAATTCGTTAAAGTTTGATTGGTTAATTAAACATCCTATGATGATAATTCAAAGGCTAATCGATTGATTAATCACTCGAATTAAGTGTTCATTGATTCTAATGACAAGAATTAATGATTTGATGGGGGATTGAGGTTTCAATTCAACATTAGATTGTTAATCTCTTAAATTTTGCGTGGTAACTCAAGATACATTGTGTGAATACAATTAAGGACTTTTAGAGTAGAATCAATGACAATTAGATTAGGATAAAGATAGTGGATACCAAGGGACAAATCTAAGGCTAGTCACAAGTCTATCATTAACCTTATAGTTCATGCAATTAGGTAGTGATTATGAGTTTTAATTCAATCTCATTTTACTTAGTTTAATTAACCAAAACCCCCTAAATTAGGTAATTTGTAGAGTTCTTTTATACTTGGAAAACCCAATTAAATATTGAATTCCATTTCCAAGGGAGATAACTTAGGTTGTGCCACTAACTATAAAATTTAATCTAACCTAGTTTTATTTTGAAAGTTGCACGACACGACCTTTCAGGGACTAAAGTCTTTAATGAAATAATTTAAGATAGCTAATTTTGCTAGGTAGGGTAGTACTTGTATCTTAAAGGTTGTGACTACTTTGGCTCCAATGTTCTAAGGTAGCTTGGGTGCCATTCCTAAGATGCTAGTAAGGCAGCGAGTTTGGGAGGTGGGTCTTTTACTTTGCTACTTAAGTTTAAGCAAGTTTAAGGGGTAGTCCCATTATAGCGAATTGGCTTAAAGGTACCTTAGGAGGAATGACCTATGAGGCATGTAGCTATGCTGGTCTCTATGAGAAGGTTATAGAGGTGTTACCTTCATCAGAGGCTCATGATATGTTGATCACAAAAGGTCTTCATACAGAGATTTGGGTTGCCAAGATAATGGCTTCTTCTTACTTGAAGTCTGTAGTGTTTGATTTTTCTATCAAGGTAAGATGACTTATCTCTTTATTGCCCTTTTTTTTGTCCTTAGTAGTTATATTTGTTGTTTGATTTCCTTGAGCCTTTTCTTATATATTGTAGTTCACATCACACTCTGGGTGAATGCTAATAACCTTGCTTATGAACAGCAAGAAATGGAAGTATCAAGGCACTGCAGAAGTAGGTAGCTTGATCTAAGGCCTATTTGAAAATTACTTGAGGGGAAGTTGTTGCTTTGGTTGACAAGGTACTCCACCTTTTAAGCATCAATAAAAAGCTTAAAGAGGAGTTTAATGCCCTTAACATTGAAAAGGCTAAAGTTGTTGTCATGTTTAAAGGTCAAGTTGTGACAACCCTAACATCTAGTCATTGTAATTAAAGTTAAATACCCAATTAACAATCACAAATCTGGATTAAAAGTCATTACAATTGATTTCCTTTAGAGAATATAGGAAAATTTGAACCTTAATGTTATTAGAGTCATTAACTATATAATTACAAACACTTACATACACTAGGGAAACAAACATTCATTTATAAGCCTTTGATTCTATTACCTATCAATTCCAACTCACAAGAATCTTCTACCAATATTTTTAAGTCATCCCTTGAGGTTACCATGTGAAAAACCAAGATTTCCTGGTTATATAAGGGTTTCAGGATGTTCACCGTGGCTAAATTACGTTTAGCCGCGACCAATTCCTCTCGGCTTCACCCCTTGGACCTTCGCCGTGGCTAACCTACATGGCGCTGCGGCGCTACGGTGAGGAAGCCTCCTGGAACCTACCTCACTCGCCCCTCGCTATTGGCTGCGGCCAATTCCCCCTTTCGCCGCGGCAAATTTGCCTCTAGACAACTCCCAGTTTAGCCTCTCACATTTCGCCGTGGCGAATTACTCTCTGGTACTCTCCTTGGGCAACTTCGCCTCTATTGGCCGTGGCTAAGCCCATTTTGGTTGCAGCGAAATTTCTTCTGATCCTACAACTCCTAAAATCTTGTCTCATACTCTCTATTCTTTATCTAGGGACTCTTTAGGGCCCCTTCCCACTTGTTATGAGATCCTAATAACATTTATCTAGCTGATTTACCCTAGCCATTGTATCATTACCTATCTAACATTTAAATGTGGATTTTCCTACTCATCCATTAGTCTTATAACAGCAAGTTTATAAATTTCCCACAATGGTCATTCAATCATATTTTCATTGGGCATTTCATGCATCACTAATTCAAGTCTACAATCAATATATATATATATATCATATGATTTCATTACTTAAATAGTCAGTTATATCATAGGTTCACAAGCCACAAATAGTGTCAAAGCTTATACATCCATCAACAACTAACATGAAGCCTACTTCTCAATGGTTACATTCTATGTTATCAAATTGCAAACTCCTACACTTGGCAATACAGATACATGATGATGTTATACAAGGTTAACAAAATTAGCATCTACTCTATTCCACTCGGACCAAGTGTAGCACTCCACAACAGGCCTCAACTCATGGATATTCATCCACTTGCTTGCCCTTATCCTTACCCGAAGAACCTTCACCTGAAAGTATAATCCCATAAAATGGGATGACATGCGAATCTTAGTAACCAAGGCAATTCTATCATATATTCTAGTTTAATTAACATATATGCATGATTTCACATAGGCATCAGAAAACATACCAGTCATATCAGTAAATGAAATAGTTAGGCTATCATAATTACTATCCTATACTAGCAATTATATTTTCATATGTTAAAGGCCAATAACACCGGGAGAGGCCTGTCCACGACACCTACTCCCCATTGAGCATAACTAAGGCTCAGTGCCTCTGGAGTTTGATCATAACCCGATGTTCGATCAAAGCACATACACGGGTGGCAACCACACCACGGCTCCACCATGGACTCACAAGGTCCAATCACAATACAATAGATAGTCAACCAATTCATTCAGCATTTCAAATCATTCATGTACAAAAAATATGAAATTAAAATGGATACATGCATGAAATTAATTTAGTCCCAATTACCTCACTTGTAGATGAATTTGCAAAAGCCACCAGTGGTATAAAATCCTCCCCACACTACAAAGTCCCAAAATTCGGAATGAAGGTGTCCTTTACCAGAAACTTCAATATATCACCCTAAATCTTAAGCAAATGCGTGGAAAATTAATACCCATACTATAACCAAATCATTGGGGTCTCAAACTAGCAAAAATACTTCAAAAAAGAGAGTTTATACTTACTTAATGTCGGCCCTACCCTCAACCTACGAATTCTCACTATGGAAACATCAAATGACAAGTTTCAGATTTTGGGTGTGGGTGAAAATACTCCAAATGAAAAACTAATTAGGACAAAATGAAGAGAAAGAGAAGGGGATTAGGTTATATAACTATTACCTTGGCTGATTTTGAGCTTAGAAGTGAGATATGGTGGATTTCTTGCTCTAAACCCTAACCTCCCTTCAAACCTCCGAATTTCTCCTTTGTATTTCAGCACAATGGGGAAGAGGCTGAAGTGTTTAGGGTTTTAGTTGGGTTAAGTTGGGTCAAATATGGGTCATAGGTTGCTCCAAGTATCCAACTCCAAATGGGCTTCAGATTTAAGTTTTGTTGGGCCAGCTTTAAGGTGTTGGGTTGTAGAATTTCATTAGGCCAGACTTAGTTTTAAGAACTCCATTATTTTGGGTCTGCACAAGGTTTATTGAGCCATTTATAAGAGCCTATACAAGGTGGATCTTGGGCCTTTATCACATTGAATTAGATTGGGCCTGTATCTAACTCATTAGGCCTCCATTAGCCTCTTATCATGATTTCTTACATTAATTTGGGCTTAGATGAAGTTTCTATCCCAATTAAATCTCAAACTCATATTAATAATTTATCTCTCTAAAATTTCTATTCACTTAACTTACCCAATTATTTCATATTAATTATTCTTAATTATCTCAAATCCATGATTAACACTTTAATTAATTTTGGGGTGTTACACAAGTAGCAACTGATGCTTAGAAGTTGGAGATTCTTAAAGCAATGGGGAAATGCTTATGTGAGTAGCTTTTCTTAGCTACTTATTTTGCTAGTGTTAGGGATGCCATTGATTGCATTGGAAAAGCTTTTGATAAAATTCCTATTCTAGTGAGGAGTCTTATAATGGATAATTCAGACAAGTTGCTAAAAGCTGTCATAAAGTCTGAGGAATTAGGATTAATAATCCAAGACTCGAACCAATATTTACTAGATCTTTTTGAAGGTTTTAAGGTGGATTCAACATGGGACCTAAAACTAGAATTGGTGTTTCAAATGTATGCCTCTCCTTTTGAAGATAAGTTAGTAGTATGAGCTTGACAATGTTGTAATAGCTTTTTGCTCGTAGACTAACATTTGATAGTCACTTTAGAGCTTGTTTCAAATTCTTGTGTATCATGTTTTATAGTATCCTTTCCCTTCCTTCCTTCTCATATTGCCTTTTTGAGCTTTTGCTTTCTATGGAGACTTGTTTAGCAAGGTCATATGAACCTTTGCAGCCAAAGTTATATAGGCTTTTGTTGTTAAGGTCATATGTGCCATCCTTGGTGAGGGTCACATAGATCTTAGGTCATGTGGACCTTATTCATTGGGGTCATGTAAATCATGTTTGTTGAGGTCTTATAGACCTTGTTTACTAAGGTTTCATAGACCTTGTTTACTAAGGTCACAAAGACCATGTTTGTTAAGGTCACATAGACCATGTTTGCTAAGTTCACATAGACTGTGTTTCTTAAGGTTACCTAGACTGTGTTTGCTGAGGTTGTGTAGATCGTGTTTGTTAAGGTCTTGTAGACCCTATTTGCTAATTTTGCATAGATTGTGTTTACTAAGGATGTGTAAATCGTGATTGCTGAGGTCACATAAATAGTGTTACTGAGGTCACGTAGACCATGTTTGCTAAGGTTGTGTAGATTGTGTTTTATAATGTTGTGTAGACCATGTTTACTGAGGTTGTGTTGATTGTGTTTGCTAGGTTGTGTAGACCATGTTTGCTAAGGTCACGTAATGGAACTTATAACATTCTCCTCTCAATTAGGTATGATTTAATAATAATTACGTACTTTAAAAAATTAAATAGTATTAAGAAAATAATTGGGATTTGATATATAACCTGATAATGGGAAAATTAGTGAACTTTATGTTTATAAAGCATAAAAGTCCCAAATTATTGGAATTCATAAAGTAAAGGCTATGTTATAATGGGATAGGCCTAAAACCATCACTTAGGTTAGAAGTTTCCCAGGTTTGGTAGGTTATTATAGAAGGAGTATGACTTTTCTCATATAGCCTTGCCACCAACTAGGCTAACTAGGAAAGAGACACCATTTTGTGTGGATGATAGTTGTAAAAGGAGTTTTCCAAGAGTTGAAACTCTATTTAACAAACTTTGTTTAACCATTACCTCTGTGTTGATTATACCTGACTCTAATAAACCTTTTGTGGTTTATAATGATGTTTCGAGGAAAGGGTTAGGATTTATGTTGATACAACATGGTAGAATAGTGACATATACCTTTAGGCAATTAAGGACACATGAGAAAAATTATCCTACATATGATTTAGATTTAGTTGCAGCAGTATTTGTGTAACATCCCAAAAATTGACTAATATTAGTTATGAAGAATTAAGGAATTGTTACAAGAAACTTAGGAAGAATATGAAAAATAAGAATTCATAAGGAAATAAATTATTCTAGTCGTTTTGAGAAAAAATGATAATTCTTGGCCATTGTTGAAAGTAAATGAACTTTTTATTATCGATTTGGGTTAATGAAAAAGAATTTAGTAAGTGAAGAGAGGAAATTAAATGCTTGGGCCCTATAGTTATTTTGTTTATAATAGAAGACCATTAGTAGAGGACCAATTACATTGTCATGTAGACCCAACTTAAATAAACCCCTTTAACTTTTGCTCAATACTTAGGAAGGGCCCAAATGGATTATGGGCTATTGGGTTAACCCATTTCCAACTTAAAACCCTAAGGGTTCTACAGCCATACTAAAAATTTGGAAGCAAAACATTTGTGCTGTAGAAATAAGAGAGCATTTTCACATTGATAAATCTTAATTTTTATATATTTTATCCCATATTTATCTATGATTTTGAGCTAATTCAAGTCTTTTATGCATTATTTGAATTATTGGACTTTTTTTGGGAAAAAATATAAATATTAAAAATTTTAAGGCAAAAGTGAAAATATTTTAGGGTTTCCAATTTTTGGTTGAGAATTAATATTCTTTATTCTTTGATTTACTTCCCAAATTTTGAATTTTTTTTTGGATTTTAATTTAGAAATTGCAAATGTTATTTGGAGGAATTTTGAATTTAAATAAAATTCTCCTCCAAGTGGCAAGCTCTTGTTAATTCCTATTACATTTTATTTTGCAATTTTTATTTTTATTTTTATTCTCCTTACATGGCACCACATGGCCTTTTTTTTAGGCATTTTTGGATTTTATTTTATTTTTTTGGACCTAGGTTATGTTGCATGCTACATGAATATATTTTGGACATAATCTACACTAATGGGTGCAATTTAACTTTAGGCCATGGAAGTACAATTAATGAAATCTTATAGTGGAGATTAAATCTTGGGCTCCAAGAGTCATCTAATGGCTAAAACCTTGGGAGACATTCCTAAAGATCATTAAGAGTATAATAGGCAAACCACTCCATGGAAAAATCAAGAGAATTGTTCTTTTTCTTTTTATCTTTTATCCTATTGGTTTATTTGAAATTTGATGGCTAGCATTTCTCTAAAACTCTCTACCCACTCTTCTAGCCATTGGATCAAGCTTCTTTTCTCCTCTCTTCCCTAGCAACCCCTCCTCCTTTCTCCCTTCTTGTCTCTTGACGTAAGAAGCTCTCCCTTTCTCCCCTCTCCATTTCTCTCATGGCTACACACATACACACACACACACACACACTCCATTTTCTCCTTTATCATTTTCCATTCCATTGAGACCTTAATTGAATATTGTGGCTAGTTAGGATGAAGACCTTGGGTTGAAGCTTAAATCTATGAAGATTAGCAAGGGATTGGACTAAGATTTTTGCACTTTATTTTCTCTCTTTCTAGCATTTTTCCTTCTCTTGTACTATCTTGGTCAATATTGTATTGGATTGGGAATTGTGTTATTTATAATTAGTGACTAGTTAGACATTAATTAGGAGAGTATTTAATGATTAATGGATTAATTTAATTGTTAGATTTTTCATTTTCCTTCAATTTTTCATGTATGCAATCAAAGTGTTTGATGAAATGCATGTTAGAAAATTGTGTGCTTAATGTTTGAATTGAGGTTTCCTTAGAGTTTAATAAGTTAATTAAACATCCTAGGGTGAAAATTTAGAGGCTAATTAATTGATTAATCACTCAATTTAAGTGTTCAAGATTTTAATCACAAGAATTAATAATTTAATATGAAGTTGAGGTCTCAACCAACATCAAATTGCTAGTCTCTTAAATCATATGTGGTAACTCAAGATAAATTGCCATGAACACGAATAGGAACTCTTAGACCAAAACCAATGATAATTGAGTTAGGATAATGATAGTGGATACCAAGGGATGAATCTAAAGCTAGTCACATGTCCATTAGTTGCTTCTTAATTCATGCAAGTTAGTTAGTCATTAGGAAATTTAATTATATCTAATTCTAGTTAGTTAAATTCAATTAAAACCCTCTTCAATTAGGTAGCTCTTAGATTCTTTTACACTTAGAAGGTTTAGTTTAATATTGAAGTCCATTTCCAAGGGAAACGATCTAGGTTGTGCCACTAGCTATAAATCTTTACTCAACCTAGTTTATTTGAGATTGCTTGCCACAATTGTCAAATTTGGCACCATTACGAAGCAATTGGATTCTCAATTGTTTGAAATGGTTTTCTAAGTGTCTTAGCTCTATTTTTGTGTGGTTTTTGTTCTGTCTTGAACTTGGTTTTTTGTATTTTTGGTGTTGTGAATTAATTGCTTTATTTGTTGGAATTTTTGTTTGACTTGCCCAAAAAATTCTCAAACTTTGTTTTCCAAGGTTTTTGGGTGTACTAAGAAAAAATAATAGTAAAGCTATTTGGTGTAGTGTTTTTAGGCCAAATTCCAATGTTTAAAGCACTTTTTTTAATTTTTTAATATTTTCTCGAATTTTTAATTTTTTTTAAATTTTTATGGATTTATTGTTTTAATTTTTGTGAGTTTCTTTTGTGTGATTGTCTTCTATTTTTGAGTGTTTTTTATTGTTAGATAGTTGTTGGCTTTATTTGATTTTAATTTTCTTAATTTAAAATTAATATTAGTCGTAGTTTGTTAGTAATTTCTTTTGTGCTAAATTTGATTATGCTTTTCAGACTATGTCTAAAATGGATGGCTATTATATGTCTAATCAAGGTACCTATGATTTTTGTGCAAATGATAGGATTCTCCAAAAGATAGATGAAGCTATATTAATGTTTCATGGTATAATTGAGCAATGAAGACAAACACAACAGGTCTAATGCCCATGCTACCAACCTTACCACTATCTTTATGAGGCTTACCCCAATTATGTTGAGCCATATCACAATTTTCATGTGCAAGAGCCATAATACTATGCTTACAATTATCATGAGGGGTATATGCAATAAGAGCCTAAAAGGGAACCAAGTTGGGAAGAGAGGATGAGGCAATTAGACGCCTATAATCTTCAACTCCAATAGGAGAATGAACATTTACATTTTCAAGTTAATTGATAACCTCATGAAGTCCAAATGAGTCAACTTATCACAAGTGCTACTGAATTGACAGAAGAGCAAATTAGAAGAGAATGTATAGAGGAGGAAGAGTCTTATTCATTTGGTAATTTTCTTCCATCTTCTAATATTTTGTAGTTTATTGAGAATGACTCTAGTGTACTTGATAGCATAGTGACTACTAATGCATATGATGATGTTGCTTTTGAATTGCATGATGATGATGTGGATGAAGAAATTATTGTTGAATCCTTTAATATGATTGATTGTGGTAATACATTGAGTAGAAATGATGCATTTGTTGATGTTCATGAGCCTTTGTGTACTAATGCACTTGATTTTCCTACCCCTAGCTGTGACCATAATAATGATTTTATTTCTAAACCAGTTGATGATGATCCTATTGAGTCTAGGGTGATAGATAAGTGTGGGGGTGACTTAGAATGTGATGACATGACTAATGAAATAGTGGATGTAGCATGTGGTGAGGATATGAATAGTAAAATTGTTAAGCAGCTTGTTATTGACAAATCAAACTTTACTCTCAGATGCATATGTAATGATTTGCATATATGTCCTGCATGTGTTGAGATAGATGAGTTTATGAGGTTTAATGATTCTGTTAAATCCAAAGAGTCCTATGTCTACATTGAAACTGTTGATGATATTGATTCTTCTGATTATATTAGTGTTGATATTGAAAATCCTATTGATGCTTATATTATTATTGACACTAGTGAGAGACTTGATTTTGCTGTTGATCATTGTATAAAATCTTGTGAGTCTATTGATGTCTCTTTGGTTAGGAAGGATATTGTTTCTCTTGTTGAGACTTCTAAATAGGTTTATGAAGTTAGTGAACTAGTTCCCAACAAGCAACAGGCTCCCCCAGTTGAGATGAAGCAATTGCCAGATACATTAAAGGATTTTTACTTGAAAGACTGTGAGAAGTTGCAATTGAATTTTTCTATTGATGCAGTGACTCTTACTGATGAGAATCCAATTGATTTCATTGGTTTGGATAGATATCTAGAGTCTAGTGTTTAATGCTCATAAACTTGATTTCAAATTCTCTTTCATAAGCTTTGACCATAATAAATTTGACTTTTCTTCTTTTATTGCTTTTGAAAGTGTTGAATTTGACTTTCTAAAACTACTGATGGTTGACGAAGTCCATGAATCATCCTTGAATGATCAATCAAAATGCTTCAAAGTTGTTAGACTTAAAATTGTTAAATTAAAGAGGAATAAAGTTGTTTTAATTTTGGTTTTTGACACATATGATTAATTGGTCTTTTATAGATTCCTTTTTAGTTTAGTATTTTTTATTATCTTTTCTTTTCCATATTATTGTTTGCTTTGTTTATGTTTTGTAGGTAATAAATAGTTGCTAACTAGTTGCATGAAAATCTGAGCCATATTGAGATCTTCACTTCCATTTCATCTGGTTGTACACTTTCCTTTTCACTTTTGTATTGTGTTGTTTATATTTTGATTGGATCTTGTGCTGGCATTGAAGATAATGCAATGTTTAAGCTTTAAGGGGAGAACCATTTCATTTCATCATTTCTTTGTTTTGTTTTCTTTTTAAAAAAATTGAAAAATAGTGTGATTTTCTTTTTTAAAATTTTTGTGGAAAGTGCAAGTTGAGATGATTACAGCTTGGATACATTTTGATATAATAAGTGATGAATCTTGTGTTTTGATTTAAGTGAAGTAGCAATGAATTTGATTTCAATGAAGTGTTTTGATAGCCATTAACTTGTGAGGATTTGAGCCTTATTTGTTTATTTCTAGTGTGCATTCACCTATCATTGCTCTCACTCTAGAACTTGTCTTGATTCTATGTTGAGATCACATTTGCATTTGCATGTATGAAAATGATAAGACATTCATTTCTTTGATAACCAATTAGCCAAATAGCCAACCTTTACATGCATTTTATCCATTGCCTAGTCTTTTGGACCTTGTTTTATTTTCTTATTGAATCCATAGCCATGAAATTTTTTTCCCACCTTGTGTCATACCATATTATTTCTAGTATCACCTTACTCATTCAAGGTGGATTACACATGCTATCAAAGGAAATCCAAGAAAATGCATTAAAAATAATGAATTTAATGGCAGTACGTTGGGGTTTAAAAATTCACCTCCCATCTCGAGGACCTTGTGGACTTACTAACAACATTCTCAAAACTTTACATAAACCACAGATCAAGAGCTAAAAACAAGAAATATTCACGTTTTACCTCGGGTCAGAATTTTAATTTTTTGCTATCAAATTTGGAAAATTGTAACTAAATCTAGAAAAATCAAAATCAAGCAACTCATAGCTTTCTGGAAAGCTATGGATGTTAGCTATATACTAAAAATATTTCCAAGCTACAAAAACCTTATCTAGACTATGTTTGACGATAAAAAAGTGGCAAAGGTCAGACTATCCAGATTTCTGATACAACTTATTGATATAAATTTTAAAAATGCATAATTAATTCAAAAAAAATTCAATTCATTCAAACTATACCCATTTGGAAAGATGAAAATGTTAGCTAGAGGGGAAAAATAATTTTAGATCAATTCAAAAGTATCCAGAGCTCAAAAATCGATGGAACAGTGATAGAGGTTTAACTATGTGCCTAAAATAGAATAGAAATTTCAAAAATTCATATCTCTCTCTCTAGACATCCAATTGAGGCGATTCTAGTTCATATAGTTCACTATGAATGTCTAGTTTCCCTCTATAAAATTTTGCAACAATTGGACATCATTTGATTCATGAATGACAAAGGTGAATTTTTGGACCATATGAACAGTGCCACTATCATTTTCTAGATTTTCAGCCAACTTAAAAAATTTGCCAAAAATTCTATAAACCTTCAAATATTATGCACTTTAGCTTCCTAAACATCTCTAAACAAGACCTATGTGCATCCCAAATTTCAGATCAAGAAGAACTCATTTGGATAGATTTTGTTATAGCTCACCATTATAGTCATTTTAGTACCATTTAATGGTTCAACTTGGTCCAAATGGCTTTCCTTGTGTGCTAGCACTTCTTGGGTAAGTTTGAAAGCATAAATACAACTTATATAAACTACCCAAGTGATCCAAAACACCTTGCATCTCATTTTGGCCATCCCACATCCATGAACACACTAGCAAATGCAAGCCATCAAGTAACCAAATCTCACATTTTCATTGATTTTGTGCCAAATGTGGTTCATATATCATTCATACATAATATTACATTTGCTCATATTTTTACAACTCAAAAATGATATGTACATATCCCCTTTGACATTTAATTACAAGAAAACTACATAATTGTCAAAGTGTAGTCTCTCATGTCCCGTGGCTTGCATTTCTCTCTTCATGAGCACCACCTAAACATATGAAGATGAAGGAGGGAAGGGGAGTGAGCTTCATGGAATCTCAATAGCTCACACACCCGTTCAAACACACATTCATGGCATATACATATCAAAGGCATGAGTGTGGAAACTAACATGAACATAAAGTATACAAAGTCATATTTCCATGCCACAATTCACGTCAAAGTCAAGAATGAACTCTAGGGACTTTTGGTCTAGCCTTACCCCATTTCTAGGACTTTTGAATTTGCCTCACCCTTGGCCTAGAGGCTTTTGACTTTCCCTCACCCATCCATAAGACTTTTGGCCTTATCTCACCTATGCCTTGAGGCTTTTGGTATCTCTTCATCCATATCAAGGGACTTTTGGCATCACCTCACTTTTTTGAGCATTTTTCACAAACCAAGGACATTTAAAAAAAATACATTGGTACCAATGCAATATCATAGCATCAAGTGGCATATTCACAATTCACTAAGCTACACACAAGCACACAATAATGTGTATAAAACCAAAGATGCAAGAAGAATGGGGTGGAGAGCTACCTTGTTATTTATGCAAGCTTTACTTTGCCTTACTCCTTCCATTTTTCGGTTTCACAAGCATACTTAGGTGGGGTTTGGTTTCCTTGGCCTAAACATCATGAATAACACTCAATTATATCTTTGAAGCAAGCCAAAGCATTAAACTTACACATAAGAACAAACTTTGTTCCATAAGTTACATAATGACTCCATTTATGGCCTAATGAAGAAACTACCATAATTCAAGTTCTTGGCTCCATTCTCTTGCCATATTTAGGCCTCTTGACCTCATTTGAGGTCCTTGGAGCCACCACACACTCATTTTCACAAACCTAGGTACATGTTGCTTCATAAGGCCATTGTCTCATCTCCCAATCTATGGCTTCTAAATTTTTCCCAAGGGTTCCTTCTAGTGTCCTCCATCATATAAAGTTCCAAACTAAGGCTAGAACAAATTAAAACATCCTCTAACTTATTGCTCTAGCTTTGGCTGAGATTATAGAGGGAGGAAGAGCCCATGTGCTTTTTGATTTTTCCTTGATGGGAGACACACTTGGGAAGCTTCCTAGAGGCCTTAGGAACTCATTTAAATCCTCACATTACCTAGAATGCCCTTGGATAAAATCAAATTTTTGCCTATGTCTTTGAATCCCTAACTTCTTATTCTTGGTTCTCTTTTGCTTCTTAATTAATTCCACTTGTATCTTCCAAATCCTAACATCCCTGTGATTACTAATGCACATGATGTTGATTTTGAATTGCTTAATGACGATGTAAATGAGGAAATTATTGTTGAATCCCTTGATATGGTTGATTGTGGTAATGATTGAGCAAAAGTGATATATTTGTTGATGTTAATGAATCCTTATGTACTAATGCACTTGGTATTTCTACTCTTAGCTGTAACCATAGTGATGAATTCATTTCTGAGCTAATTAATAATGATCTTATTGAGTCTAGGGTAGTAGATAAGTGTGGGGGTGACTTAGCATGTGATGATATGATTGGTAAATAGTGAATGTAGCATGTGATAATGATATGGATGATACAATTGTTGAATAGCTTGATGTTGATAATTCATACTCTAATTTGAGATGCTTATGTGATGATCTGCATACATGTCCTATATGTGTTGAGATAGATAAGTATTTAAGGTCTGATAAGTCTATTGAATCCATGGATTCCTTTGTTTGCATTAAAATTGTTGATAAGACTAATTCTACTGATCATACTAGTATTGGTGAGAGCATGCATAGAGATAGTGCTGATATTGAAAGTCCTAGATTTTGTGCTATTGTTGACACTAGTGAGAGACTAGATTTTGTTGTTGATTATTGCATAGAGTCTTGTGAGTCTACTGATATCTCTTTGGTTAGGAAAGATATTATTTCTCTTGCTAAGAGTCCTGAACAGGTTCATGAAGTTGGTAAGCTAGTTCCCAACAATCAACAAACTCTCCCAGCTGAGAAGAAGCAACTACCAGATATGTTGGAGGATTTTTCACTCAAAAGACTATGAGAAGTTGCAATTAAATTTTTCTGTTGATACAATGACTCTTACTAATGAAAGTCCAGCTGATTTTATTGGCTTAGATAGATATTTAGAGAGTCAAAAGTTCAAAATTGATTTCAAATTCTTTTTCTTTAGTTTTGAATTTTCTAAATTTGATTTTCCTTCTTTTACTGCTTTTGAATATGTTGAATCTGACTTTCCAAAACTACTGATGGTTGAGGAAGTCCATGGATCATCACTGAATGATCAATCAAAATGCTTTAAAGTGGTTAAACTTAAAGTTGTTCAATTAAGAAGGAATAAAGCTATTTTAATTTTGGTTTTTGATACATATGATTAGTTGGTCTTTTATAGTGTCCTTTTTAGTTTAGGATTTAGTTATCTTTTCTTTTATGTGTTACTGTTTGCTTTGTTTCTATTTTGTAGGTAATAAATGGTTGCTAACCAGCTACATGGGAATCTAAGCCACCCTTGGAATCTCCATTTTCAACTTCATCTAGTTGTATACCTTCTCTTTCCACTTTTTATATTGTGTTGTTTATCTATTGACTGGATTTTATACTGGCATTAAGGACAATGTAATGCTTAAGTGTGTGTGTGTGGGGGGGAGAACCATTCCATTGCATCCTTTCTTTGTTTTGTTTTGAAAAGAAAATTTTGAAAATTTTTGAAATTTTTTTTTTGAAAAAAGAGTTTTTGTGGAAGTTGCAAGTTAAGATGATTATAGCTTGGATTTACTTTAACATGATAAGTGATGGATCTTGTGTTTCGATTCAAGTGAAGTGGCAATGAGTTTGATTTTAATGAATTATTTTGATAGCCATTAGATGGTGAGAATTTCAGCCTTATTTGTTTATTTCTAGTGTGTATTCACCTATCATTACTTTCACTCTAGAACTTGTCGTGATTCTTTGTTAAGACCACATTTGCATTTGCATGCATGAAAATGATAAGGCATTCATTTCTTTTATAGCTAGTTAGCCAAAAAGCCAACCTTATATGCATTTCTTTCCATTGTTTAGTCACTTTGTACTTGGTTTTATTTTCTTGTTGAACCCATAACCATGGAAAGTGAAAAAAAATGTTTCCCACCTTGTTTTAAGATACATTATGGATTTCAAAGAGCATTACATCTAACGAGGATAGATGAATGTGTGTCTTATATCAATTTAGGTCATTAATATTAAAAGTTGAGGAAGATGTTCTAAAAAAATGCAAAGAAAGGAAGAGATAGAAAAGAAAAAGGAAAACAATGAATGATAAGTTTGGAAAAAAAAAAAGAAAAAAAAAGAAAGATAGAGGAAAAGCAATAGAAAATCAAAGAAATAAGTGTTTGAGCTTTGTTTGCATTTGTTATTACTAGTTGGAAATAAGGCCTTGAATGCACATTCTTTCCTATCATAGGTTTCCATTGACTACTCTTAAGGTTCTAAGGTATCCATTTGTTTGTCTTTTCTTGTGTATTCATTCATTTCTTTTCCTAGCCCTATTACAACAATGAATAAAGTTCTTTTGATTTGTGCTTTGCATTTGGCATGAGTGGTGGAGATTTAAAAGCTTGATAAGTTTATAGTAGTAAATTTTGATAAGTGGAACTTGAGTGATATACATTGCCTTTAAACACTTGAGAGTTAAGAGTAAACACTAACTTATGTGAAAGGCTATGCATTTCAATTTATTTCTTTTCAAATGAAATTGCCATGGAATTTGATTTCTTGATGCAAGTGAAGTTAGCTTTGATTGTTGAAGTGTTGGAAAGTTTTGATCATTTCTTAGCTTGTGATTTTTACACCTTTCCTTTTTCATTTTCATTCTCCATTGGTTATTTCGCTAGTCTTTCTTTAAGATCTTGAGTTTTGCCCAGGAGTGCAAAGATTTAAGTGTAGGGCAATTTGATAAACATGATTTTTATATATTTTAATCTTCTTAATTTGAGCATTTTAATAATGAATTATGGCTTTATGAATTTAATTAGGTAATATTTGATTTAATTAGCCATTCTCTACATTTTAGGAATTAATTTACAGATTATTGATTTTAATGTTTAAATTTCTTTAAATAATTTAATGAAATTTTTCCTATTATTTCTACAGAATTTTATTGGTAAATGGAACTCAGATGGAAATTTAATTAGAACCATTTGCACATCTCTTGGTTTTGGTTCATGGAAAAACAATGGTAGCTGGCTTTCCTTGTGGAAGTAACGTATACATCAACAAAAGGCATTCTTGGTGGAGTCCAAATTAGCAGTTCCTGTTTCTTTGGTTTCATGTTACTACAACAACTTTACATTCACGCATGGATTCACCTCATCTACTGCACAAGCACAGACCAAGGAGTTGAGAACCACTTACACGTTCACTCATCAACATTTCCGCACATAAACTCGTACACACACTTACACATAGCTACATGTAACTGCTACACATAATACACATGAAGACACCAAGCTTCATTTTCATATTTATCCCCACATGCAATACATCTCTCACGAGTCAATGGCAGGTCACTCCCACATAGCAGCCTATCAAATCAGCGTGTAACTTCACTTGCTTACAACTCACCCACATCAAACACAAGTCACCTCTAAACATCACACACTTCCCTCTCCCTTAGCTCATGCATGGGTTGCACCTCCATACACTCTCATGTTGCACTTACATGTAATACATGAGACAAAGCCACGTTAACACACTCACTTGGAATCACTCACAGGTCACGTAGCTCTTGTGTACAACATTTTGTCTTGTGGAAGCTTGGCTGATGCACATGGGAAGAAGCTAGAAAGCAGAGTAAGCCATAGGTTGGAGGGTACAGGAAGTGAGGAAGGGAATTAAACACACTCGTGGTAGGCAGAGAGGAAAACACATGGTAAACGAGCTAAACAAGCACGAGCTGAATGAGCAGAAGAAGAGCAACAAGAATAGAAGAAGAAGAGCTACGAGTTTTGGTGCTTTTTGAGGAGGAGAAACACATAAGTTATGTGGAAAGAAGTGTGAAGGAAGCAGCTCTCTTAACGTCACACACTTTAGCTCATGTGGAAGAGAAGAAGCATACAAGAAGCATGAGTGAATGGAGCAACAAATGCGGCAAGGGTTCATACAAACACGTGGAAAGGAATTAACATAGGTATGGGTTGTCTTATGTAGGATCTTCAGCAAAGGATTGGCATGTGTTTAAAGGTTTGGAGAGTGTGATTGTTAAAAGAAAATGAAGGAGCTAACATGGGTTATAGAAGGAAACCATGAACAAGTGCAAGAGTATGAAATGAAGGTAACACGTGAGGGATTAAAAAAAACACATTTGAGTAGCTCCAGGAGGCATCCATTCATTCACCAATCATTCCATCTCATCCATTCATCCAGTAAGGGCTGAGCATGTGAAGGAAGCATGGCAAGGCACATGATTTTTAATGAAGGGCTAAGGCATCATCATTTAGGTGTGGAGAATCCATCATTCAGAATATCATTCACGTATTCCATCCATTCACTATTCTTTCATCCATTCTCACCTCCATGCCATAGCCATTCTCCATCTAATTCCTCCATCTCCTTCCATCCAACGAGAGCTTAATTGAAGATTGTAGCTAGCTAGGAGGACAACCTTAGAGAAGTTTGAATTCTATGGAGTTAATCAAGGGATTTTGGGCTAAGAATTTCATATTACTTTCTCTCTTTCTACATTAATTTTTTTTGCTATTTCATTTGCTTGGCTGAGCTTGTAATTGACTAAAATTGATGTAGCTTATAACTATTAGCTTGTTAGACACTAATTAGGAGATTATTTGAATGATTATTGGATTGAATTAAATGCTAAATTTTCATTTTCCTACAATTTTCCATGTGTCAAGGGGTTTGATGAAATGCATGTAAGAATTGGTGTGCTTAATTGTTTGATTTGAGGATTCCTTAGAGTTTGATTAGTTAATTAAACATCCTAGGGTGATAATTCAAAGACTAATTAATCGATTAATCAATCAAGAATTAATGATTTAATATGAGATTGAGGTTTCAATTCAACTTTAAATTATTAATCCTTTGAATCTTGAGTGATAACCCAAATCCAAGGCTAGTCACATATCTATCATTCACCCTTTAGTTCATGCAATTAGGTCGTGATTAGGAATTCTATTTCAATTTAATTTTAATTAGTTAAATTTAGGCAAAACCCCCTTTTAGTTAGGTAATTTTTAGAGTTCTTTTACACTTGAAAAACCCAATTGAATATTGAATTTCGTTTCCTAAGGAGATGATCTAGGTTGCACCACTAGCTATATATATTTTCTAGCTTAGTTTTATTTTGGAGGTTGCGCGATACAACCGTCAAGGAACAACAAGGAAGAAGCAATAAAAGCATAATTCATACCTTGGTTCTTAGCCTTTTTAAGAGCTCTTTTCTTTGCTTCAATCTTTTCTTTCAATTTCTAATCTTCTCCCTCTAAACAAGTCCCCAAACAGTCCTAAATAAAATCCTAAAACCATAGGAAAAGAGAGGAGAAAGAAGAGAACAAGTTTGCTAAAAGAAGGAGCATAAAATTCTATGATTTGCTTACCTTTTTCCTAGGCTTTTTCTTCCCTTCTTGACTCCCTTCTTATGCGTCCTTCATAGCTAGTCTCTCCTTTGTTTTGGGCAGAAGCTAGGTTAATATATAGCAAGGGGACTCATTAAAAGCTTTTCAAAATTTTAATTTTGTCCTCTTTTCTTAGTTCTCTCCTTTAAGGCTCATTTCAAATCCTTTTTGAGAACCATCTTTTCCATCATAAAATTTAGGTTCTCTAATTTATAAAATACCTTTGGTTTCACTCAAAATTGGATTTAAAGCTTTCCTGAAAAAATCAAAGTTCTAGTCAACTAAAGTTCTAAAACGTAAACCGGAGGGATTTAAACCATTTTAGGAGTTCCTATAATTTTTAGGGCCTGTGAGAACTCTAGGAAACTCAATTTTTTATTTAAAAATCCTTTCTTTAAGTTTTCTAAAAAGCGCCCAAATAAAAAGATTTGAGACCAAATAAAATTAGAGTAATAAAATGATGGAAATGAACTAGTTATAAAAAGAAGTTCCCTAAACAGAAAGATTTGAGACCAAATAAAATTAGAGCAATAATCTAGATCTAAAATAGTGAAAATACAAGGTCTAAGGTGTCTTGAAAACAGAACCAGAATAGCTAAATGAAAATTGACAGAAGTATAGTGGCATTTTCGTAATTTCGGACACTTTTTAGAAAACTCAAAGGAGGGATCTTTAAATGAAAAAATTGAGTTTCTTGAGGTTCTCAAAAGCTCTAAAAACTATAGAAACCCCTAGAATAGTTCAAACCCCTCCAATTTACGTTTTAGAATGTCATTTGACCCAAACTTTGATCTCTTCGTTTGAGAAGGTTTTAAATCCAAATTGGGTGAAACCAAAGGCATTTTACAAGTTAGAGAACCTAAATTTTATGATGGAAAAGATGGTTCTCAAAAAGGAGTTGAAATGAGCCCAAAAGGAAATAGCCAAGAAAAGAGAACAATAATGGAATTTTTTAAAAGGAATTTTAAAGAAGCCTTGCCTTATATTTCACATCCTCTTCTCCTCCTCATTTTAACCGACATAGGTTCTACCTAAAACCAAAGGAGAGACAAGCTTGAAGAGGTTTACAAGAAGGGAGCAAAAGAGGAAGGAAAAATTCGCAAAAAGGTTAGAAAATTTTAGTTTTTCATGCTACTTTCTTCACCAAACTTGTTCTCCTCCCTCTCCTCTCTTTTCCTATAGGTTTAATGGCTAATTTGGCACTGGTTTGTGGCTAGTCCAGAGAAGAGAAATCAAAATTTTGAAGGAGAAGCTAAGCATAAAAAAGAACTTTGAAAAAGCTTTGAAACAATGTAAGAATCATGGATTCTCCTTACACCTTCTTGTTGTTCTTTATGGAGGGAGGTTCAGCCAGCCTTGAGCCCAATTAGGAGGGGATGATTTTTGGTCTTGGCAAGGAGGAAACATAGGTTTTAGAGTATGAGAAACAAGATTATGTAATGAAATTCAAAAGAAAGGCATTAGAATTTAAGTTAGCAAAGTTAAGGATTTTGTTGCACCTTGATATGTAGGAGACTTTCTAATGATAATTTAGGTTGTCTAAGAGTATGTATGAGTTCACAAGACACCTAGAAAGTCTTATAAGTTCCATTTCCCTCAAGAAAAGCAAGCAAATTCCGTGGGCGCACAAGCTTGCATAGGTCTCGGCCAAACCATGTCCATGCACCTAGGGAGAGTTATAATTCATTCTAAGGCTAGAAAGGGACTAAATATGATTAGTAAACATTAAAGGAAGTATTGGAATGAATTTAGAAGGCATGGTTTAAGAGATGAAGGTGTAGGCTCCATTTTAAGACATAATGAAGCAACTAAGGTTTAGGCTCCTTGAAATGAAATTGTGATGACTCCAAGGAGTCTAAATAGAGTCAAGAGACCTAGATTGAAGAAGAAAATGGAGCCAAGATCATGAATTCCAAGACTTTCTTCATTGTGTCTTGTATGAAACCATAATGGAGTCATAGAACAAAGTAGCCTTACATAGAGTTTGTATAAAGCTAAAGCTTGCTTCAGTAATGTAATTATGTCCTATTTGATGTGTCTAGGCTAAGAATATGCTTGGCCAAAAAAAGGGAAAAGATATTAAAAAGAAAAGTGTTGTGTTCTTACTTCAAGATAGCTCTCTAACCTTGCTCTCATGCATTGGTTGGATATTTTCTTGTCATTGTGTGCTTATGTGTATGTTTGAATTATGAGAAATTTTCCTAGCCATTGCTTACATGTTATGGTACCATTATGTTTCTTGAAATGTGTCTATGCATGCAATATGGTTTGAATGGGTTTGATGATGCCAAAAGTCCCTTACCATGGGGTGAGGATGAGCCAAAAGTCTCTAAGAATGGGTAAGACAAAGCCAAAAGTCTCAAGAAGAGTGCGGTTAAATTAAACATCCCTTGAAAGTGGGTGAGGAAAATCCAAAAGTCCCAAAGAAGTTAGGTGAGACTAGACCAATGCCTTGAGAGCCTATATTTGCTATGTATGAGCTTCTATGACAAGGGAAATATTTTATGTATGTTCACTAGTAGCTTAAATGCCATGCATGTATTCTTTGACATGTATATGTATCCATTATATATGTTTGTAAGGGTAAAGAGCCATCAGGATTCTTTGAATCTCACTTTTCCCCATTTTCATCTAACCATGTCTAGGTGAAGATCAAGGAAGCAAAAATAAGAGCTAAGGAGTATGATTAGCTATACTTTGACAATAGAATAGCTTTGAATGTAATTTGATGTTAAAGTTTGTAAAGACATGATGTATATGAGATGTAACCACTTGAACAAGTTTAAAGGTATGTAATTATGATGTCTATATCAATCTTAAAGCTGAATGAATGCCTATGTTGGATATTGACATCGTAACACCCTTATGTTCATTTGTATGAATGCATGTAGTATGGTGAGATTGAGCTCCATGATGATTTGAACCATTTGGCATGCTTCCCTAGGCTGTAATTGTGCTTTTGGATGTGTCTAAGTGGCTGTGAAATTATAGAAAGGTCATTGATGCATGTTGAACCCATTATGGACTTCAATTTTGACTAATTATTGAGCTGAACCAAAGTTTGACCAAATGGATGAGTTTTTACATGAAATTTGGCTAGCAAGTAGATCTTATCTAGATCTTTCCATGGAGCTAAAGAACACCTAATTTGGAGCTCTAGAGAATTTATTATGATTTTTTAAAGTTGGCCAAATTATGCAGAATTGATATGATTATTGTTCATATGGTCAGTTTTCTTCTCTATATCACTCATGGATCAAACAAAATCCAATGCTTATAAAATTTTATAGGTATAAACTAGACATCATAAGCTTTCCATAGTCATCGAGATCACCTCATTTGGAGCTCTGTAGAGGGAGAACCAAATTTTTGAAGTTGCAAGTCTTTGAGCTATTTGAGAACAGACCTAATATACTATTATATTGTTTTGGGGTAAATGCTTCTATCTTCGTCTGGAACTATTTTTAATTATTATTTAACATCCAAAGCTTTCTAGAAAGCTATCATATGAATGATTTCAATTTTCTTAGAATTAGTTATGAATTTTCAAAATTCATATCAGAAATATAGGACAGGGAACCGAGACCAAATTCTAGTTTTTGTGATCCATGGTTCCAAACTCAAGATGTATGAGATGAAATATGATGTTTCTAACTTGTATAGATATATTATGGATGAAAAATGATATTAATGAGCTCACATGGTCCATGAAGCATAAAATGAATTAATTGGGCTTTTTCATTACGCAAATTTCCATTATTAAATGTGCTAATTCCATGAGAATGTCTAAGAATAAGCTTATGGAATGTAGAGTAAAGACTCATGAACTAAGTTATTACAATGGAAACCTATCTTGACATTAGAACTTGACTCATCCAAGTGAGGTAACCGGATTTTGATTTAATTCATTACATATGTGCATTGTTAGTTTGATAATTTGCTGCATAATGTATCTTTGCTTTGCTAAATGATTGGTTGGCTACTTGGATTGCTATGTTTGGACCCTAAGTGTGTCCTTGGTGGAGCTGTGGTGATAGCTTGGTAGAGCTGTGGTGTGGCTATCACCATGCATTGTGCTTCGATCAAGTATTGAGTTGTGATCAGACTCTTAAATGTACTGAGCCCAGGTTGTGCTCAATTGGGAGTTAGCATCGTGGATAGGCCTTTTCCTGTGTTATTGGCCATTAACATGATGTATGTGATTACTAATATGGGATAGTAGTCACTGGTAGCTCAACTAGTTCATTTGCTAATATAATGGATGATTATGATGCTTATTTGATTCAAATGCATTTGTGCTAATTAAATTGTATATATGTTTGAAATTATCTCTTAGTTATTGAGATTCATATCTCATTCCGTTTTATGGGCTAACAATTTTAGGTGAAAGTCCCTTAGATAAAGGAAAGGGGAAACAAGTAGAAGAGCACCCCTAATCTGAGGCCATGTGTAGGACTTCTACACTTGGATTGTTTTAATTTAGAGTATATGCTAATTTTATGATTTATTTTGTATAGCATCATCATAGAATCATATTGCCAAGTGTAGGCATTTTGATGTTTTGTAAACAATGATGTATCTAATAGGAAGTTAGACTATATAGCGCTTGAACTTTGGTGTATATACTTATTCAAGACTTGATATGGATTAAGGTTGATCAAGAATTATGACTTATCACTTGAAATATAAATTATGCCTTATCATGAATGTTCAATTTGGATGTTGTTGTGTGGAGACATTATTTTAAACTAATGGATATTAGTATAAAGACTCCGAAGGTTGATTAGGTTTTATGTATGTTACATTAAATTCTATGTGGGTCTGACATAGGAAATGTAAGAGTGCTATAGCTTAATTTTGTATTTGAGGTCATCCAGCAGACTTAAGAGTAGGGGCATATTAATTTGGTCCCTTAAGATTTGTGCAAAGTAATTTGAGGATAGTTGGTAAGGAGTAACACCTTGTAGAGTAGTCTCATGAGGTCCTGCCCTCCCTCTTAACATCAGAGAGGGAAATTTTACTTATACAAATTAATCCTTAGTAACTCCAACCTAAACCTAGGTACTTAAGTCATGGAAATTGATAAATTGGGAATCCTGGGGAAAATATTACACCAAGGCATGTACTTTTGTCATAGGAAGACCGTTGATATCAATTAGGGGGAGGTATAGATTGTTAGGAATGTGTGTGTGGGGAGTATAGTTCCAAAAGGTACTTAAGTCATAGCTAGAATTAAGTAAGTCGTGACCATACACCTTTAGGGGATAGAAGTGCAATTCGAGGAAAGTAAAAGGGGAGGATTTTAGAGAACAACTTCACTACAGCGCAAATAGGGCTCTCTGTGGCGAGAATCGAGAAGAGCGAGAAAAGTGTTCTAGTAGCTTGCCTCGCTGCAATGCAATGGAAGCCTGCCGCGGTAAGAATCACAAAAAGTTGAATAGTGGAGTCCCAAGGGAGAGTTTTGCCACAGCGTGGGAGTTTTAAGTCACAACGAGAGTTGCATATCTTAAAAAATTAGCTCCAGTAGCAAACCAAGTTATGGCAAGGAGTGTTTAAGTCGTAGCATAAGTGCATTATGAGGCTTTAAGAGTTCCAAAAACTGACTTGGCCATGGCCAAACTTCTCCAAGTCATGGCCTAGGTCTCGAATCACCCATTTTAGCTTCAGAACCTTGATTTTCACTATAGTAATGACATGTATTGACTTGTAGACTAATGTAAATGAGTTTTATGCATCTTATAAGTTAATGTGAATGGAATGCAACTTTTATAGGAGAATTTTTGTATCCTTTAGATATGAATCTTCTTGCTTATTTATTTGATGTTTAAGAATAACTAAAAAGTTCAAAATTCCCTAGATTTTCACCCACTAACACACCATTATTAATGTTTAATCTTAAGTACGCATGTTTAAGAGACCAATTAAGCTTAATTAATGTGTTTAGAAGTTAAGGTTGTTACATAATTGCTAATGGGGAATAGTAATCACTGGTAGTCCAACTAGTTCATTTATTGATTATAATGATGCCTCTGGTAATTATGTTTAATATGCATTTATACTAATTAAATTGTACATTTGTATAGAATTTTTCTTCAATTACTGAGGTTCATATCTCACACCGTTTTATAGGCTAACAATTTTAGGTGAAGATTCCTCGGGTAGGAAAAAGGGGAAGCAAGTGGATAAACATCCTTAACTTAAGGCCTTGTGTAGGATTTATACACTTAGACCATTTTGATTTGGAATAGATGTTAATTTTTGTGATTTATTTTTTATAGCATTATCATGCACTTATATTACCAAGTGTAGGTATTTTGATGTGCTATAATCAATAATATAACTAATAAGAAATCAGACCTTATATCACTTGTAATATAATGCTTGTACCTAAGGATGATTTGATATGGGTTGTTGCTAATGAAGAACCATTACTTATTTACTTAAGAGTATAATTATGGTATGTAGTGAATGATTATCCTGAATAGTATGGTATGAAAGCTCTGTTAGAATACAACTATTTGAATGATGTTGTTAGGAGCTTGAATGTATCGCTTAGTTTTAGTAAAAGCAACGAAAGTGAACCAGTTATAAAGGGAGTCCTCTAAGTAGAAAGATTTGAGACCAAATAAAATTAGAGCAATAATCTAAACCTTAAATAATGAAAATACGAGGCGCCAGGTGCCCTAAAAATAAAGCCAGACTAGCTAAATGAAAATGGACAGAAGCACAATGGTATTTTTGTAATTTTGAACACTTTTAGAAAACTCAAAGGAGTGATCTTTAACTGGAAAAATTGAGTTTCTTAGAATTTTTGGAAGCCCTAAAATCTATAAGAACCCCTAGAATGGTTCAAACACTTCCAGTTTATGTTTTAAAATGTCAGGTGACTTGAACTTTAACTTTTTCATTCGAGAAGGTTTTAAATCTAATTTGGGTGAAACCAAGGTATTTTATAAATTAGAGGATCTAAATTTTATGATGGAAAGGGCGTTTCTCAAAAAGGAGTTGAAATGAGCATAGATGAAAGAAACCAAGTTGAGGGAATAAATTGTCATTTTGAAAAAGTGTTAAATGGACACCTAGTGTAATGTTCGATTTTTGTTAAACGATGAAAACAAACGTGTTTTCAAAACAAGTCTCCTAAAATGAATTAGTTAAGGTCCTAAAAAATTTGAGTAACATTCTAGACTCCTAAAAATGAGAATCCTAGCCTCAGACGGAAGGAAAAATGGAGTTAGAATGAAAAAATAAATTTTGATCGAAAACCTATGAAACGTAATGGCATTTTCATAATTTTGAGCAATTTTTAGAATTCACATAAGAGGACTTTTTAAATAAAAGTTTTGAGTTCTCCAAGGTTCTCAGAGGCCCTGAAACCATGGGAAGCCCCGGGACAGTTAAATCCCCTCCGGTGGATGTTTTCTAATGTCGGTACACCCGAACTTTAACGGATTTGTTTGGAAAGGTTTTAGCTCTGATTTGAGTGATTCCAAAGGCATTTTACTAAATTGGGAACCTAAATTTTATAATGGAAAAGATGATGCTAAAAAAGGAGCTAAAAAGAAGGAGAAACGAAAATGTAAAGAACGAAGGGCAAAATAAAAATTTTTGAAAAATGCTTCCTCCTCCCCCTATGTATAGGTGGCGCCCCATTTTCTCCCTCATTTAGACTTAGAAATTTCTGTCCAATTTCAGAGAAGGGAGCTAGGGTTTTAAGCGCACAAGAGAGGAGGAAGAAGAAGGAGAAATCCAAGCTTAAAGGTATGCTTCCATGGTAGTTTTTCATGCTTTCTCCCATGCAAACCTCCTCTCCTTCATTCTCCTTTATTTCCTTTGATTAAAATGAAGTTTACAAATCTGATTTAAGAGAGAAACTTGTAGAAAGCAAGATTCAAGCAAGAAAAAGCAAGGAAACTAGGTAATTTCTCTTCCTATGGTCACTATCTTCATCCTCCCTCCTTCTCCATTTTGCCTAACCCTAGGAACCATAGGAGGAGTTGATTTTTAGGCAGAACCAAGGATGAATCTAAGGAAAAAAGGTGTGGAGATTAAGAATATGCAAAGGGAATTAACAAAAAACCATTAGATTTCAAGAAGCAATTTTAAGGTTTTATATGCACCTTGTAAAATCTGATTTTGTATGATGATTCTTAGACCTAAATAATAGTTTAAATGAGTTTTCAAGATCTCTAAGATGCTCCCCACATGCTTCCTCCTTCAAGAAAACCAAGCAAAATCCATGGAGACCAACAAGCCTCACGGTCTGAACCTAAGAAGGTTGGGATAGCTAGGGAGAGTTTTAAATTTTTCTAAGCCCATTCTTGGGTCATATATGATGAATGAAAATGAGGGGAGGCCTTGGGAAAAATTTAGAACTCATAGAAAGTGAGTTGGTACTTTAGGTTCCATATTATGACCTAAAAAAGTAACATGTAGTTCGGCTTTTTGTTTTAATTGTGTGATAACTCCAAGAGGCTTAAACGGAGTGCAGAATCATATTTGAAAGGAAAGAATGGAGTCTAAAAGTTATTTGAGGGATGTTGCTTCATTAGGTGCAATTATAGAACCATAATGAGGTTATAAGCCAACCTAATGTCTAAGCAAATTGTATAACCTTAGAATTGATTTTATGAATCTAATTGGCTTCCATAAATTGTGTCTAGGCCAAGAGAAAGCATCCCCACACTCTTGTGTGTGTGTGGCCAAAAAAAGGAGCATTCTTTTAAAGGGAAAAGTGTGTGATTGTGTGCAAGATAACTTTCTCCACCTTCTTTCATGCATGGATGTGTGTTGAGCTTGTCTTTGAATGTGTGTATGTATATTTTCAAGTTATGAAAAGTATGCTAGCATGATTTTATATGCCATGATTTCATGATGACATATTATGTCTTTAAATGATGTAATGATGTTTGTTTGAGTTTGCTTGAGTGTGGAGAGGCCAAAAACTCTTAACCATGGTGAGGATGAGTCAAGAACCCTTGAGATTGGTTAAGACAAAGCAAAGAGTCTCCCAAAAGCAAAGTGGGCTCCCAAGAGCATGGTTGAGTCCAAGAATCTCTTAAAGAGTGAGTGAGGCAAGTCCAAAATCCATGAGAAAAAGGGTGAGGCCAATCCATCCATTGGTAAGCTCTTGGATGTCTTGTATAACTTATTCACATGCCAAGCTTACTTCTTGAATATTCATGACATCTATTATATCCATGCATACATTTTCAAAACTTGTGTTGCATATATTATGTATGATTGAAAGAGAGATGAGCTATTGGGATTCTTTGAATCTCATTCCCTCCTCTCCAATGATCTAATATGCTAGGTGGACAAAGTGGACAAGGAAATGGAAGCCAACCACTTTGAGGATGAGAGAATGACAACAAATGCAAAGTTTTTGGTTCTTTAAGACCATGTTTATGTCAAATGATGTAATCCATTGATGTATATGGTCTATAACCTTTTGGACATGTGTAATCATGCTTATATGTGATGTATAAATGAAAGGATATGATATGTGAATGCTAGAATGTAAATTGGTATGTAATGCCAAGTTATGTTTCTTGAAAAGTTAATTTAAGTGTGCATATGTATGGATGAAATGGTCAAAATGAAATGCATGAGGTTTGGAATTGAGTAGCTCACACAAGTCCTAATTATGCTTTTAGACTTGCCCAAAAGATGCCAAAATTCAAGAAAAACCATTTGAATATTTTGGTACTCTATATGGAGCCAGCTCACACAAGTCCTAATTATGCTTTTAGACTTGCCCAAAAGATGCCAAAACTTAAGAAAAACTATTTGAACATTTTGGTAATCTATATGGAGCCAAATTTGGCCATAATGAAACCCTAGGTCACTTTTTAGCCAAATAGGATTTTCTTGAAATGAGATTTGGCATGTAATTAGAACTTGTTGAGAGATTTTTAGGAAGTTAAAGAACATAATTTTTGGAGGTCTACAAAATATTTGATAAATTTTTAAAGTTGGCAAATTTTCTGGTTTTGGTCATGTCACTGTTCACTCTGGTCTGAAAATAAAATCCATCACATAAGGCTCAAATGATGTCTAATGGCCATGAAAATTTATACTGAGAAACTACACATTCCCAGTGACGTGTGCCAATTAAAAGCACCTCATTTGGAGGTCTAGAGAGGGAGATATGAATTTTTAAAGAATCTATCCAGTATCAGTAGCTTCATCGGACCTCAGTTACTATTTGATTAAATTTCGAGGTCTGGACGTGCCTGAGCTAGTTTGGAGTTATTTTTTCCCTTTAACTAATATCCATAGCTTTCTAGATTGGTATCATTTGCATAGATTGGATTTTTGAGGAATTAATTGGACATTTTTGAAATTTGCTGCAGAAATTTATAACAGCACTAGTGAGCAGTTTGACCTCTGGACCATTTTGAATGTCAAACGTCCTCTGTGATGGATGTTATGGTCTAGACATATTTTTAGTATGACATAGACGTTTGTAGCTTTCCAAAATGGCCAAAAATCTATGATTTTGATTTTTTTATAATTAGTTATAATTTTCCAAATTTGTAGCAAATTGAGCCAAATTCTGGCCAAAAATATATATGAATATTCTAAGCCTTTCTTTGAGTTTCGTGAGTTGTGGACCACATTTTATGATGCAAGTGAGTTGTATTCATGTAATTAAATATGAGAATGTATGGTATGAGCTCACACAGTCCACGTGACACCGAATGAAATTTTTATATGCGACGTAACGCCAAAAAATGTATTATTTTAATGAATTTTCTTATTTCCCCTCATGAAATGTATCATATGAGCATGCAAATGTGATGGAGATGAGTTAGAAATTATGGTGTTACACCTAGGCTCCTTATAAGTCACATCCCTTTTCTCCTCCTCTCCTAACCAACATATGTTTTGCCTAAAACCAAAGGAGAGACTAGTTATAGAGGACACTGTTGGAGATTGTACCCTAAACCAATCATTGTATTACAAACATTGTACTTTATTAAGAAATAAGAGTTTTGTTTTATTAAATTATTATATTTTTTACATGTTTTATATAATAATATCCTTGGATAAATTATGACAACCCTATCTTCTAATCATTGTAATTGTTGCAAAATACACGATTAATAATTAATGATCAAGGTTTGGAGTCGTTACAATTTGTTACATTATGAAAATATAGAAAAATTTGAACCTTGGTATTAGGATCATCATTAAATAATCACAAATTAGAGAATGCATAAAAGAGATTATACTGTCATGAGGGGTTTATGATTCGTCTATCTATCAATTTCAACACACAAAATCTCTCATAAGTGTTCCTATATCATTTCCTAGCATTACTATTGAAGGAACTAGGATTTTAAGATAGTTTAGGGACTTGCGCCATGACCCAAACCATTCCTGCTGCGACTAAGTTGCTCTCTAGAATTACTGGGCAAATTTCTCAAATTTCACCGCGGCGAGTTGGACCGTCACCGCGGCCAGCTTACGCGGCGCCGCGGTAGAAATACCTCCTAGAGCTACTGTCCTAAGTCCCATGACTCTCGCCTCGGCGCAATACACTCGCGCCGCGGTGAGATTCACTACTGGACACCCCTTAGTTTGTTCCCTCGACTAGCGTTGCAGCGGTACGTGATGCGCCGCGGCGAGGTTTCATTCTGTTACCCTCTTGGGCGATTTTTTTCACTCTGAGCCGCAGCGAGTTTCCTCACGCCACGACGTTCCTTGACACTGTTACTCTCCAGGAAATTTTTATTTGCTTGCACCACGACAATATTACTCATGCCGCGGCACCCCTCGCCTTTGTCACTCATTTGGATGCGGTAGAGCCTTCTTAGCCATGGCGAAACTCCCTCCTGTAACTACATCTCCCAAATTCCGTCCCCTACACTCTTGTAATTCTCATCTTGGGACTACCCTAGGACCACTCCCACTCATTTTATATGACTCTAATGGTATTTATCTACCCTATACACCTAGCTATTCTACCATTACCAATTCAAAACTTAGATGTAAATTTCCACTCCTCCAACTATCCTATACCGGCACATCCATAGAGTAATGGCAACAAGAATTCATGCACTATTGGAAATTAAAATTTGATATACATTCCGTCAGAGGTTTCATGCATCAATGGTTCATATTACATCTAATACATTACATAATTATATTTCCAACAGTATACCATACCATAAATTCAGCAAAATTCATACATCAAGTGTTATGGGTTCATACATCCGATATCAAGCTAAAATGAGGTCTAACTCCTCAATGAATACATCCTAGGGAATCAAAACATAAGACCCTACACTTGGCAATATGAATACATGATGATACTATACAATAAGGAATACAAAATTTAGCATCTATACTAAATAAGTCAGCCTATGTGTAGCCTTCTCCCCACATGTTGGAGCTCATGGATTTTCATCCACTTGCTTCCCGTTATTCTTACCCGAAGAACCTTCACCTAAAATATTAATCCCATAAAACGAGGTGAGATGTGAATCTCAGTAACCAAGGCAATTCCATCATATAATCCAATTTAATTAACATACATGCATAATTTCACATAAGTATCAGAAGAACACTAGTCATATCAGTAAATGAAATAATTAGGCTATCTTGATCACTATCCCATACTAACAATCATATTTTCATATGTTAAAGGCTATTAACACTAGGAGAGGCCCATCCATGGCACCTACTCCCCTTTGAGCACAACTAAGGCTCAGTGCATATGGGGTTTGATCATAACCCGGTGCCCGATCGAAGCATACGCACGGGTGGCAGCCTCACCACAGCTCCACCATGGACTCACAAGGTCCAACACAATACAATAGATAGCCAACCAATTCATTCAACATTTCAAATCATTCATGTACAACAAATATGAAATTAAAATAGATATATACATGGAATTAATATGAACCACGTTACCTCACTTGTAGACAATTGCAACAGCCACCAATGGTACAAAAATTTCCTTAGAACCATTGCATCAGAAAATTACTAGTTTAATTCATCATTAATAGTTGCAACAAGTGTCCAAAGAATTTAAAATGCTAATGACTACCTAGGGAACACTTACCCAGCCACCACAAATCCCAAATTTGGATTGAAGTATTCTCTACCAGAAACCTTAATATTTCACCTAAAATCCTAAGCAAATTCGTACAAAAGTAATACCCATATTACAAATCAGCTATGGAGGTCTCAAACTAGCAAAGAAAGCATCAAAATGAATGATTTATACTCACCTAATGTCAGCCCTAGCTTTAACCTACGAATTTCACCAAAAAAATCCCAAACAAACACATTTCAGATTTTGGGTATGGTGAAAATACTCCAAATAAAAAACTAATTAGACCAAAATGAAGAGAAAAATGAGAGGATTAAGTTATATAACTATTACCTTAGTTGAATCTTACTCTAGAAGTGGGAAAATGTGGAAATATGCCAAAAACCCTAGAGTTTCCTTTGGACCTCCGAATTTTGAGATGTGTTTGTGTTTTAGCAAATGGGGAAGAGGCTGAAGCATTAGGGTTTTAGTTGGGTCAAATATGAGTCATGGGTTACTCCAAGGTCTAACTCCATTTGGGCTTCAGATTTTAGCTTTGTTGTGCCAGCTTTTATGCATTGGGCTACTGAAATTCCATTAGGCCAGACTTAGTTTTAAGAACTCCATTGTTTGGGTCTGCACTACTTATTAGGCCTCCATTAGCCTCTTATCATGATCTCCTACATTAATTTGGGTCTAGATGAAATTTCTATCCCAATTAAATCTCAAACCCATATTAATTATTCCTAATTAACCTAATCCATGATTAACACCTTAATTAATTTTTGGGGTATTACATAAATCATATTGATTATCCTAAATATCCCTAATCGACCATCATTGTAGGAATAACGATGAACTAAGACTAGTATGATTTTGATTGATGATTATATGTTAATCATGTATAAAGATACAAATCAAAATAATAGGCACTTGTTAGGGAATAAGATGCTGGATCAACCTGTCATGAGATAGTAACATGGATTAAGTCATAAGCGTATCTTATGTATAACTGTATCATTGAGTCCTTAGAGTTGAGATCACCATAGTTTCCAACATAAAGAACATTATTTTTTGGCATAGTCAAAAGTTATCTTTAACTAAGTGATCATAAAGGCTATAATCAGGCATAGTGGAATTCATTTAGAAGAAGATGAGTGGTCAAAATAGGATTTGTCCCTCTGATTAATAGAGAAAGATATCTTTAGGCCCTTCAATAAATGAGACTGAGAAATGCATAGCCGTACTCGAATGGAAGGGTTTCCATTTGTATTATTAGTCTGCATGTTGATCGAGAAAGAGACGATCAAGTAAGATGAGGATAATGTTTCCATGCTTCATACTTGATCTAGATATCTGTGACAAAAGCGATGTGATAGAGTTATATGACAGGTTGCATCGAATCACCGATCCATATATGATTTGAGTAATCATAATATCTTGCTAGAGGTCACTTGTGACTTGTGAGTCAAATAGTATCGTTAGTCCACTGCCAACATTATATGGGCCTACAGGGTTGTACACAAGAACGAGTCAACTCAAGTTCATCCAAATTCATTGAATCTAAAATTATGCCTAGATTCAGTGAATATCACGTTCAATCTAGGGTAGAAGAATTTTATAAATAAATAAATATATATATATTTGATATATATATAATTTATAAAATTTAAAATATATATATTTATATGTTCAAAAAATATATATCCTTTAATTAATTTAAATTAATTAGTTTTAAATTCAAATCTATATGATAGATTAAAATTTAAACTAATATGATAATTTAAATTTAATTTATGAGATAAATTAAATTTGAATTTAGTTCTAGAATTAGATTAAATAATTAGTTAAATTTAATCTATTAGATAGACTTAAATTTAAACGAATATATTTAATTAAGATTTAATTTGATTTAATTTAAAATGATGTATTTTAAATTAATCAAATATATCTGAAATCCTAATGAGATACTTTTATAATAAAAAAGAGGAGGCTAGGGTTTCCTAGAACAACAAAAAGGAAGAAAAAAAACCTAGAGAGAGAAAATGTACAGACTGTGAACAGACACTATACGGCCCCTTAGAAAGAGAAAGAAGAGAGCATCTTCCCTACCAAGAATGTGTACAGACGTTGGTCAGAGGTAGTAGCACACCGTTTGAGTTGAGCAACCATTTGTGTAGACATCGGTAAAGGGAGCAGATCTGAAGATCAATTCCTAAGATCCGATGGAGAAAGAAATATTGCATAACAAAGAAATATTTCTAGATCTACTTGATTTAAACGATATTGATGGATTCATGGGAAGGGATTCAAAGTTTTAATTTTCCACTGTGTGTCTCAAAATTCTCAACAGACACACAAGAAGGGAGCCAAGAAGGGAGGAAAGATTAGCAAAAAGGTAAGAAAATTCTTAGTTTTTCATGCACCTTTCTTCACTAAACTTGTTCTCCTCCTTCTCCTTTTCATGCCTATGGTTTTAATGGTTTAATTGGGACTCGTTTATGGCTGGTCCAGAGGAGAGAAGTCAGAATTTCAAGGAGAACTTGAAGTAATGGAAAGAACTCTTGAAAAGGGCATAAATACAAGGTAATTCCATAGCCTTCCATGCTTCTTTTGTTTGTTCTTCTTCCTTGAGGTTTTGGCCAGCACTAAGCCCAAGCAAGAGGGAGTGAATTCTAGTCTTAGTAAGGAAGAAACATAGGTTTTAGAGTGTGAGGAACAAGAATATGTATAGGAATTCAAAGAAAAAGCATTATAATTAAAGTTACAAAAGTTAGGGATTTTGTTGTACCTTAATATGTATGAGACGTTTCAATGATAATTTAGGTTGTCTAGGAGTATAAATGAGTTCTCAAGGCAACTAGGAAGTCTCACAAGTGGCAATTCCCTAAAGAGAAGCAAGCAAACTCCATGGGTCCCAATGCTCCTTCATGTCTTGGCCAAGACTAGTTAATGCATTTAGGGAGTGTTTCAAATTTTTCTAAAGCTAGAAAGGGACTAAATATGATAGATGAACACCAAAGGAAGCCTTGGAATAAATTTAGAAAGCTTGGGTTATGAGATAGAGGTGTAGGCTCCATTTTAAGAAATAAGGAAGCAACTTGTATCTAGGCTCCTTGAAATGAAATTATGATGGCTCCAAAGAGTCTAAATGGAGCCAAGAAACTTAGATTGAAGGAGAAAATGGAGTTAAGATCATGAATTCCAATAGTTGCTTCATTGTGTCTTATATGGAGCCATTATGTAGTCATATGATAAAGTGAGCTTCCATAGAGTTTACATAAAGCTAGAGCTTGTTCTTATAATTGAAACATGTCCTATTTAATGCATCTAGGCCAAGAGAATCAAGTGCCATCTAGTTGCATGAGCTTGACCAAAAAAGGGAAGAAGAGTTTAAGAGAGAAGTGTGGTGTTCTTGCTTCAAGGTAACTCTCTAACCTTTCTTTCTTGCACTACTTAGATGTTTATTTGTCTTTGAGTGTTTATACGTATGTTTGAACTATGAGAAATGTTCCTAGCCATTGCTTACATATTATAGTACCATTATTCTTCTTGAAATGTGTCTATGCATGCAATATGGCTTGAATGGGTTTAGTGATGCAAAAAGTCCTTTAGCATGGGTGAGGATGAACCAAAAGTCCCTAGGAATAGGTGAGACAAAGCCAAAAATCTCAAGAGGAGTGAGACTAAGTCAAAAGTCCCTTAAAAGTACATGAGGCAAATCCAAAAGTCCTAAAGAAGTTGGATGAGGCTAGACCAATGCCTTTGAGAGCCTATGTTTGCTATGTATGAGTTTCTATGACAAGAAAAATGTTTTATATATATTCACTAGTAGCGTAAATGCCATGCATGCATTCTTTGACATGAACATGCATCCATTATGTATGTTTGAAAGGGTAAAAAGCTATTGGGATTCTTTAAATCTTACTCTTCCCCATTTTCCATCTAACCATGTCTAGGTGAAGCTCAAGGAAGCAAAAATGGGAGCCAAGGAGTATGATTAGCTATACGTTGACAATAACATAGCTTTGAATGTAATTTGATGTCAAAGTTTGTAAAGACATGATGTATATGAGATGTAACCACTTAAACAAGTTTAAATGTATGTATTTATAATGTGTATATCAATCTTGAAACTAAATGAATGCATATGTTAGAGATTGATATCCTAGTATCCTTATGTTCATATGTATGAATGCATGTGGTATGGTGAGATTTAGCTCCATGAGGATTTGAACCATTTGGCATACTTCTCTAGGCTATTTTTATGCTTTTGGACAAGCTCAAGTGGTTGTGGAAAGATGATAAGAGCGTTTGGTACATATGGAACCCAATATGGACTTCAAATTTGACCAAATCTTGAGCTGAACCAAAGTTTGACCAAATGGATGATTTTTTGCATGAAATTTGGCCAACAAGTAGGTCTTATCTAGAGCTTTTCACAGAGTGAAAGAACACTCAATTTGGAGGTCTAGAGAATTTATTATGAGTTTTCAAAATTGGCCAAATTATACAAAATTGGTATGTGTACTGCTTATATGGTTAGTTTGCTTCTCTATGTCATATGTGGGTCAAATGAAGTCCAATACTCATGAAATATTTTAAGAATAAACTAGATATTATAAGATTTCCATGGCTACTAAAAGCACCTCATTTGGAGCTCTATAGAGGGAGAACCAAATTTTTGAAGTTTGTGGTTAGTATCAAGATGCAGCAGGTACCTCTGGTACTATTCCATTGTGTTTCATGGTTCAGATGGTGTTGTTGTGTTTTGGAACTATGTTTATCATTAGTTAATATCCAGAGCTTTCTAGAAAGCTATTATATGCATGATTTCAATTTTTCTAAAATTAGTTATGAATTTCCAAAATTTATATCAGAAATTTGGAACACTAACCCGAGGCTAAAAATCTGATATGTTGGAGTGTGTTCCAAAATCCATGCTTTGTGAGATGAATGAGGATGGTTATGATATGGATGTATATATTATGGATGGAAAATGATGTTGATGAGCTCACATAGTCCATGAAGCATAAAATGAGTTAATGGGGCTTTCCGTTACACAATTTTATACCATTAAATATGTCATTTTCTTGGAATTGTGTAACAATAAGTCTATGGGATATAGAGTAAAACCTAGAGAGCTAAAGTATTACATTGAGTACCTAATGCTATCATAATGTGCTGATAAATAGTAGTAATTAATTGTCATGATTTCCCCCTAGGCCTATGAATAATGAAGATTATTAAATTGTGGTATTTGGGAGTTAGGAGGTCCATAAAACCATGTATGTTAGTTATGGAAGTCCTAGAATTCACTTAGAATTAGTGGTAAATGGCTAGGAAGTGTGTAATTAAGAGAATTGAAATAGAAAAGAATTGAGTCACAGTTCAAAAATGAAGTTTAGAGTAATAAAGGCTAGGATTGTCATGGCAAAGAGGGTTTGAGTCGCGGCGCGAGGTGAGAAACTCAAGTCTAGGGGGTACCCGAGAGGAATCTTACCGTGATACGAAGGGAGTTTGTCACGGCAAGCATCAAATGGGATGTTTAGGAGAGTTCCAGAGAAGTCTCTCACCGCAGTGAGCCTACATGGCATCACCCATGTAGGCTCACTACGGTGAGACTCAGAAAAATTGGTTTTTAGAGCTCCAATAGCTCATCTCGCCACAATGTAAGAGAAGCCCACCGCATCGTGAAAATCTTAACAGTGGAGTCCAGGGAAGAGCTTCGCCACGATGTGGGAGTTTTAAGTCGCGGTGAGAATTGCATATTCTAATTTTTAGGTTCCAGTAACTAACTTAGCCGCGATGAAGATCATCTAAGTCATGGCTTACGTCTCCAAATACCCATTTTAGCCTATAAACATTGGTTTTCCCTATGGTAATAACATGTATTGACTTGTAAAGTAATGTAATTGAGCTTTATACCTCTCATAATTATATGTGAATGGAATGGAGATCTTATAGGAGAAATTTTGTATCCTTTAGTTATGAATCTTCTGCTTACCTACTTGATATTTAGGAATAACTAAAAAGGTTTAAATTTCCCCAGGTTTTCACCTATTAACTAATTATTAATAATGCTTAACCTAAAGTACTTATGTTAAGAGACCAATTAAGCTTAATTGATGGGTTTGGTAATTACGGATGTTATAGAGGGCATGTGTGTTAGAGATGAAAGGAAACTAAAATGTATATTTACCACTAAGTGAATTTGCATATAATAATAACTATCATTCTAGTATCCAAATGGTGTCGTATGAGGCACTATATGGGAGAAAATTTAGATCACCTTTGTGTTGGGTTGAACTAAGTGAAAGGAGTCTGATAGGACTTAAGATAATAGACCAAACCATTGGACAAATAGAGTTAATTAGAAAGAAACTCCTTACATCCCAGAGTAGATAAAATAGTTAAGCTGATAAAAGAGGAGGGTGTTTGAGTTTGAGACTAGAGACTATGTATTCATTTGAGTATCTTTAGTTACTAGAGTGATCGATATATTAAGATAAGGAAGCTCAATCCTAGATATATCAGTCCATTTGAGATCCTTAAAAGAATTAGACCTATTGCTTGCTATATTGCCTTACCTCTTAACCTTAGCCAAATCCATATGTATTTTATGTTTCCCAGCTTAAAAAGTACTTATCAAACCCTTTACATGTCATCTAATAAAAGCATTCAATTGTAGGATAACCTTCATGTATAGTAACACTAGAGAAAATTAATGATACCAATATCAAATAGTTGAGAAATAAGAGTATTCTTCTAGTGAATATGGCTTAGAAGGGCCTATTGTAATATCCAGTTCTCTGAAAACGAGAAAAAATGCAAGAAACATAACGTATGGTTTCTTCATAAACGAACAAAATTCACCAGATATAAAAGCAAGTCCCCTGAAATGGACTAGTTAAGGTCCCAAAAAATTTGGGACGCATTCTAGACTCTTAAAAATGAGAATCCCACACTCAGATGAAAAGAAAAATGGACCTAGAATGAAGAAACAAAATGTAACAAAAGGTTGACGAAACATAAGGGCATTTTCGTCATTTTGAGTAAATTTTGGAATTCTCACAAGAGAACTTTTTAAATGAAAGTTTTAAGTTCTCTAGGGTTCTTAGAGACCCTGAAAACCATGAGAAGCCCCGGGACAGCTAAAGCCCTTCCGATGGACGTTTGCCAACTTTGGTTGACCCAAACTTTGACCAGTTTGTTTGGGAAGGTTTTAAATCTAATTTGGATGAAACCAATGGAATTTTATGAATTAAAGGATCTAAATTTTATGATGGAAAAGACGGTTCTAAAAAAGGAGTTAAAATGAGCCTAAATGGAGCAAACAGGCACATAGGGGTAAAATGGTCATTTTGAAAAATTGTAAAAGAGGCTTCTTAAGTAAGATTACACCTCATCACCTTCTCCAAGCTTCCATTTGCAGAAAAATGGGTAGCAATGGCATGATATTAAGAGGAGAGAGAGAGAGAAGAAGTTTAAGCTTTTGTTTAGGTAACTAAACAGCCCTGTTTCCTTCCGTGCCAATTAGGAAAGTTGTTCTTCTCTCTAAGAGCTCTCTAATGGTGGTTTTCTTTTCTTGAAAACTTGAAAATTCAGGTCTAATCCAAGCAAATAAGGAATCTTTTCAAGAAATCAATCGGTGAAAAATAATATATGTGAAGAGAGTTCTGTTTTAAGGTAAGACTTCACTTAAAACACTTGCAAAATCTTGTATTTCCAAACCATTTAAGCTTAGGTCTAGAGAGAGAAAGTGAGGAGGAGATTTTTTCTTTATGTGTTCTTGATAGAACCAAAGGTTATGGAGTGTGAGAATTAAGAATATACAACTGGAATTGAAAAGGGAGCTTTAGAATGCAAGTTATAGAATTTAGGGATTTGGTTGCACCTAGGCTAAGATGAAGCTTCCTAGTAGTAATTTAAGTTGTCTAAGAGTATATATGAGTTCCTAAGACACCAAGAGAGCCTCCCACATGTTTCGCCTATCAAAGAAATTAAAATAACTCCATTGGTGCCATATGGAAGCATAGCTTCAGCCAAGGAGAGTTCATGCACCTAAGGAGTGTTTTAATTCCTTCCAAGCTTAGTTTTGTATCATGTGTGATGGGAGAGTATGAGAGGAAGCCTTGGAAAAATTTTAGAAACCATAGATAGTGAGATGGCCTTACATGTTCCATAATATGACTTAAAGAAGCAACACCTAGCTAGGCTTATAGAATTGATTGTGTGATGACGCCAAGAGGTTTAAATGGAGTCAAGAATCATAAATAGATGGAGAGAATAGAGCCAAGATGATGTTTTCCAAAGGTTATTTTATTAAGTGCATTATGGAACTATAAAAGAGCCTTATGAGTCACCTAGCTTTTCTAGTGATTGTATGGCCTTAGAAATTGATTCAAGAGTATAATTAGCTTCCATATAATGTGTTTAGGCCAAGAGAAATGATCTCCACCTTCTTGGGTGTGTGAGGTCAAGGGAGAGAACTCAAGGCTCAAGGAAAAAGTATGTGAATGCAAGTAAGGTAGCTTTCTCCACCTTCTCTCATGCATGAATGTGTACTTACATTGTCTTTGAATGTGTGTATACATGTTTTGAGCTATGAAAAGTAATTTAGCATGAGGTTTATGCCATGGTACTATGATGATGTTTTATGTATTCAAATGATATTTTATGTGCTTGTCTTGGTTTGCTTTAGTGTAGAAAAGCCAAGAACCCTCTAGCCATGATGAGGATAAGCCAAGAACCTTAGAACTTGGTTGAGACAAAGTAAAGAGCATCCTAAGAGTGAGGTTGAATCCTAAGAGTAAGGTTGAGTTAAAAACCTCTTAAAGAAAATAGTTAAGGCAAATCCAAAATCCACAAGTGAATGGGTGAGGCTAATCCACTCACTTAGCAATCCTATGTATGACTTGTTCAAATGCCAAGGATATTTCTTGAATGCTCACATGTTTCAATATGTCCATGCATCCATTATCAAGGCTTGTATTGCATACTTTACGTGTGATTAAAAGGGAGATGAACTATTAGGATTCTTTGAATCTCATTCCCTCCTCTCTAATGTTCTAATATGCTAGGTGGATAAAGAGAACAAGGTAATGGAAGCCAACAACTTGAAAGTTGAGAATATAATAAGAAAGTGTTTAGATTTTACTTGTTTATGACCATATGAATGGCAAAGTAGCTTTGTATATATTAGTTTTGAGATGTAAACTCATGTATGAATGTAAAATGATGTATGACTCTTGTATAAACTATATGTGGAATGAAATCAATAGAAATAGCAAGTTTGGCTTCTTGATAGCTTATAGTGTGTTTGGATATGCATTTGGGGAAGCTAAAATCACGTTTGCCAACCATTGTTACGTAGAAGCAACACATTGTTGCTTTGTACAAAACATGGTTTTGGGGATAAAAAAGTTTTTCCAAACATGCATTTAATGTATTAGTGTATTAATGGAAGTAGAATGACCAAATTAAGATGCATGAGGTTTGAAACCACTTGGGAAGTTCATACAAGTCATATTCATGCTTTTAAACTTGCCCAAGAGGTGCCAAAAATTAAAGGAGGCCATTTGGACACATTTGGTATCTCATATGAAGCAAAATTGACCATATTAGTAACTTATACCACTTTTTGTCCAAATGAGCTCTTCTTGGAATAAAATTTGGCATGCATTTAGAGCTTGTTGAGAGATTTTTGGGAAGCTAAAGTGCATAATCTTTGGAGGTCTATGGAATATTTGATAAATTTTCAAAGTTGAAAATTTTTTTGATTTTGGTTCAGTATACTGTTCACTCTGGCCTGAAATAAAATTCTGTTATTCATGAGGCAGATGATGTCCAATTGTCATAAAATTTTACAAGGAGACATTAGACATTCCCAGTGACTTGTGCCAACTAGAAGCACCTCATTTGGATATCTAGAGAGGGAGATATAAATTTTTGAAGTTTTCGTCTAGTATCAGGTGTCCAACCAGACCTATGTTATTGTTTGATTGGTTTTCGAACTTGGACATGCCTAGAATAATCTAAAGTTATTTGTTTCCTCTAGCTAACATCCATAGATTTCTAGATTGGTATCATTTGCATGGATTGGATTTTTGTGGAATTAATTAGATATTTTTGAAATTTATAGCAGAAATCTATATCAATTCCAGTAACCAGTTGGACCTTTGTAGTTTTTGAATGTCAAACGTCTTCTACATGATGTTTCAAGACCTAGACATATTTTTATCATAAAGTAGACATCTGTAGCTTTCCATAATTGTAAAGGATGCTAGATTTCAATTTTTCTAGAATTAGTTATGATTTTTCAAAGTTTGTGACAAAAAAAGAAAATTTTGGCCGAGGCTACAACTATGAATTTTGTGTATTCTCTTGCCTTGCACGAGTTTTAGGCCACTTTTGGTGATGAATTTGAGTTGTATCTATGTAATTAAATATGAGAATGTGATACATGAGTCCATATAGCCCACGAGACTTCGAAAGAAAAATTTATACGTTATGCAACGCAAGGAAATTCATTATTTTAAAGTCATTTTTCCTTGCTTCTTCATGAAATATATGTATGAGTCATGGAAGTAGCATGAGATAAGCTAAAAAGTTATGGTGTTACACCTATCTTCTGATGGGACAACTTGGGAAAGAGAATGTTTCTCTAGCTTATCCCATGCTATTTCCATGCCTTATCCTATGTATTTCACAAGAAGGCAAGAGAATGTCATTAAAATAATAAATAAATTTGCGTTGCGTAGCAGATAAATTTTTTATTTGGTGTCCCATGGACCATATGTAACACCCTAAAAATTAATTAAGATGTTAATCATAGATTAGGTTAATTAGGAATAATTAATATGGAATAATCAGGTAAGTTAAGTAAAGGGAGATTTTAGAGAGATAAATTATTAATATGGGTTTGAGATTTAATTGGGAGAGAAATTCATCTAGGCCCAAATTAATGTAGGAGATCATGATAAGAGACTAATGGAGGCCCAATAAGCTAGGTGCAAGCCCAATATAATTTAATCTATTAGAGGCCCAAGATCCACCTTGTATAGGCTCTTATAATTGGCCCAATAATCCTTGTGCAGACCCAAAATCTTTGGGCTCTTAAAACTTAGTCTGGCCCAATTGGATTTCAGCAACCCAACACTTCAAAATTGGCCCAACCAAAGCTAAAATCTAAAGCCTAAATAGAGTTGGACCTTGGAGCAACCCATGACCCATATTTGACCCAACTAAAACCCAACTTAAACCCTAATGCTTCAGCCACCTCTCCATTTTCTGAAACATAAACACCCATCTCAAAATTCGGAGGTCCAAAGGAGGCTCTAGGGTTCTTGGCATAAATCCACAATTTCTCACCTCTAAGCTCAAAATCAGCCAAAGTAATAGTTATATAACTTAATCCTCTCATCTTTCTCTTCATTTTAGTCTGATTAGTTTTTCATTTGGAGTATTTTAACCATACCCAAAATCTGAAATATGGGCATTTAGGGATTTTCTTGATGAAATTCGTAAGTTGAGGCTAGGGTTGTCATTAGATAGGTATGAACTCTTCTTTTTGAGGTAATTCTGCTGATTTGAGACCCTAATGACTTGATTATAATATGGGTATTAATTTTGTACGAATTTGATTAGGATTTTGGATGAAATATTGACCTTTTCTGGTAGAGGACACTCCAATTCGAATTTAAGACTTGTAGTCGCTGGGTAAGTAATTCTTAGGTAATCATTAACATTTTAAATTCTTTGGGTACTGATTGCAACTATTAATGATGATTTAGAGTAGTAATTCTATGATGCTATGGTTATAGGGAGATTTCTGCACCATTGGTGACTGTTGCAATTATCTACAAGTGAGGTAACCGGGTTTATATTAATTCCATGTATATATCTATTTTAATTTCATATTTTGCTGTACATAAATGATTTGAAATGTTGAATGAATTGGTTGGCTATCATTAGATTGTGATTGGACCTTGTGAGTGCATGGTGGAGCTATGGTGCGGCTGCCACCAGTGCATGTGCTTCGATCAAGCACCGGGTTATGATCAAACCCTAGATGCACCAAGCCCTGGTCGTGCTCAATGAGGAGTAGGTGCCGTGGATGGGCCTCTCCGGTGTTAATGGCCTTTGACATGTGGAATTTTGTTTGCTAGTATGGGATAGTGATCATGATAGCCTAATTATTTCATTCACTGATATGACTGGTATTTTACTCATGTTTATGTGAAATTATGCATGTATGCTAATTAAACTGGAATATATGATGGAATTGCCTTAGTTACTAAGATTTATATCTCACCCCGTTTTATGGGATTAATATTTCAGGTGAAGGTTCTTCGGGTAAGGATAAGGGGAAGCAAGTGGATGAAAATCCATGAGCTCTAGCCATGTGTGGAGGAAACTACACTTAGGCTAATCTAAGTAGAGTAGATGCAATTTTGTTATTAGTTTACATAGCATCATCATGTATTCATGTTGCCAAGTGTAGGCGTTTATATTTTGCTTGGTGGAAATGTAACCGTTAAGGAGTTAAGTCTCATTACAGTTGGATATTGATATATGAACTTGTAGCATCATATATATAGCTTTGTTGAAATTGTGATATGGTTCACTATATGGGAATTGTAGTCATGTGATGCATTGGATGTGGACATAAACTATTGATGAATGAAATCTCTATGGAATGTACATAGGATGTTAATTGTTGCTAATGCATGTGTTCTTGCTGTCATTAATATATGAATTTGCTGATATGAGATAGTTGGGCAATTAGAATATAGTACCTACATTTTGAATTGGAAATGGAGGGTTAGATGAGTAAATAGGGTAGGAAACTACCATTAGAGTTATATAAAATGAGAGAAAGTGGTCCTAGAGTGTTCCTAAGGTGAGAGCTAGAGTGTGTGGGACGAAATTTGGGTGATGTAGTTATAGGAGGGAGTCACGCCGCAACTAAAAAGGCTTCACCGTGGCCAAATGAGTGACAGGGTCGAAGGGCACCGCGGCATAATGTAACACCTTAACCTCTAGCTCATACCCAGCGTGCCCTCTTACTCATATACATATGCGGAACTCACAAGGGAGATAAACTCTCTACCTTATGCTTGCTTTTTCTATGGCACTATGTGTGGGTAGAGATCCACTTTAGAAGTAACATGGACCGGTTGAGCTCTCTCTATGGTTCCTCATGCTCAAGTACTCTATTGAGACTTATTTCAATCCCTACTATATGCTTAGAACTCATGGAAAGCAAAAAGGGATTGGAGACATGCATTTTCGCTAGTGGCAGATTTTGCTTCTTTTCTGGGCTAACTTTGGAAATTCATAACTAAATGCCGAAAAATCGTATCTACATGATCTGGGTCAATATAGAAAGTTTGAGACGTCTACTTCATGCTAAAAATACTTAGAAGTCTCAATCTCTCACTCATTCTGCGTTTGACATCGAAATAGCTCACTGGTCAGAGGGGGCTTCTTTGCTGTCACAGTTTACTGATATGGACTTTGAAAATGTCTAACTAATTCCACAAAAATCCAATGCTCATAAACTCTATCTCTATGGAAATATGTGGATGTTAGCTAGAGGAAAAAAATATCTCCAGATCAGTCCACCAAGCCAATTCCCCGGAAACTGATGAAACAGTACCTCGGGTCTGGTTGGGGGTCTGATTCTGGGCAGGAACTTCGAAATTGCACAACTTCCTCTCTGGACCTCTAAATGAGGTGCTCCAGTTCCTACAAGTCACTGTGACCCTCTAGTTTCTGTGTATAAAATTTCGTAGCCATTGGACTACGTTTGCCCCTCGGATGACATGATTTCAAATCTGACCAAATGAACAGTGAATTTCAAAAATCCGAATTTCTGATGTCAACTTTGGATGCTCATAGAAAATGCTATAGACCTCTAAATGACATGAACTCTAGCTTCCCAAAAAGCTCTAAACATAATCTAATTACATGTCAAATCTCATGGCTAGAAGAGGTCATATGGCTATTCTATGACATCATGTGCAAAATGGCCTTTTCTTGGCCAAAAGTGTGGCTAATGGGGTCCAATCTTAAATTTTCTACTTCTATGACTCTTTGAGCACATGAGAAAGCTTCTATCGGAGCTATCAATCATGCCTCAAGTGTCTAATAACTCAGATTGGGGAAACTCACTACCCCATGCCCACTTATGCACCCATATATACTAAGCTACCATTGGCTCTTTCTCATTCAACCATGCTATTTCATTCATCATAAAGCTCATTCTCATACATTCATCATTAATACATACATTGTCTTACAATATTTGTACATGCTACATCATATACATCATTTACATCTCATGTACAAGTTACATATACAATGTAGTACAAAACTATACACTTTTCTTCATCTCTATCCCTAGCCTCATGCTTGTTGGTGGTTGCTCCCATCTCTTATCTCACTTGGGCCACCTGACATGGTTGGATGGTGGAGAGGGAGGGTGAGATTCAGAGAATCTCAGTAGTTCAACTCTCATTCAAACATACATATATTGCATGCAACAAGTCTCATTAAGCATGTATGGCATGTTAGCATGTAAAACATGATAGAAAACGTTTAAACATGTGAAATGGCCATGGATAACATTCATGAGTTCGCTGAGTACTTGGATCGGCCTCACCCCTTCCCTTATGGCTTTTGGATTTGCCTTCCCATACTTTTAGAGGTACTTAGACTCACCCTTACTCTTTGGGAGTCAACCTCACTTTTGGGAGACATGGCTCAACCAACTTAGGGCTTCGGCTCATCCTCACCTTGGCTATAGGGTTATTGGCTTTCCCATTTCCTCAAGCAAACCAATCAAGCATTTAAAACATCATCTCAATCATATCACATAATCATGCTAACACACTTCTCATAGCTCATCTCATTCATACACACAAGCAAGACAATGTAAACACACAATTATGCATGAGAGAAAGTGGAGAGAACTACCTTTGCTGGCTATTTACTACTTGCTCTGTCAATGGTCTCCTCCCTTGTTGATTTCACAACAACTTCTAGATGGGAGAGTTCCCTCTTGAGCCTAACCACACAAAAGCATGGAATTAATACTTTACTACTCAATTCTTAAGCTAGGGATCACTTCTAAGCAGCTCTACTGAGCTTCTCACTCTAGGTTTCTTCCTCACTCTAGGGTCCATGAACTATCCCTCTCTTTCTCAACTCATAAGAAAGGGGAAAAGCAAGAAGAGAAGACTATCTACTTCTAATCTCTCTCAAGAATGGTTTCCCACTCTCTCTCCTCTAAACCAGACTCAAACCTAACCATTCCTAACATCTGAACCGTAGGAAAGAGGGGAAAAAGGGAGAGGGCCACATATGAAGAGGAAACCATGAGGATTCATACCTTTCTTGTGCTTTCCTCTTCTCTTCAGCTTCTCTCTCTCTCCTCCGCCCTTTGCTCTCTCCTAAGACGAGTTAGAGTCGGTTAGAAGAAGAAAGAAGAGATTTGGAAGCTTTTAAAAGTCAATTTCTCTTTTCCTCGCTTTTCTGGACCGCTCTCGCTACAGCGAGTTAGTGACCTCGCTACGGCGAGCTCGTGTCTGTTCCAGACTTTTGTCTTCGCTATGGCGTCGCTACGGCGAGATCGGGTCTATTCCAGACCTCTGCCTTCGCTAAAGCGCCGCTACGGCGAGCAACTCCCTGGTCTCTATATGGAATGCCATACTCGCTATAGCTAGGAACAATTTCGCTACGGCGAGCAACTTACTGGTTTCTATATGGAATGCCGCACTCGCTATAGCTAGGGACATACTCGCTACGGCGAAGAGGCATTCTCGCTATGGCTATTCCATATCTCGCTATGGCGAGAAGACTTAGAAAATTCTCAGCTGTCCGAAAATTTTCCAGCTTCTCTTTCCTTTCCTTTTTCTCCCTTCTTTTTCTCTTTTCTTTTTCTGGGTTATTACACATAATGCATCTTGCCGCAGTGCAAGAGAAGAAAATTGGTCTGGGGAGTGACAGTGGTGAGGCGTGCCACGGCGCAAAGCGAAAAAAATCACCCAGGAAGGTAACATAACCAAAACTCACCGCAGCGCGAGTCATGAAAATTAATAAAGGGTTGCATAGTAGCAAAACTCACCGCGACGAGAACATATTGTGCCGAGGCAAGGATCGTGGGAGTTGGAACAGTAGCTCTAGAAGGCATTTCTGCCACGGCGCCATGTAGTCTCGCCGCGACGCAAATTGTGTAATTTGTTCAATGATTCCAGAACTTAATCTAGCTGCAGTGAAGGAGTTCTAAGCCATGGCGCAAGTCCCCAAATTTATACCTTTCGCCGAGAAACCCCCTTTTCTTCAATGGTGATGTTAAGAAATGATATGAGAATACTTGTGGGACGTTATTGAGTGTTGAAACTGATGGATGGATGAATCATAAACCCCTCATGGTAGTATGATGTCTTTTATACATTTTTGTTTTATTTGTGGTTGTATAGTGATGACCCTAACATTAAGGTTCAAATTTTCCCATATTTTCATAATGTGATAAATTGTAACGACTCCAAACCTTGATCATCCATTATTAATTGTATATTTAACCATAATTACAATGATTAGAAGATAGGGTTGTTACACCATATGAACTCATTCATCTCATTCTCATATTTAATTATACAAATACGATTCATAACCATCCCAAGAAGTGGCTTAGAACTCATGCAAGTGAATGGAATATATGAAAATCAATGGTGTAGCCTCGGGTTAGAATTCCATATTACTATCATGAACTTTGAAAAATTATAACTAATTCTAGAAAAATCAAAATCAAGCATACTTTACTATTCTGAAAAGTTACAAATGTCTACTTTATGCTAAGAATAATTCTAGATCGCAACAGAGGCTGTTAGCTATTAAAACTGTGATGGAACAGTACCAGAGGTTGACTATAGTTACTAGTACTATCCTCCAACTTCAAAAATTCATATCTCTCAACTCAAGGGTCCAATTGGGGTGATCTTAGTGGCCATGAAAATTTTATTATGTCTAGTTTATGCTATTAAAATTTCATGAGCATTAGACATCATTTGACTATTGAATGACACAGCCCAAACAACTGACCATATGAATAATATTTGCATCAGAACAGCAAAAAAATGCCAAATTTGAAAAATCATAATTAATTCCACAAAGCTCCAAATAATCTGGTCTTTGGCTTCCCAAAAAGCACTGGATAAAATTTATATGCATGCCAAATTTCATAAGCAAATTCATTCATTTGGTCAGATTTTGACATTGGGTTGTGAAATAGTCACTTTTGTGTCACAAGAGGGCTCCAAATGATCTATTTTGATTTCTAAGATACCCATGACCACTTGAGCATATGGAAAAGCACCAAAATGGTCTACTAAACATGTCTCAAAGGTGCATAAACCCATAAATTAAAAACACTCTCTCACCCCATGTCATACATAAGAATCCATATGCTTTAAGTTGTCATTCACTATCCAAAATGCACATTACCATTCATTTGGCACTAAAACTCATACATACATCAAAAATTTGAGTAATTATATATGTTCAAATGATTATACAATAATTCCATCATCGGATTACATCATATGCCATTTGTATGGCTATAAAAGAGACAAAACTAGGCACTTTGTTGTCAAGCTTTCATCTCCCAACTTGGTGGCTCCCATTACCTTATTCATTTGGTCCACCTAGCATGTTAAGACATTGGAGGGGAGGGAATGAGATTCAAAGAATCCCAATAGCTCATCTCCCTAAATGCATGCATGAGCATAATGGAATGTATGATTATTCAAGAAGCATTCTTGGCATTGGAACAAGTAAGTGGATTAGCCTCACCCATCCTCTTCAAGGTTATTAGACTTGCCTCACCCTTTTTCTTAAAGGCCTTAAACTAAGCCTTGCTCTTGGGAGACTCTAGACTTTGTCTCAACTATTCTCAAGGGTTCTTGGCTCATCCTTACCATGGCTAGTGGATTCTTAGCTTCTCTATACTCAAGCAAACCAAGGCAAGCATATAAAACAACATTTGAAAACATAATATCACATCATGGTACCATAATACATATGCATATGCTAGAACACTTTTCATGGCTTAAAACACACATACACACATTCAAAGACAAGGCAAACATTCATCCATGCATGATGTGAGGATGCAACCACATTCAAAATAGAGAGAGCTACCTTTGACGCAACCACATACTTTTCTCTTTAGACTTGCACTCCCTTCCTCAGCCACACACTCACAATGATGTGAGGCTTGTTGGTCTTGGCCTAAACACAATATATGAAAGCTAATTAAGTTCTTGGAATCATCTCTGAAGTTATACATCTACTTGGAACTTTAACTTTGTCTTATGGTTCATTTATGATTCTTAAATACACCTAATGAAGCAACATCCATTAATTGAGTTCTAGGCTCTATTCTTTCCTTTCATTTATGATTCTTGACTTCTTTCAAGCCTCTTAGAGTCATCACACAATTAAAACAAAGAGCTTAACTATATACTGTTTCCTTAGGTCATATTATGAAACCTATGATGCCAATTTATTCCTTAAGCCTCTTAAATTTTTTGCAAGGTTTTCCCTCATCTTCACCCATCACATATGACTCAAAAATGGGCTTAAAAAAGTTTAAAAGTATCCCTAGGTGCCTTGAACCCTTTAGGCTGAGGCATGCTTCCTTCTTGGTACCTATGGAGTTTGCTTCATTTTCTTGGTGGAAGATGCATATGGGGAGCCTTCTAGGGATCTTAGTAGTTCATCCAAACACTCATTTAGGCCTAGGAATTATTGTATCAAATCATATTTTACAAGGGACACTTGAAAACCTAGGTTTTATATCTTGAAATCTAATAGCTAGTTTGTTGTTTCCTTTGCATATTCTTATTCTCGACACTTAATTCTCTAAGATTCACCCTTAGTTCTACCCAAAATCCATGTCTTCTTGAAGCTCTCTAGGTGGGATGAACCAAGGAGAAGAAGGGAAGAAGGAGTAGCTACCATGGAATGAAGATTTACCTTGTTTTCTTGGCTTTGCTTGCTTGTTTCTCACTTTGTTTGGCCTCCTCTCTTCAAATCTGAATTTTCCACCTTTGTTTTGCCCTCAAAATAGATCCAAGAACTTCAATAAAATCATGGGAAAGAAGGGAAAATAGAAGAGAAGGAGTTTGCTAAAGAGAAGACATGAAAAACTAAGAAATCCATACCTTTTTCCTTGTTTTTCTCCTCCCTTTCTTCTCCTCTTAGTGTGCTCAAACCCTAGCTCTCTCCTTTAGTTTAGGGAAGAAACAAATGTGGCTAAATGAATGAGGAGGTTGGGCGTGACATATATATATAGGTAGGTTAGGAAGAACTTTTTAAAAATTTTAATTTTGTCCCTTTGTCTTGGCATTTTCATTTTCGATTCGTTTTAGCTTCTTTTTTAGAACTGTCCTTTCTATTATAAAATTTAGATTCCCAATTTAATAAAATTCATTTGGAATCACTCAAATTAGAGCTAAAACCTTCCCGAATAAATCCGTTAAAGTTGAGTCAACTGACATTGAAAAACGTACACTAAAGGGGTTTTAACTGTCTCGGGCCTTCTGTTAATTGCTAATTTTCATATACTTTATTCCCTCTAATTTTGGCACTTTAATAATTGAATATGGCTTATTGCATTTTATTAGATGATAATTGAATTTAATGGCCATTTTCTACACTTTAGGAATTAAATTGCAAAATGATTTATTTTAATGCATAAATTTATCTTAAATAATTTTGTAAATATTCCTATTTGATTTTTCCCACTCTTTTGTGCAGAATTTCAATGGGCAATTAGAGCTTTAAATGATAAATTGATTTGAAGAAGAGAAGGAGAAGATTTCACGTGGCAAAATGGAGGAAGTAACACTAGTCCATTCCCAAGCACAAAACACACTCAAGGGACCAGAAGAGAAAAGTTGTTGTGCAAGACAAGGCTTGGGTTTTGGAGACTTGAACAGAGGAGGGAGGAATAAGGCTGCACATTCAATTAAGGCCCACTAACTCGCATGTCACTCACAAGTTCAGCCCATCAATCACACAATGCCATTCACTCCATTTTCTAGCTCAACTCACGTGGCTTCTCATTTATCCATGCACTTGTCCAGCCATTCACTTACACTCCACAACACTCTCGCGTTGCACCCACATCCCCATGTTACAAGAAGCAGCACCCACTCCACACTTATACATATACACGCACACACATCAACTCATGTGGCTGGAACAAAAAAGAAACAAACATGAAGGGTTGACATACTTGTGGGAAGAAAAAGCTACGTGATAGGCATAATGTGCACGTGAGAGGAGGTTTCCAATGAGAAAAGAGAAGCAGCAAGCCACGAGTTTCATGCAGCAGCTCACATAATAACACACAAGCCACCCACTCATACAATAGCAGACTCGAGCTTGCGTGGAAAGAAAAGAGGAAGAGCAACATGAGCTGAGACTGAAGAAGCAACTGCACAAATGAAAAAAACAAGAGAAGGAAGTTACGGGTTAGAAAAGCAAAAGCTACACAAGGGCAGAACATGAAAAAAAACAATTAGGAGCTGGCTGAGTAAAAATGTGAAGGAAAGAATACGAGGTGAGGGGGAGATTAACGTAAAAAATATGGAGAGTCTTGGGAGCTAAGAAGAGAGTGTGGGTGGAGCAAGAGCTATGGGTTGTCTCATGCAAAACTGCACGTGGAAGAACATTCAAATCTAGCTCTCTTGTTCGCATGCATGAAGCCACTACACTTCCACCAACTGGAACAGAGCAAGGAAATGAAGAAGAGATACACACAAAAGTTGACATGGAAGAAACATGGAAAACTGAGTTAGAAAGAATGAGCACGTAGGGATAAAGGAATGGGCTGAACACATGATTCATTAAGGCAAAAGAAGCCTTGGCCAATCCATCATCTAGATCACCCATCCACGCTCCATCTAAACACATGAGCAGGCTTGGGCTGATGAGGAGAATAAGAAGCCTATGTGAGAGGCAGGATGTGATCATAATTCGGGCAGAACATGGAAGAAGCTGTGGGTTGATTTTTCTGAGCACATGAAGAGTAAAAATGAGCCAGCCACGTGAGAGGAATAAAAGAATTAAGCTACGGGCAGAAAAAGGAAGGCACGTGAAATGAATAAAGAAACACGTGAAAAGGTTTGGAGGAGAGGAGGCATAGAGGTTATATTAACACATCGAATAAAATACTGGTCCGTCGTCCATTCCATTCACTTCGTCTAGTGTCCACTCCACGCCCGTAGCCATTTTCACTCCAATTTCCTCCATTTCCACCGTCAAATGAAGCTTTAATTCTCTCCCTTATGGCTAGCTTGGAAAAGGATCTTGGAGAAGCTTAAATCCATGGAGAAGAACATAGAATTTTGGCTAAGATTTTCTTATATTTTCTAGCACTTTTCTTCTCTTATTTTATCTTGGTTAAGATTGTATTTGATTGAAAATTTGTGTAATTGTAATTAGTGGTTAGTTAGACACTAATTAGAAAACTTTTTTGTTGATTAATTGATTGGATTAAACATTGAATTTTGCATTTTCCTCTAATTTCTCATGTATGTCATGAACGTGTTCGATGAAATGCATGAGTGAAATTATGTGCTTAATTGTTTGGTTAATTAAACATCTTATAGTGATGATTCAGAGGCTAATTAATCAATTAATCAATCAAATTGAGTGTTCATTGATTTTAAAGACAAGAATTGACAATTTGATGTGGGATTGAGGTTTCAATTCAACATTAGATTGTTAATCTCTTGATTCTTGCGTGATAACTCAAGATAATTTGTATTGGACACAAATAAGGACTCTTAGACCAGAATTAAATGATAATTGGATTAGGATAAGGACAGTGGATACCAAGGGACGAATCCAAAGCTAGTCACAAGTCCATCATTCAACCATAACTCATGCAATTAGGAAGCAATTAGGAATTTTAATTTGATTTCAATTTAATTAGTTTAAGTCAATCAAACCCCTCTTAGTTTAGAAATTGTTAGAGTCTTTTAACACTTAGAAAGCTCAATTAAATATTGAATTCCATTTCTAAGGGAGATGACCTAGGTTATGCCACTAGCTATATATATATATATATTTTACAACCTAGTTTTATTTTGAGGGTTGCGCGACACGGCCCGTCAAAATTTGGAACCCATGGGAAGCTATAGGTTTTTCTTTTGAGATGAAGGCATGCAGAAGTTGCATAGGATCCACAAAGAAAGAAAGGAGAAGTTGACATGGATTGCTACGGGGCAGCTTACATGTTTTAGCAAGAGAAGAGAGCCAGTAAAGCAGACTTTAATGTGGAGATTTGTTGGAAGAAAAGCATGTGAGTTTTAATGAAGTATAAGCTGGAATTTTGCTATGCGTAGAATGTGGATTGCTATGAGCTGGAACAAGCTGAACACACAGGAAGCATGGGCTGAGAGTAACATAAACAAGCACATGAGGGAGTGTGAGATTTAATCACTCAGGGAGAGGAGAATCCACGGATTAATTGACCCATCCAGAGAAGAATAATCCAAATGGTACACTTGATCAACATCCATTCATCCAAATGCTGACGTGAGAAAACGTGTTGAATGAGGGAGCATGAAAGGGGCACGTGACTCATTAAAAACGCTAGAGGCATTCATCGAAAGGACCAACGTGAATAATGATAGAGAGCTGGAGATTAATGTGAATGTGGGCAGCACGTGAGTGAGGTTGGAGAGTAAGTGATGGGGCAAACATGAACAGCGTGAAGAATAATGCAAGCTGTGGGGAAATGAAAAAAATAACGCGAGGAGATGACTGAAAACGCTGTGAGCTCCAAAGGTGAACGGGAGAAGTTCATCCATCAATTTCTCTATGGCTGCAACTCTTACCATAGAAATTCCTCCATTTAATCCCTCCATCGTAGCTTGAAATCTCCTTGGTGGCTAGCTGAAGATAGGATATTCCTAGATGCAGATTTGAGCTCCAATTTTCTTCACCAATTTGGATTAATTCTTCCTCCTTACTCTTTTAATTTCAGCATTAATTATTTTATTAATTTGACTAGGTTTAGCCTATTAATTTAGGAATTTCATTGCTGGAATTTACTGGAATTTGCTGGATTAATTTGGATTGTGGATTGGTTGTAATTCCCTATTTGGTTTTTAATTGTGATCACTACATGTTTGTGGAAAATCCAAACTTAGTAGCTGTGCAATTTGCTCTTAATTTTCTCTTGATTATAGGCCAATTGATGCAATGGTTATTGGATTAAATGGCTGAAATTTTTATGCAATTGATTGTTTGAGGAATTCATTAATTTAATTGGTTAATTAGCATTTTAAATGGATTGTGCAGCAGATTTTTATGAGCAATTAGGATTGGTTTTAGTGTGTTCTCATTCCTAACTTAATTGATTAATTCTTTAAGGTATTTTATGGTTGCAAAACCTTGAATTATTGGTGAATTAAGTCTTGGATGGTAATTCAAGAATTCTTATAAAGAATACACTAATGTGCAAGAATTTAATTCCAATTTTGATACATGAGTGACTTGTCGTGCAACCCTCAAAATAATACTAGGTTGATAAAATATGTAGTTAATGGCACAACCTAGGTCATCTCCCTTGGAATTGGCGTTCAATGCCTAATTGAGTTTTCCAAATATTAAAAGACTCTAAAAATTTCTAAACTAAGGGGATTTTAATTGAATTAAAATAACCTAAAACTAAATTGAATTAAAATTCCTAATTGTTATCTAATTGGCTGAATTATGGTCTTGTGACTAGCTTTGGATTTGTCCTTTGGTATCCACTATCCTTATCTTAATCCAATCGTGATTAATTCTGGTCTAAGAATTCTTAATTGTGTTCATAACAAATTATCTTGGGTAACCACTCAAGATTCAAGAGATTAACGATCTAATGTCGAATTAAAACCTCAATCCTGCATTAAACTGTTAAATCTTGTCTTTAAGATCTTGAACACTCAATTTGATTGATTAACTAATTGATTAGCCTCTGAATCATCCTAAATATTTAATTAACCAACTAAACATTAAGGAATCTTCAAATTAAATATTTAAGCACATAATTTCACTCATGTATTTTATCGAACACCTTCGAAGCATACATGGGAATTCAGATAATATTGGAATTAATCAGATCAATTAATCAACAAAAAAAGTTCCCTAATTAGTGTCTAACCAGTCACTAATTATAATTACACAAATTCCTTATCAAATACAACTTAACCAAGACAATAAATGAAAAAGAAAAAGTATAGGAAAATAGAGAAATCCTTAGCCAAAATTTCTATGTTCATCCATGGATTCAAGCTTGCACCAAGGCTTCCTCCTAGCTAGCCTCAAGATGGAGATTAGAACTTCATTGGATGTAAATGGAAGATGGAATGAATGGTGTGGAGTGGAGAGGATGAGAAGGCGTGGTGGTAGAATGGAAGAAGAGGGTGTACGATGGATTGCTCCATGAATGGATGAAGGGGGCGTTATATATAGGTGAGGATTTGCGAAAATATAGAGACGTAGAGGCGTGAATGAATTACAGAGGCATGAATGAATTATACTCCCTTCCTCATTAAAAATCACGTGCCAAAGCCTCTTCTTCTTTTTGTGTGTATTATATCTGAACTCTTCTCACTATTCACGTGCTTCTATTTGCTTTGCTCACGAGCTATTCCTTCTCTGAAACTTAGCTTCTTTATGTGTATATAAGGTGGGCCCCATTGTATATAGTAATCTTCTCCCACGTGATCTGCTTAAGGCACCAGAACATGGCTTTGTTTCTGCTGCTCTTCGTTCTGCTCGTGCTTCACCTATATTATTTTCTTTTATCCCTCACGTGCTCTATTCTCTTCATACGTGTAGCTCGTAGCTCTTTTTCTTCTTGCTTACGTGCTGCTGTACCCATTTAATTCTTTCTCACGTAGTCTTTCATGCAACTTCTTCTTCATTTGCTTCCCACGTGCTTCTCTCTTCCACATCGGCCCCAAATTCTTCCCACGCTTCTTTCCTGCTCAGCTTCATGATCTTATGGCTTCACCTCACGTGTTTTACTGCTCATCTCTTAATCCAGACTCGAAGAATCATCCTCTGTTGTTCCACAACAAAGCATCATCCACGTTCTACCCAGCCCATGGATACCTTTACTTCAAACGCTGTCCTTGTTGCTGTCTACGTGGAATGTACGTGATTCTTCTCTATTCTGCTCACAAACCTGTATACATGCATCATTACTCATTTCTCTGCTGCAGCCCGTCACTTTGTTCACGTTGACAGTCTTCCATTCCATCTTCTCAACTCGAGATCCCTTCTCAAAGCTCTCTCTTCTTCATATTCTTCACGTGTTGCATCCTCTGTTTCCTACTCATCCCATCTGCCTCACGTGTTTCTTTGCATGTGTGAATGATGTGCAGCCTTGTGTGTGAATGGAGGTGCTGTACACGTGCCTTGTATTTGTGTTTATGTGGAAGAATGAGTGTGTGCCTCCCTGAGTGTGAACCTTTGAGTGGTGGTATGCTCGAGTTTGCTTCTTCATTTGTTTTTGTGGCTGTGCGAAATGATATGCAGCAATGTGAATGAATGGACGTGGGAATAAGTTGAAAGTGCAGCATGATTATGTAACGTGAGTGACCATAGCTTCATGTGAATGTGCATGCATATAATGCATGAAATGAGAGAGCATCCCATTCATGTGCCAACCATAATTCATTCTCCCATTTTTAAGCTATAACAAGAAATACAATTGAGGCCTAATTCTTCCCCTTCTCTTCTCTAACTCAAGTTCTCATTCGAACATCATTTAGCCATTGAAATCTACACAAAAGAATGAAATGTGTTAAGTAGAAACTGCCAAAAAATTATTGAAAAGGAATTCATGCATTAAAACTCAATAATTTTGCAAATTAATTCATAAGGTGCAAAAATGGCCACTAAAATCAATTATCCACCTAAGTAAATCCATTAAGCCTTATTTAACATTTAAAATACTTAAGTTAGGGGAATTAAAACATATAAAATTCATGCTTATCAATACATTAAAAAGAGAGCAAGGATAATTGAATTCTAAGGAGTCAATCTAAAGGCTAGCTACCACATTTTCTAAATTGTTTGCTTCATTTAGTCTTAAGTTTTTTATTCTTGTCGTCTCAATTTTAGTTCAATTAAATTTTAGTATTTCAAAATCTCCTAAATAATTTTCATTTAGTAATACTTTGAACACTCTTTCACAAACAAATTGAGGCAAAAACTCCTTAGGAAATGACCTAGATTGCACCATTACCTACAAAATTTATTTTTCTACCTAGTTTTATTTGAGATTGTACAACACAATCGTTAAATTTGGTGCCGTTGCCGGGGAGTTTAGTTTCTTAATTGTTTGAAAGGGTTTCTTAGTATTTTTGCCTATTTTTGTTCTGTTTTCCCCTTGTTTTGAAGTTGGATTTTGGACATTTCTGTTGCTTGAACAAAAGACTACTTGCTGGAATTTTTGTTTAAAGTGCTCAGAAAATTCTCAAACTTTATTTTCCAAGGTTTTTGGGCGTTTTGAGCAAAAGTTATTAAGTGCACCATTTTTTGGCCAAATTCTAACGTTTTAGGCACTTTTCTAATTTTTTAGTATTTTTTTGAATTTTCTAGGATTTTTCTAATTTTTCTAGATTTATTGTTTTAATTTTTCTTTGTTGATTTTTTGTGTTCCTTCTTAGTTTTTGCTTGTCTAATTGGTTTATGACAAGAACCTCTGGTGAGATATTAATTGATTTGGATCTGAAAATTGAAAGAACCTTTAGAAGACAAGTAAGGATTAAGAAAAATAAAGATAGTGTAGGAATCAATAGTTCTACTTCTTCTGCTTTTGATTGTGTGCAAGGAATTGATTGTGTACTTCAATTTGCAGGTGATAATATGACTGAACAAGATCAAATAAATGTTAACATGAATATACATGTTCAGGCTAACTTGAATGTAAATGCAAATTTGATTGATAACATGCATGCAAGAACCATTAGAGAATTGACAGCTCCTTATGTGCATTATCAAAATCTTTGTATACAATATCCAGAATTAGATACAAATTTTGAGCTTAAATCTGGTTTGATTCACTTACTTCCTAAATTTCATGGACTTGCAGGAGATGACCCTCACAAGCATCTGAAGGAGTTCCACGTTGTTTGCTTTACAATGAAGCCATAGGGAGTCTCAAAAGAATAAATTAAGCTCAAAGCATTTCTTTTTTCCTTAGATGGTTTAGCCAAGGACTAGTTGTACTATCTACCCCCTGGTGCTATCACTTCTTGAGTACTGAGAAAGATTCAAGAGATTGCTAGCTAGTTGTCTCCACCATCAAATTTCTGATCAGTTACTTATTTAGTACTTCTATGAAGGGCTATTGAACATGGATAGAAACATGATTGATGCTGCCTTCGATGGAGCCTTAGGTGATCTGACACCTATAAGGGCCTGGGAGTTGATTGATAAGATGGCTCAGAATGCTTAGCAATTTGGTTCTATATCAATGCAGATGGCAAGAGGAGTAAATGAGTTGGGTACTCCACAATATGATACTCAGGTTAAGAGTCAGTTGGATGAGCTAACCTCTATGGTTCGTCATATTGCTTTAGCTTAGCAGCAACCACAGTCATCCTCTACTCCATCTCAAACTTGTACACCATAGTCCTATCCTACTCAGACACATTCCTATCCACAGTGGTATGCACCAGGCAGACATCTACTTCTACTACCTTGGTAGGACCCCTGTGTGATATATGTTGTTTGGCCACACATGCTACTGATCAATGCCCGATGTTAGAGGACAGGGTAGACACTTGTGCTTGGATGTTTCCAGTCAGGCCAATGCAACAAGGGCGGCAAAAATATGATCCCTATTTTAATGCATACAATCCAGGATGGAGGACTCACCCTAACTTGAGATATAAGGGAGGGCAACAATAAAATAGATATGATGTTGCAGGACCTAGTGTATAGTCTTTCCAACCTATAAGGCAGTCAGTTCTTATATAGGAGGAACTAAAGAGAGGAAATAATATGGAGGACATGATGAAGCATCTTATAGAGAGTAATGCAAAACTCACATAACAATTGTAGCAACAACAACAGTAGTTTCAGACGAGCATGCAAAATTTAGAAAGAAGGGTTGATACTCAGTTAGGCCAGTTTGCTACCTCTCTTAGTGAGGCGAAATCTCAGAGTTCAGGCCAATTACCATCACAAACAATTGTCAATCTAAGAAATAGTAACAATGTTAGTGCCATCACTCTTAGGAATGGAAAGGAAGTTCAGGGATCCTTAGATACCATTACCATGGATAATCCGGCGTCATCAAAAACACATGTCACACCAGATGAGCCTAAGAAAAAAGAGGAGCCAAAGAAGATCTTGCCTATCCCACATAGACCTACCTTGGGAAAGAGGCAAATTGAAGCAGAAATTGAAAAAGAAATTCTTGAGACTTTCATGAAGGTTAAGGTCAATATACCTTTGTTGGATGCAATCAAGACTATCCTTAAATACACTAAGTTTCTTAAGGAAATGTGTACTAACAAGAGGCAGCTAAGAGGGAATGAGAAAGTCAATTTTGGCAAGAATGTTTTAGCACTCATACAGCCAACAATGCCTACTAAGTGTCAAGATCTGGGCACTTTTACAATTCCATGCACTATTAGGAATTTTAAGTTTTCTGATACTTTGATTGATCTTAGTGTTGCTATAAATGTTATGCATAAATCAGTGTATTTATCTTTGTATATGGGAGAGTTGAAACCTATTGGAGTGGTTGTGCAGCTGGCAAATAGGAGCATCGCTTATCCTTCAGGAGTGTTGGAGGATATTCTAGTTAAGGTAAAGGATTTAATTTTTCCAACTGATTTTTATGTCCTTAACATGGAGGATGATAGATATAGATCTAGTGGACATGTCCCACTCATCCTAAGTAGACTTTTCTTAAAAACTACAAAGACAATTATAAATGTGCATGAGGGTACTCTTCAAATAGAGTTTGTTGGCAATATGATACAATTTAATATATTTGATGCCACGAAACACCCCTATGATGATAACATTATTTTTAATGTCAGCCTAATTGATATGCTAATTGATAATGCCAGTGCTGATTTTAGGGATAGTTTGTTGACTGATTCCTATGATATTGCTGACTTAGATGATTCTCTTGATTGTATATGTTCTAGAACCACTATATGTCATAGGTGTACCCAAATTAGTGCTTTTATTGAGAATAGTGAGTTTCGTACATGTACTAATTATCATGATTCTGTGACCTCTTCTTTTTGTAATGATTTCACTATTAGTTAGCCTGTAACTGATTTGGATCATTATACTGGTCTATATTAATCCTCTTGTTCTAGAGATGATGTGCATGCTATTGTTTTCCCTGATTGTTCTGATGTTACTGGATTTACTGATTCTCAGGATATGTTGCATGTTGATGTCACTTTTAGATATGTTGATTGTGCTAGTTCATCTATGTCCACTCTTACCTTGCCTATTGATAGTGGTATTAGATGCTGTATAACTAGTTCATCCAGTAGTGATACTGATGTTGCTACTACTCCTAGTTCTCTTGTTGATATTCATTCTGCTGATGTTCCCAAAGATGGGGAAGTTGTTTCTTCTATCTTTGAGTCGTCTGAACAAGTATGTGGCATGAAAGAGATTGAAATCAAACCACTCATACCTTCGGTTGAGCAAGCTCCTACCTTAGAGCTCAAACCACTACTAGACAATCTCAAGTACATCTATTTGGAGAAAGATGAGAAGCTTCCAGTGATTGTAGCTAGTGATATTATTCCAGAGGAAGAAGAGAAGCTTTTAGAGGTCTTGAGGAGGAGAAGACAAGCAATAAGGTGGACCTTGGCTGACATACTTATCATTAGCCCTAACACATGCATACACCGAATTTTGTTAGAGGATGAGGCAAAACCAGTAAGGCAACTCAAAGGCGACTAAACCCACTTATTCTAGATGTTGTTAAAAAGGAAGTTTCTAAACTTTTATCTACTAGTATTATATATCCTATCTCTGACAGTCAGTGGGTTAGTCCTATGCAGGTAGTTCCAAAAAAATTACGAATCACAGTGGTCCAGAATGAAAATAATGAATTGGTGCCCACCCATGTACAGAATAATTGGAAGGTTTGCATTGACTATAGGAGGCTTAATTTAGTCACTAGAAAGGATGATTACCCCCTCCTTTTTATTAATCAGATGCTTGAGCATTTAGCTGGGAAGTCTCACTACTATTTTCTGGATGGATTTTCAGGTCATTTCCATATATGCATAGCCCCAGAGGATCAAGAGAAAACAACGTTCACGTGCCCATTTGGAACATATGCCTACGGACGAATGCCTTTTGGTCTTTGCAATGCCCTTGAAACTTTCCAGCGATACATGGTTTCCATTTTTAGTGATTTTTTGGAACACTGTATAAATTTTTTTATAGATGATTTCACTGTATATGGGGACTCTTTTGATGATTGCTTGTGTAGTCTGGATAGAGTCCTACCAAGATACATAGAGAAGAACCTTGCACTTAATTTTGAAAAGTGTCATTTTATGGCTCGAAAATGCATTGTATTAGGTCATATTATATCTGAACAGGGCATAGAGGTTGATAAGGCTAAGATAGATGTTGTCACTTCTCTACCATACCCGATATGTGTTCTTGAGGTTCCATCTTTTCTAGGTCATGCAAGCTTTTATAAAAGATTCATTCAGGATTTTAGTAAAATTGCTTTGCCATTGTCTAAGTTGTTACAAAAAGATGTTGATTTCCATTTTAATAATGCATGTAAAATAACTTTTGATGATCTTAAGAAAAGATTGACTTCCCCACCCATTATTCAACCCCCTAATTGGAACCTCCCATTTGAGCTTTTATGTGACGCTTCTAATTTTGTTGTAGGTGCAGTTTTAAGCCAGAGAGTGAATAAGAGGTTCCAAGTGATAGCTTATGCGTCCAAGACTTTGGATGGGGCCCAAGCAAATTATACAACCACAGAAAAAGAGTTTCTTGCTATTGTTTTTGCTTTAGATAAATTTAGATCTTATTTGCTTGATACTAAAGTTATTGTTTTTATTGATCATGCAGCCTTGAAGTACTTGCTAAAGAAGCCTGATGCAAAGCCAAGATTGATCAGATGGATGCTTCTACTTCAAAATTTTGATATTGACATCCGGAATAAAAGTGGAGCTAAAAACTTGGTGGCAGACCACTTGAGCAGAATTGAGGCTTCAAAGGTAGATTCCTTACCTATTGATGATGATTTCTCTGATGAGCATTTGTGTGCTATGCATAGTTTCTACCCATGGTATGCAAACTTAGTGAATTATCTAGCTGCTTTTGAATTGCCTGTTGATTTGAATAAACATCAGTTGAATAACTTTAGGAGGGAAGCTAGGTATTATATTTAGAATAACCCATACTTATGGAGACTATGTAGTGGCCAAGTGATTAGACGTTGTGTGTCTGATATAGAATTTGAGTTTGTTTTGAATTTTTGTTACACACTTGCATGTGAAGGTCACTTTAGTCCAACAGCCAGGAAGGTTCTAGATAGTGGATTGTATTGGCTTACCTTATTTTGTGATGCCTTTGATTTTTGTAAAAGATGTGTTAAGTGTCAACAAACAGGTAGCATATCTAAGAGAAATGAAATGCCACAGCATCCCATTTTGTTTTGTGAAGTCTTTGATGTGTAGGGCATTGATTTTATGGGACCTTTTCCTACTTCTTTTGGCTTTGCATACATTTTATTGCTATTGATTATGTTTCGAAGTGGGTGGAAGCAAAATCCACTAGGACTGATGATTCTTTTGCGGTTGTAGAGTTTATTCGCTCTCACATTTTCTGCAGGTTTGATATCCCCAGAGCCATTATCAGTGACCAGGGCATTCATTTTTGCAACCGGAGTATGCACAGCTTGCTTAGCAAGTGTGGTGTTGTGCATAAAGTAGCTACTCCATATCCTCAAACAAATGGCCAGGCAAAGATTTCTAACTGGGAAGTAAAGCAAATTTTGGAGAGGAAAGATTGGAGCAAGAGGCTAGATGATGCACTTTGGGCCTATAGGACTGCCTACAAGACTCCTATTGGCATGTCACCTTATCGGCTGGTATTTGGAAAAGCTTGTCACTTACCGATAGAAGTGGAGCACAAAGCTTATTGGACTGTGAAGAAATGCAATTTGGATTTGAATGGAGAAAGATCTCACAGAAAATTCCAACTCCAAGAGTTTGAAGAGATCAGGTTGGAAGCCTATGATAATGCAAGGATCTATAAAAAAAGACAAAGGCATTCCATGACAAGATGATTGCAAGAAAGGAGTTTGTAGTTGGCCAAAAAGTTCTACTTTACAAATCCCGCTCAAAGCTTATGCCGGGTAAACTTCGTTCCAAATGGGAAGGTTCATATATAGTCTCTGATGTTTTTCCTTTTAGTGCAATTGAGCTTTTGGATGAGTAGATGGGAGCTAAATTCAAAGTTAATGGACATCATGTAACATCTAGTTCTCTAAAAACGAGAGAAAACGTGAGAAACGTAATGTACGATTTCTCCATCAACGAATGAAACTCATTGGATACAAAAGGAAGTCCCTCGAAATGACTTAATTGAGGTCCCAAAAAATTTGGGAAGCATTCTAGATTCCTAAGATAAGAATCCTAGGCTCAGACAGAAAGAAAAATGGAGCTAGAATGAAGAAACGAATTGTGACGAAAGATTGACGAAACGTAAGAGCAATTTCGTTATTTTGAATAAATTTTGAAATTCACATAAGAGGGCTTTTTAAATGAAATTTTTGAGTTCTTCGGGGTTCTCAGAGGTCCTGAAAACCATGGAAAGCCTTGAGATAGTTAAAACCCCTCCTGTGGACGTTTTCTAATGTCGATGCACCCGAACTTTGACGAATTCATTTGGAAAGGTTTTAGCTCTGATTTGAGTGATTCCAAAGGCATTTTTACTAAATTGGGAACCTAAATTTCATAATGGAAAAGACAGTTCTCAAAAAGGAGCTAAAATGAGTTAGAAACAAACATGCCAAAAACAAAGAGCAAAATTGAAATTTTTAAGAAAGTAGAAGCTTCTTCAACACACTTTAAGTTTCTTATTTCTTCTCCCCTTCATTTGCACGACCCACTCTGCCCAAAAACCAAAGAAAACACCAGCTCTCTTAGGCACACCATGGAGGAAAAGAAAAGAGGAGAAAAAGCAAGGAAAAGATAAGGAATTTCATGGATTTTTATGCTCCTTCTTCTTCCAAACTTGTTCCTCTCCTCTTGAGCTTTCTTCCTTTGATTATAATGAAGTTTATAAATCTGTTTTAAAGGAGAAATTAAGGGAAAAATTCGGATTTGAAGAGAAGAGCTTGAAGAAAGCAAGATTTAAGTGAAAAAAGCAAGAAAATAAGGTAATTTCTTCTCCCATGGTTGCTACCTTTACTCCCCTTCTCCACCATTTCGCCCCACTTAAGAAGACCTAGGGAGATTTGATTTTTAGGCAGAACCAAAGGTGATTCTTAGGAAAAAGGGTGTGAAGATTAAGAATATGCAAAGAGAATTAACAAAAAGCTATTAGATTTCAAGATGCAATTTCTAAGGTTTCAATTGAACCTTGTAAAATCTGATTTTGTACAATGACTCCTAGACCTAAATAAGAGTTTAAATGAGTTTTTAAGATCCCTAGAAGTCTCCCCATATGCTTCTTCCCTTGAGAAAACAAAGCAATGTCCATGGAGAGCAAAATCATGCATTGTCTCTGCCTAAGGGAGATGGCATAGCTAGGGAAAGTTTTAAATTTTTCTAAACCCATTCTTGAGTCATATATGATGAATGAAAATGAGAGGAGGCCTTGGGAAAAATTTAGAACTCATAGAAAGTGAGTTGGTGCTTTATGTTCTATATTATGACCTAAAGAAGCAACATGTAGTTAGACTCTTAGTTTTAATTGTGTGATAACTCCAAGAGGCTTAAAAGGAGTCAAAAATCATATTTGAAAGGAAAAAATGGAGCCCAAAATTTATTTGAGAGGTATTGCTTCATTAGGTGCAATTATAGAACTATAATGAGGTTATAGACCAAGTTAGTCTCTAAGCAAATTATATGGCCTTAGAAATGAGTCCATGAATCTAATTGGCTTCCATAAATTGTGTCTAGGCCAAGAGAAATCTTCCCTACACTTTTGTGTGTATGTGTGGCCGAAGTAAGGAATGGAGATTCAAGGGAAAAAAGTGTGTAATTGCTTCCAAGGTAGCTCTCTCCATCTTCTCTCATGCATGGATGTGTACTTAGCTTGTCTTAGAATGTGTGTATGTGTATTTTCAAACTATGAAAAGTATGCTAGCATGATTTTAGGTGCTAAACTCAAACCTAAACCATTACTCCCCGGCAACGGTACCAAAATTGATGATGCCTTAGTCGCTTAAGCACTCAATTAAACTTAGATTGAATTAATGCAGTATGTCAACCCTAGGTCATTCTTCCCAAGGAGCAATTTAGGGGTCAGTTTGAATTGATTTTAAGTGATTATTTAATGCTTGCTATTTTATGCAAATTCTAGAAAACTATCTCTACGCTAAATACAAAATTAATTGAACTAAATGCATGCAAATGCGGGGTTTTGAATTAAGAAATTAAATTTCAACTAAAAGAGAAAAACCAAACAAGTAATTAAACTAGATTGCTTTAAATTGAAATTAAAATGATTGTGAAAATGCAAAGGACAAATAGGAGGCAACCAAGGTTTTGCAAGGGGATTTCAGCTCTCATCACTCACCAAAAATTGATTGAGACCAAGAGAGAAGTGACTAGAAAGTAGACCAATGAATTTAATTAACTTAATCCAAGGATAGGAAACCCTAAGCTCAAATGCATATCACTTGACTTAACTAGGAAACCCTTAGCTAATTCAAGTAATTTGAAAGTACTTAAGCCAAATTAAACTCATCAAATCCTTCAACAATTGGATTCAATTAATTCTGGAAAATTTAGTTTTAATTACCTAATTGAACAATTAAGCAATTATACTACTCAATTCAACAATCAAGTAGCGTAAGAGACCAAGATATGCAGCTCAAATCATAATATTAATCAAATTAATGCAAGAGAACTCAAATATCAATCCAATCAACATTATAAGGTCTAAAAACCAAAATTCCAGCAGCTACAAAACATAATTCAAATCCCAAATAACACCAATTCCAATTACAATCCAAGATAAAATCATTGTCCAACCTAAAACTAGGTCTCAACATTAAATCCACATAGAAATTCCTAAAACTAGAAAATCTCTAAGTTCTTGAAATTGAAAGAGAAAAAGGTAGGAAAAATAAACTCTCAAATGGTCTTTAATCCATGTAAAATCAAGAGCTCAAGCCTTCTTCCTCCATGCTTTACCTTGGTGCCACCTTTCTTTTAAGATTCCATGAAATTGGTTCCTCTACATTCCTTCAAGCTCTCTGCCATGAAGAGATGATGAAGGAAATTAGATATGATAGTGATTCAGCTGGAAAGGCAACGTGTTGGACAGAGGAAGGAAAATAGAGATGATGGTAGGAAGCATTGACTCCTCACTATCCAGAAAAAGCCAATGAAGAATCAAGGAAAATGCTCTTCGTCCCTCCAGCGTCTGGCATCCTCCAGTTGCCTCTGTACGTCCAGAAAAGTGGATGAATAATGAATAAGCAACTCTCCAGGCCGAAAATGAATGAATGAAACAGCTCCTCCTCTGCGTTTCAAGTCTGAAAAATGAATGAAGAAGCTGCCCAATTGTGCTCCAGCACCTGGCGTCCTCTGTGTCTCACATCCGAAGGAAAAAGATGAATCAAAAGATGGTGCCATGGAGAGAGGCGTCCTCTGTGTATGTAGTCTGAAGAACCAATCAAGAGGCAGTAGCTCGTTCTTCCCCTTTCTGCGTGCAGTCCGAAAATGAATGAATGAAGAAGTAGCAGCTCCCTCCAGTATTTTGGCATCTCCAGTCCTTTCTGTAGTTCGAAAAAGCCAATGAAGAATGCAGAAATTCGTTTTCTCCCAGCGCCCCCTGCTGCGTCTTTAGGTGAAGTCTCTTCCTTCACTGTTTTGGCGTCACTCCTCCATCAGACCGAAAGGAAAAATCCACCCATGAAGCATCCCATCTCCCTTCTGTATTTCAGCGCCTCCCAACTCTGCAGTCCGAAAGGTCCTGAATCCAGCAACAGCTCGTTAACTCTTCTACCAAAACAAAAACAAAATGAAAACCTAATAATCTATTTACAAATATGCCATTATCAGTAATTAATAAAAAGAAAAAAATGCTCCAATCTTGACCCTTGATCCACTTTAAATCTTCAATTCACTTGCCCAAAAATTCTGCACAAAATTAATAAATGTTTTAAAGATTGAAAATATTCAACCCATCAAAGAAATATGGAAAATAAAATATTAGCAATTTAAATCCAAAAATTCTCCTAATTAATTCAAAATTATATTATTTTTCAAAATTGACCAAAAATTCAAATATTGCATAATAAATCAATTTAAGCTCAAATTAATCATTAAAAATAATAATAAATGTGAATAAAAATATATAAAAATTAGCACTTATCAATATGCTAGCATGATTTTATATGTCATGATGACATATTATGTTTTTAAATGAGGTTATGATGTGTGCTTGGGTTTGCATGAGTATGGTGAGGCCACGAACCCTTAGCCATGGTGAAGATGAGCCAAGAACCTTAAGATTAGTTGAGACAAAGTAAAGAGTCTTCTAAAAATGAGATGGACTTCCAAGATCATAGTTGTGTCCAAGAATCTCTTAAAGAATAGGTGAAGCAAGTCCAACATCCACAAGAAATTAGGTGAGACCAATCCACTTGCTTGGTAAGCCTTTATATGCTATATGTGACTTTTTCAAATGCTAAGAATGTTCCTTGATTGATTGCACATGTTTACATGCTATGCATGCATTTGTAAAACTTGTTTTGCATCCATTATGTATAATTGAATGGGAGATGAGCTATTGGGAGTCTTTGAATCTCATCCCCTCCTCTCCAATGCTTTAATATGCTAGGTGGACCCAAGGAGCAAGGCAATGGGAGCCAACCACATGAGAGACGAAGGAATGACATTAAAATGTGAAAATTTTGTTACTTTAAGGCTATAAGAATGGCATATGTTGAAATTCATGGTTGTATATGTCTTATGAAGTCATGAACATGTATAAATATGTTAATATGTCATATGTAGATGAGAGAAAGCATTATGAAACCATTAGAATGCAATTTAAGTATGTTATGACAATGTAGCTTCTTGAATGAGTTTATGTGATTGTGTATAATTGCAAGTGGCATAGCCAAAATGAGATGCATGAGAGTTGGAACCATTTGGACAGCTCACACAAGTCCTAATTATGCTTTTAGACTTGCTTAAGAGGTGCCAAACCCTAATGAAAGCCATTTGGACATTTTAGTATCTTATATAGAGCCAAAATTGACCATAATGGAACCCTATGTCACTTTTTGTCTAAATGAGTTATTCTTGATCTAAAATTTGACATGCAATTAAAACTTGTTGAGAAATTTTTGGGAAGCTAAAGAATAGAACTTTCGAAGGTTTAGAGAATATTTGATGAATTTTCAAAGTTGAAAATTTTTTTGGTTTTGGTCATGTCATTGTTCATACTAGTCCGAAAATGAAATCTATCACACAGGGCTCAAATGATGTCCAATTGTCACGACATTTTATACAGAGAAACTAGACACTCCTAGTGACTTGTGCCAATTAGAAGCACCTCATTTGGATGCCTACAGAGAGAGATATGAATTTTCAAAAAATCTATCCAGTATTAGGAACTCCAGCCGACCTCAATTACTGTTTGATTGAGTTTCGAGGTCTGGGCGTGTCTAAACCGGTCTAAAGTTATTTTTTCCCTCTAGCTAACATCTAAAGCTTTCCAAATTGGTATCATTTACATGGATTGAATTTTTTTGAAATTAATTGGACATTTTTGAAGTTTGCTACAAAATTCTTTGATAGCACCAGTGAATAGCCTGACCTCTGGACCTTTTTGAATGTCAATCGCCTTCTGTGATAGATGTTATGGTTTGAACATATTTTTATCATGAAGTAGACATGTTCAAGAATGGCCAAGAATGCATGATTTTAATTTTTCTAGAATTAGTTATGATTTTCCAAAGTTTGTGACAGAAATATAGAAAATCTGGCCAAAAATATATGTATGTATTTCATGCTTCCTTTTGAGTTCCACTAGATGTAGGCCACTTTTAATGATGCAAATGAGTTGTATTTATGTAATTAAATATGAGAATGTGATGTATGAGCTCATATGGTTCACGTTACACCGAATGGAATTTTTACACGTGACGCAACACTAAGAAATACATTAAAATAATGCCATTTTCTGGCCTTTTGTATGAATTGCTTGATGTGAGGTATAGATATAGTATGAAATGAGTCAGGAAATTATGGTGTTACACATCGGATCAAACACTTTCATGAAGGAGTTCCAAGGGATGACAGGGAGGAGCTCCAACTTCATGACCCACCCTAATCCCTGGTTGTACTCTTTCCCTTTCCCTTTTTATATTATGTTGTCTTTCTGTTGATTGGATTGTGTGCTGGCATTGAAGACAATGCAATGTTTAAGTGTGGAGGGGCATATAAATAAAATTTTAGTTTTTCTTTGTTTTGGTTAGTTGATTTTTCTAATTTCTAGGTTTTTAGTCTTTTATTTTATTTTTTAAGTGTTGAAGTTGTGTTATTTTCCAGTTTTTGAAAAAAAAATTGTGCTTTTGTGAGAGTTGATAGTATTTAAGGGATTATAGCTTTGATATATCTTGATTTGATAGGGAATTGATCTTGTGTTGAGAATGCAAGTTAAGTGGTAATTAGCTTTGCTTTAATGAAATTTGATGATGGTCAATTTACCTTGGGAGATTTTTGAACCTATTGCTTATTCATTTCTAGTGTGTATTCCCTATCTTGTTTTTACTCTAGAACTTGGCTTGAATCTTATTCAAGGACACATTTATTCATTTTCCATGTATGAAAGTAATTAAGGCATTCATTGTTGTTTTGTTTTAGCTAGAACCAGAGAGCTATCCTACATGTGTTTAATCCATTTCCTTTACTCCCTTTGAGCCATATATGTTTCCTTTTTATCCTTTTAGCCATGAAAACCAAATAAATGTTCTTCCTACCTTGATTAGGATGCTTTTGATTATTAAGGGCAATGTATCTTGTTAAGGTGGGTGAATGTGCATTTTTTACATCAATTATAGGCCGTTTGTTTGTTCCTCTTTAGAAACATTCCAAGAAAAAGAGAGAGAAGGAAGAAAACAAACAAACAAATTGAAAAAAGAAGAAGAAGAAAAGCAAAGCAAAAGAATAGCATTGAAAAAAACCAAAAGAGAGAAAAGGAAAGAAAAGTTGTTCTCTTAGTGCATATATTTGTTTGTGGTTAATGGGGCCTTAAAATGCACTTGCATTCCATTCTTATCCTTCTTTTGATGCTCTTGATAATTTTTAGCATCCACTTTACTTTTTGAATTTCCCTTCATTCTTTTATTTACCACTTGTTTCATACCTTGGCCTACATTACAACCATAATAAAGACCTTTTGATTCATTCATTGGCATTTGATTTTGGTGGTAGAGATGTAGATGATTGCCAAGCTTATGGTAGTAAAGTTGGGTAGGATGGAATTTAAGGGAAGCACTTTATCCTAAACACTAAAGAGTAGAGTGATAAACACTAATTTAAGTGAGGGACTTTCATTGTATTTTATTTTTGATTAAGTGTATTGCCATGGTACTTGTTGCATCGATGCAAGTGATATAACTTGGAGAATTGAGCTATTGATTTGCTTTGAACTTCCTTATGCTAAGTGGCTTACACAATTCCATTTTTCTTGATTTCCTTTCCATTATCTTTTTCTTAGAGTTTTAGGTTTCTTTTGCTTGGGAGTGCAAAAGCCTAAATGTGGAGGAATTTAATGATTGCTAATTTTCATATATTTTTTCTCCTCTAATTAGGTATTTTGATTATACATTTTGGCTTAAAAGATTTTAATTGGAGGATAATTGAATTTATTAGCTATTTTTATATTTTAGAAATCAATTTACAAAATTTTGCAATTTTGGTGCACAACTCTATTTAAATGAATTTTTGTGAATCCTCCTACTTCATCTTTTCCTTTGTTTTGTGCAAAACTTGGGCAGAGGTTACATACATACAAGCCACATTTTTACAGAGCATGAGAGAGCTGCATTCAATTACTTCTAGCTGGGAAAGATAGAAAAGAAGCTATATGAAGATGCACATGAGCATAAGGTAGTCTTGAGCTGGGCAGAATGTGCATGTGAGAGATTCCACGTGAGAAAAGATGAAGGAGTTGAGGTGGGGCAGCAGCAAATATAGTAGGAGAAGTTACATGAGCAAAACAGAGCATGCAAGGAAATGAAGGAAGGTGCAGAGCACGTGGTGAGCTTTGGTGATTCAAGAAAAACTTGTGAGCTAAGGTAAAAGATGTGTAAGTGCCACGACCTGGGGAATGATTAAAGAAGCTAAGTTGGAAAAAGATGCAATAGAGCAAAAATATGAAGCCACAAGCAGAAATACATACATGCAAAAGAGAAGCTTCAAGCCATCAGAACAAAGCACATGAACAGTACAATGCATGAAGAGAACCACGAGAGGAAGCTCACAAGGAAGAGGAGAAGAAGCAGCCTCTGTTTTGGAGACTTGGACGAAGAGAAAGAGCTTGCAAGAAAAGCCACGAGTTAGGTTTAAAGAAGGAGAAGCAAGGAGCAGAAACAGGGGATGCAGTCTTTGGATTTAAAGAAGAAGCATGCAGCTCAAGTTGAAGAAGAAACATGGAATGAGAGCTAAGTTGAATGTTGAAGCAACATGCACGTGGAGCTAACGTGAAGAAGCTAAAAAACAACGTGAAACACGAGCATGCAGAAGTGAGGGCAGTTGAAGTTTTAAAGAAGTAGGAGCTGAACCCATGGGAAGCTACGGGTTTTTCATTTGAGATGAAGGCACACAGAAGTTGCATGGGATCCACAAAGAAAGAAAGGAGAAGTTGACATGGATTGCTACAGGGCAGCTTACGTGTTTTAGCAAGAGAAGAGAGCCAGCTACGCAGACTTTAACGTGGAGATTTGCTAAAAGAAAAGCTAGAACAAGCTCATCACACAGGAAGCATGGGCTAAAAGTAACATAAACAAGCACATGAGGGAGTGTGAGATTTAATCACTCGGGGAGAGGAGGATCCACGGATTAATTGACCTATCTAGAGAAGAATACATCTAGACACTACACTCGATCAACATCCATTCATCCAAAGGCTGACGTGAGAAAACGTGTTGAATGAGGGAGCATAAGAAGGGCATGTGACTCACAAAAAACACTAGAGGCATTCATCGAAGGGACCAGCATGAATAATGATGGAGAGAGCTGGAGATTAATGTGAATGTGGGCAGCACGTGAGTGAGGCTGGAGAGTAAGTGACGGGGCAAACACGTATAGTGTGAAGAATAACGCAAGCTATGGGGAAATTAAAAAAATAACACGAAGAGATGACGGAAGACGCTGTGAGCTCTAGAGGTGAACGAGAGAAGTTCATTCATCAATTTCTTCATGGCTGCAGCTCTTACCATCAAAATTCCTCCATTTAATCCCTCAATGGCAGCTTGAAGTCTCCTTGGTGCTACCTGAAGATAGAATATTCCTAGATGCAGATTTAAGCTCCAATTTTCTTCACCAATTTGGATAAATTCTTCCTCCTTACTCTTTTAATTTCAGCATTAATTCTTTTATTAATTTGACTAGGTTTAGCCTATTAATTTAGGAATTCCATTGATGGAATTTACTAGAATTTGCTGGATTAATTTAGATTGTGGATTGGTTGTAATTCCCTATTTGGTTTTTAATTGTGATCACTACATGTTTGCGAAAAATCAAGACTTAGTAGCTATGCAATTTTCTCTTAATTTCCTCTTGATTATAGGCCAATTGATACAATGGTTACTGGATTAATTGGCTGGAATTTTTGTGCAATTGATTGTTTGAAGAATTCATTAATTTAATTGGTTAATTAGCATTTTAAATAGATTGTGCTGCAGATTTTTATGAGCAATTAGGATTGGTTTTAGTGTGTTCTCGTTCCTAACTTAATTGATTAATTCTTCAAGGTATTTTGTGGTTGCAAAATCCTTAAATTATTGTTGAATTGAGTCTTGGACGGTAATTCAAGAATTCTTATGGAGAATACACTAATGAGCAAGAATTTAATTCCAATTTTGATACACTAAAAAGAGAGCAAGGATAATTGAATTCTAGAGAGTCCATCTAAAGGTTAGCTACTACATTTTCTTAATTATTTGCTTCATTTAGTCTTAAGTTTGTTATTCTTGTCGTCTCAATTTTAGTTCAATTAAATTTTAGTATTTCAAAATCTCCTAAACAATTTTCATTTAGTAATACTTGGAACACTCTTTCACAAACAAATTAAGGCAAAAACTCCTTGGGAAATGACCTAACTTGCACCATTACCTACAAAATTTATTTTTCTACCTAGTTTTATTTGAGATTGCACGACACAATCGTCACCTTTCTATGGTTTTCAAGGCCTCTGAGAACCCCGGAGAACTCAAAACTTCCATTTAAAAAGCCTTCTTAGGAGAATTCAAAAATTTGCTCAAAATTACGAAAATATCATTATGTTTCGTCAACCTTTCGTTCAAATTCGTTTCTTCATCCTAATTCCATTTTTCTTTCCGTCTGAGCTGGGATTCTCATTTTTAGGAGTCTAGGATGCTACTTAAATTTTTCTAGACCTTAATTAATTCATTTCGAGGGATTTGCTTTGAAAACGCATCTGTTTCCGTTGTTTGATGAAAACCAGACTTTACAAGGATGACATGAGGAATAAGTATCCACAATTGTTTACTTAAGATACATTCTAAATTTTGAAGATAGAATTTATTTTTAGGTGGGTGAAATATAATATTCTACATTTTGTAAACCAATATAATCCCTAAAGAATAAAATGAATTAATTAAAAAGGGGTCACAAAGCCCCAAAAAACTAGTTAGAATTAAAAGAAACTGATATGGGCCTAACCAATAAAAAATTTAAGGATTTAGAAAACATGAGAATTGGTTTGAGAAATGAATATTCTTCATCATAATATGATGAAATAATGTTAATAGGTTAACCAAATAAGGTCAGTGTGATTAAATCCTTAACAGTGTATAGTTTAAGGCTTTGATAGACCATAACTTTGACTAAACTTCTTTCATATTATTTTAAGTCCCTATAACCTCAAAGTAAATGTGTTTAATGAAAAGTAGATTTTAAATTTTAGTGTGGAGCTGTTGGTTTTTGAAAATATTGAGAAATAAGCTTAAATGACAGAATTAAATTGCAAGGGCAAAATTAGTATTTTTGAAAAGTTTAAAACCCTAGTTTTCCTCTCTCTATATATATATATACATATATATATATGCCTCACCCCTTCTTCTTCATTTGGCCCACTTGAGCAACTCTAAAACTAGACCTAAATGGTGTGAGAAGCAACAAGAAAGGAAGGAAGAAGCTATCTATAGGTAAGCAAACATGGTTAATTTGAATATGATGTTGTTACAAACTTTTTCTACTCTTTCTCTTCTTTCTTCCTATGGTTTTGGTTTCCTAGAAGGGTGAGTTTTATGACTAAACTCTGGGATGAAAAAGCTTTTTTGGAGAAACCAATTATATCAAAATAATCTTCTTCAAGAGTGCAACACTCAGTTTTCGTAAAAATGATAGAAACGAGCTAGCTATAAAGAGAGTCCTCTAAAATGAATGAATTGATGCCAAATAAAATTAGGAGAAAATTTTAAATAATAGAAAATGAGGATCCAAGGCTTAAGAAGCCCAGAAACTAGAGTTGGAGTAGCTAAATTAAATCTGATGAAATGTAGTGGCATTTTCGTAATTTTAAAAACTTTTTAGAAAACTCAAAGAATGAATCTTTAAATGAAAAAATTAAGTTTCTTAGGGTTCTCAAAGGCCCTAAAAACTATAAGAACCCTTAAAATGGTTTAAACCCTTCCGGTTTACGTTTTAAAATGTCAGTTGACCCGAACTTTGACCCTTTCTTCGGGAAGGTTTTAGATCCTATTTGAGTGATTCCAAAAGTAATTTATAAGTTAGAGAATCTAAATTTTATGATGGAAAAGAAGATTCTCAAAAAGGAGTTGAAATGAGCCTTGAGGGAAGAAACCAAAAGTAAAGGGCAAAATTGACATTTTGAAATGTCTTAAATGGATCCCTAACTATATATATGAGGCGTCCCACTTCTCCCCCACACTTTAGCAGATCTAACTTCTACCCAAAATATAGAAAAGTTATGCTAAGAAGGGCGCACAAGAAGGAATTTCAAGGGAGAAGAAAAACTAAGCAAAAAGGTAAGAAAATCCTTGAAATTTTATGCCCCTTCTTTTAGCAAACTTGTTCTCCTCTTTCTCTTTTTTCTTTCTATGGTTTTGGCATGTGATTTAGGACTATTTTGAATCTTATTTAGAGGGAGGAAGTTAGAAATTCAAGGAGAAGCCTATAACAAAGGAAAGAGCTCTTGAAAAGGTTAAGAATCAAGGTATGTATGATAGCTTTCCTTGCTTCCTTCTTCTTGTTCTTCCATGGGTGATTTTTGGCCTCTTATAGAACAACCAAGAGGGAGTAAGGCCCTGTTTGATTTAATTCTGTAGAACAATTTTTTTATTTTTAAGAACAAAAAAACAAAAAAACCTGTTTGATAATGTGTTTTTAATGAAATGTTTTGTAAAACAAAAAAATAAAATTTTGTTTTCAAAAACAAAAAACTCAAAACACTTTTTAAATGTTTTGTAATTTTTGTTCTACAAAATCAAGTAAAAAATAGAAAACAATTACTTTTCAAAATAATGATTCAAACAGATTTTTTAATTTTTTTGTTCTTAAAATTTTGTTCTTAAAAACATCTGTTTTGAAAACATTAAAACAAAAACAATTTCAAACAGGCCCTAAATTCTTATCTAAACCAAGTATGAAATCTAGGTTTTTAAGAATGAGAAACAAGTATATGTAAAGAAATTCCAAAAAGAAGTATTAAAAAACAAGTTTCCAAAACCTAGGGATTTTATTGTACCATGGTATGTACGAAGCTTTCTAATGGTATTTTTAATTGTCTAAGAGTACATACGAGTTCATGAGACACCTAGAAAGCCTCACATGTGCCATTCCCTTCAAGGAAACAAAGAAAACTCCATAGGTCCATTTTGGTGGGGGTGTCTCGGCCAAGCATGGTTTTTACACCTAGGGAGAGTTTTAAATCTTTCTAAGAGTAGAAAGGGACTAAATATGATGGAAGAACATCAAAGAAAGCCTTAAAAAAATTTAGAAGTATTGGTTTGTGTGATGGAGGTATAGGCTCCATAATGAGACTTAAAGAAGCAACTTAAATCTAGGCTCTTGGGAATAAACTTATGACAACTCCAAGGAGTTTAAATGGAGTCAAGAGACCTAGATAGAAGGAGAAAATGGAGCCAAGAGCGAGCATGAATTTTGGTAGATGCTTCATTAGGTCTTGTATGGAACCATAATGAAGCTATAGAACAAAGTAGCATGCCATAGAGTGTATGTAATGCTAGAGTTTGCTTCAATGATATAATTGTGTCCTATTTGATGTGTTTAGGCTAAAGGAATCAAGCTCCACCTAGTTGCAAGTGTGTGGCAGAAAAGGGGGAGGAATAACTAAGGGAAAAGTATGTGAATCTTGCTTCAAGGTAGCTCTATAACATTTCTCTCATGCATGGCATGGATATTTACTTATCTTCGAGTGCTTGTGTGTATGTTTGAACTATGAGAAATGTTTTCTACCTATTGCTTACAAATTATGGTACCATTATGCTTCTTGAAATGTGTTTATATGTATAATATGGCTTGAATGGGTTTGGTTAAACTAAAAATCACTAAGTGAATGGCTCGTCGTGCAACCCTCAAAATAATACTAGGTTGATAAAATATGTAGTTAATAGCACAACCTAGGTCATCTCCCTTGGAATTGGCGTTCAATGTTTAATTGAGTTTTCCAAATATTAAAAGACTCTAAAAATTCCTCAACTAAGGGGGTTTAAACTAACCTAAAACTAAATTGAATTAAAATTCCTAAATTCTACCTAATTGGGTGAATTATAGTCTTGTGACTAACTTTGGATTCGTTCCTTGGTATTCACTATCCTTATCCTATTCTAATTGTAATTGATTCTGGCCTAAGAGTTCCTAATTGTGTTCACAACAATTTATCTTGGGTAACCACTCAAGATTCAAGAGATTAACGATCTAACGTTGAATTGAAACCTCAATCCCGCATTAGATTGTTAATTCTAGTTTCTAAGATCAATGAACATTCAATTTGATTGATTAACTAATTGATTAGCCTCTGAATCATCCTAAATATTTAATTAACCAACTAAACATTAAGGAATCTTCAAATTAAACAATTAAGCACATAATTTCACTCATGTATTTTATCGAACACCTTCGAAGCACATATGGGAAATTCAGATAATATTGGAATTAATCAGATCAATTAATCAACAAAAATACTTCCTAATTAGTGTCTAACCAGCCACTAATTTTAATTACACAAATTCTCTATCAAATACAACTTAACCAAGACAATAAATGAAAGAGAAAAAGTGTGAGAAAAATAAAAAAATTCTTAGCCAAAAATATTCTATGTCTTCTCCATGGATTCAAGCTTCTCCAAGAGCTTCCTCTTAGCTAGCCTCAAGAAGAACTAAAGCTTCATGGGATGTTGGATGATGGAATGGAAGGAAGAAGGAATGGAGTGGAGGAAGGATGGACGAAGGGGTGAATGGAATGAATGAATGGATGGATGGTTGAATGATTGCTCTTTGAACGAATGAATGGCTTGATATATATAGGCATGAGTTTCTGAAAATATAAAGACGTGGGATGGGTGGATTGTGAATGGATTAAGATATACGAATGGATGAAGGAAGCGTGCAGACTTGTAGAGACGTGAATGAAGTATAGGCGTGAATGGAAGGATCCAATGAATTGAATAAAGGAGGCGTGAATGTGCTGGATGCTTGCTTCCTCTCACGTGTTGTTTTAATGATTCCACGTGCTTAGCAAATTATAAATGCCAGCTTCTTCGTGTGTATTATGCATGATCTTAACTCTTCTCACTATTCACGTGGTTCTGAATTTGCTTGTGCATATTGGTGTGGGCCCCGCTGGTTATTTTATTATACATGAATTCCAGCCCAAGCTCCACGTCGTTTTTTTCTCATCTTACGTTTTCAGCTCCTGCGTTTTACTCGTTCAGCTCGTTCCAGCTTGCTTTGTTCTCCATCACGTGGTTTCTTCTTCCGTTTCTACATATATTTTGACTCGTGTTTCTTCCCAGCTCTTGCTTCATTAATCCACTCATGAACCACGTTGCTTCTCAATCCAGCTCTTCCTTCCCAGCTCATGCAAGCTTCAACTCGAGTTTTTGCATGTTCTGGAGCTTCCAAACATTCCAGCGTCTTCTTCATTTGCTTCCCACGTGTTTTTCTCCTTCTCTCATGCATCCAGCCCACGTTGCTCCTTCATTCTGCACAGCGTTGAGCTTCCTCATGCAGTTCAGCAGCTTCTTCAACTGCATCTCATCCCTCTTGTTTAGCTCGTGTTGTTCTCCCTTTGTTTTGCTCTTCTTCTCTACCCAGCTGCTTCTCTCTCGAGCTAAAGACGTTGTTCTTCATGCATGGTTCTGCCCATGCGTGGTTCTTCCTGCAGCTGCCAATTCTCTCCAGTTTCTTCTCCCATTTTTCACATGGCCATGGCTTCTTGTTTCTTTGCTCGAGTTCAAGCTTCTTCCACGTGGTTTTTCACGTTGAACTGCAGCTTCTTTTCTACGTAGAAACTTCCTTCACATGCTTCTTGTGTTCTTCATTTGTTTTCTCCATTTCTGCATGCATGTGTAGCTTCTTCCATAACTCGTTATTCTGCAGCTTTCCCACGTCATGTTTCCCACGTTGTTCTTCCACGTTTTGCTCTATGTGTTCTTCAAACAGAGGCTGCCTTCTTCATTTTCTCTTTGCTCATATGGAATGAGTTGCCCCTGTGTATGTATGTTACATGGAATATGAGACGTGGAAGTGTTCTTGTGAAGCTGCTTTACTGTTCTGCATGTGTGTGTCTTTGTATCCAAGCTCTAAACCCGTGGCTTCTACGTGAAGATTCTGCATGTATCCTTCTCCTCTGTTTTTAGTTTGTTTCTTGCCTTGCCTTCTCATAAAAAGGAACCCAATCTCAAGCCTCTCTTTCCTTCTTCCCTCTAACTCACATTTTTATTCAAACATCATTTGTTCATTGAAAATCTGCACAACAGAGTGGGAAAAATCAAATAGGAATTTTCACAAAATTATTTAAGATAAATTTATGCATTAAAATCCAAGGATTTGTAAATTAATTCCTAAAATGTAGAAAATGGCTATTAAAACCAAATTCCATTTAATTAGACTCTTAAAACTATATTTGGAACTAAAATGCTTGAGATAAGGAGAATAAAATATATATAAATTATGCTTATCACTAAGCAAGGGTGAGGATGAGCTAAAAATCCCTATAAATGGATAAGACAAAACCAAAAGTCTCAAGAAAAGTAAGGCTAAGTCAAAAGTCCCTTGAAAGTGGGTGAGGCAAATCCAAAAGTCCTAAAAAAGATGGGTAAGACTAAACCAATGTCCTTGAGAGCTTATATTTGCTATGTATGAGTTTATGTGATAAGGCAAATGTTTTATGTATGCTCACAAATAACTTGAAAGTCATGCATACATTCTTTGACATGTATATGCATCCATTATGTATGTTTGAAAAGGTCAAGAGCTATTGGAATTTTTTGAATCTCACTCTTCCCCCACATATGCCTAACAATGTCTAAGTGAGCCAAGTGGACAAAGGAATGGAAGCCAACAACCTTGAGAAGTAAGACTTCAAAATGATAGAGAAATGACTTGTTTATTTGCATTTTGACGTCAAAATATGTAATCATGTTATGTATATATGATGAAAATCTTTGAACATATCTAAATGCATGTATATATGGTGAATATATTAATGTTGAAGTCAAATGAATGAGAATGTGAATTTTTGCCACTCCTTTACCTTTATATCCATTTGTATGTATGCAACTAGTAAGGTGAGAATGAGCTCTATGATGATTTGGATCATTTGGCATGCTTTTATACATTGTATTTGTGCTTTTAGACTTGCTCATGTGGTTGTGGAAAGTGAAGAAGAGCATTTGGTGCCTTGAGATACCCATTTAGACTACAAATTTGACCATTTTGTGTGTTAAACCAAAGTCTAACCAAATGAGTGAGTTTTTTCATGAAATTTGGTCAACCAATAGGTCTCATCTAGAGCTTTTTACAAAGTCAAAAAGCACTCATTTTGGATCTCTAGAGAATTTATTATAATTTTTCAAAATTGACCAAATTATGCAAAAATAGTATATGCACTATTTATATGGTCAGTTTATATTTCTATGTCATACGTCGGTCAAATGAAGTTCAATTCTTATGAAATTTTACAAACATAAACTAGACATCATAAGCTTTCTATAGCCACTAAGATCACCTCATTTGGAGCTTTTAGAGAGAAAAATGAATTTTTGAAATTGCATAATAATACTAGTAACATAACTTGACCTAAGTTACTGTTCCATCAATTTTCACAAGTTAAAGGTCACTGCATTGTTCTAGAATTTTTTTTTATCTTTAGTTAATATCCATAACTTTTCAAAATGGTATGATTTTCTTTATTTCAATTTTTCTATAATTAGTAATAAATTTTCAAAATTCATATTAGAAATTTGGAAAGTGAACCCGAGAGCAAAACATCGATTTTGTAGAATGTTGTCTAAAATCTGAGACTCTTGAGATGTTTGTATGACTTGTATGGATATGACATGAATAGGAAATGATATTGATGAGCTCACATGGTCCATAGAGCATAAAATGAATTAATGAAGCCTTATGTAATGCAATTATTCATACTTAAATCATATATTTACTTGCAATTGTGCTCCACTATGCATGCCACGGATTAAGATAGCCTCTTAGGCTATTATGTAAGGGTAAAGAAGTTAAGGTATTACAAACAGCACTTTCAATGAAGTATGATTTAGGCTAAGAAAACTTACACCTTCAATTCAGCCAAGATAGGGGCTAAAGAAAGAGAATATATATTTGATGAAACCATGGTGAAACTAAAGGTTTTAAAGGGTAAAGATTAAGAATATGCAAATAGTTTTGGCATAGAACCTAAAGAATAGTATAAGGCTTACAGGCTTACCTAGGGTTTGGTTTTGCCCATGAGAGATTCAAAATCCTAAGGAGTTAATTAATCCCTCTAATATCATAATTCAATTAGAAATGAATTATGGAGATCCTAAAACCATCAAATTTCCTAAGATGCAAACAAAACTCTAAGGAATGGAACCAAAGGGCATGGCTTGGCTTAGGAGTTTAGGTACCTAAGGAATTGTTTCATTGATTCTAAAGTCATGAGTAGTCTAGAAATGAATTATAAATACTAATGAAGTCATTGAAATGAATTTAGAAACTCAATTTCTGAAAGTGAAAAATTGGGGTTCAAAGATGCCTAATAAGATCATATGGCTCTAAATAGGTTTAGTTATACTTTTGATTGTCCAAATAAGTTTCATTAGAGTTAGGAAGATCATATATGATGAGATTTTGAAACTTAAAAGTTGAATTCTAAAAGTTGCTTCATAGAGCATTTAAAATGACCTAAAGTTATACTTTAGGCTTTGATTAGCACGTGGGGTAATATGAGATTAAATATGACTTAATTGATCATTTTATACTTCATTAGATATGTCTATGCCAAAAAAGTGAATATCAAAGTATGTGTGTGAGGCCATGGAACCAAAGAGAGGAGACCTAAGGGATTGATTGATTTGGCTTGAAAAGGTAACTTTTCCTTCACTCTTATAAAAATGATTGGTTTGTTTGAATATTTTAGTTGCTCGTATGTATTGTTTGCAACTATGTGACTTGTTGATTGTTTGAATAAAATATGCAATTGTATGGCACTTATTTGCATTTATGATTAGGGTAACTCTTCGATGGTGAAGTTATGCCAAATGTCCATTGATATTGGGTGAGATAAGGTCAAAAGTTCCTAGATATTGGGTGAGGGAAACCAAAAGTTCTTAGAGCATAAATTTGCTCTTATGTGAGCCATAAGACCTCTAGAGCATAAATTATGATTTAGCTATGATAGCATGACATATATGCTTGTTTCCATGAGCTTGAGTGAACCATATCTGTGTTTGAATATTGGATTAGCTACTAGGATTCTTTTAATCTCATATTTCTCTATCTCTACTAACCATTGCCAAGTGATATGCAAAGCAAGGGCAAGGAAAAGCAAAATGCATACAAAAGTTTATTATGTCAATACATTGGCCAAGACTATGATATTGTACAAGTATTTATGTAAACTAATGTATTGAAATGGCAACATATCCAAAAGCACTAAACTATCATATAAAGGCCATTTGATGTATGTAAAACTTGATAGAATGTGATTTGACATATGAGGTTCCTTGATGTTCATGTGTATTCTTGCATGTATGATAGTGATTTTTAGTTGCAAGGCAAAAATCTTATATGATGGGTGTAATGACCCCAACTTTTAATCATCATAATTAAGGTTAAGTACGCGATTAATAACCATAAATTAAGGTTGAAAGTCATTACAACTAATTACATTCAAAGAAATGTAGAAAAATTTGAAACCTTGATGTCATTAGAGTCATTAACTAAACAACCACAATTATTCGAATGTGCAAGTAAATTCAATTATCATGGAGGAGCATTTGATTCTTTCATCCATCAATTCCAACTTACAAAATGCTCCTACAAGTATTTCTAGATCATTCCTTAACATTACCATCAGAGAAACTAAGGTTTCTAGGTAAATATGAGAAATTGAGCACTTTCACCGTGGCTAAATTCCCTCACGCCACGGCCAATCACTTTTGGGTTCAACTCCTTACACCTTCACAAATTTTGCACATTTTGCCGCGGCCAAATATTCCTTTCGCCACAGTCAAATACCCTCTGGAACACCCCCAGACTTGCCTCTTAGAGTTACCCACGGCTAACCTCATTGTTTGCCGCCGCCAATTGCTCTCTATTTTTCTCCCTGGCAGCTTCACCACATTTGCCCGAGGCCAATTAAATGTTGGCCGCAGCCAATTACCCTCTATTACTCTCCCTGGGCAACTTCGTCACTTTTGGCCGAGGCCAATTAAATATTAAACTCGGCCAATTCCCTTATATTCCTATAACTCCCAAGATTTCATCTCATGCTCTCCAATTCTCCCTCTAGCAACACTCTAGGCCACTTTAACTTAGTTTGTAAAAATTTAGTGCCTTTCTTTCACCTAATCTACCTAACACACCTATCATTACCCATTCAAAACTCAAATGTGGATCTTTAACTCTCTAGCCACCATAAACCAATGAGTTCATAAATCAATGATAGCAAAGAGTTCATACACTACTCACATTTTCAGTCAAACAAAAGTCCCATTAGAAATTCCATATATCACTAGTTTAAGTTGACATTTGATGTATCAAATGATTATAGTCTCTATGCTTAGCAATTCATAATGCAATGCGGCAATTGCATAAAGCTAGTAGTCTAGTTATATAAATACACTCTGATAAGATTTCCAAACCTACCTACTACTAAACCATATAATAAGCTTCTATTAATTTTCTTCTTGCCACTAAGATGTCCGATCCCTGAAAATGTTAGTTGACAATCGGAGTAAGATATACAATCTCAATAACAAGAAGCAAATTCCATATATATGTACTGATTAATCAATACAATGCAATTTCATATTATCAATACCAGAATCATCAATTCAATTTGCAAATGAACTAGTTGAGCTACCAATGAATATTGTCTGATACCAGCAATCATACACAACATGTTAATGGCTAATAATACCAAGAGAGGTCTGTCCACAGCACCTACTCCATAATAAGCACAACCAGGATTCAGTGCATTTAGAATCTGATCACAATCCGATGCCCGATCAAAGCACATGCACAGGTGGCAGCTACACCACAACTCCACCATGGACTCACAAGGGCCAATCACAATAATGATTCAAGTAGTTAACTAATCATTTAGCATTTCAAAATCATATATGTGCCAACAATAATATATTAACATGAACATATACATGGAATTAGGAAATTAACCTAAGTTACCTCAATGAACCCAATTACTCATCCTCTAACTACCCTCATGATTCAAAGCATACCAGGCTTAACACAAGAATAATCATCATTATTCAACTACTATTAGTAAAAAATTTCCCTATCTACAGATTAATCTTAACAAGAGTACATTAAGAACTTCTTACCCAAGCTTCCTAAAGGTTTACTGCACCAATTCAAGGTCATAACAACGAGAACTCACAATGGGTTGATTAATCTTAACAAGAGTACATTAAGAACTTCTTACCCAAGCTTTCTAAGGGTTTACTGCACTAATTCAAGGTCACAACAACAAGAACTCACAATGGTTCACTCCTAGCATCTTTATTTTCGCACATGTAAAAGCCATGTACCAAAAGTCAGTCTAAATGATGAAAATTTAGTATATATACCACACAAGAGAAGAGGGAACACTTACCCATATACTTAAGAGGTCAAATGGATTGAGTTGAGCCTCAACTATCAAAAACACACCAAGGAAATTCCAAAATTTAAATTTGAGTCATCAAGCCTAGAAATTTCAGTTTTTCACCTTCATCTCCTTGTAATTTTGCACAATAGCAGAACCCATTATGAAAATCAATCCTTAGGGGTATTTTCTAGTAAAGTAATACACAAAATGGAAGGGAAATACTTACTCAATCATCCCTTTAACTTCTAACTCTGAAAATCTTGCAAGGAGTCACCTAAACACCAAATTTTATATTTGAGAAAGAGATAAAAATGCCCAAAGCCATAAACTAATCGGACCAAAATGAAGAAGAGAATGAGCGGGACATGTTTTATATAGATTACCTTGGCCAAATCTTCCTCTGGAAGTGAGAAATGGTGGAGAAATACAGAAAAACCCTAGCCCCTCTTCTCAAATGCGAAAATAGCTTTCTAAGTCTGCAAAACATGAATTTCTTGGCAGCCAAATGGGTGGAGAGAAGACTTCTTAGGGTTTTAGTGAAGATGGGCTGGTCCAATGGGCCCATTATTTCAAGTGAGTTAGTGCTAGGTGAGATGGGTTGCAAAGACTCTTAGGGTTGGGAAGAGTGTGCTAATTTGAAGGCCCAAAATCCATTTAGATTAGTGTGGGAATTTATTAAGCCACAAGTTGGAGGGTTTATGGTGGGTTTGGGCTGCCTTAAGGGCCTAAATATTATCCATGGTTTGATTTATTTTCAGAATTGGGCCAAGGTTCATTGGTTTGGGCTGTAGATTTTTTTTTTTGTTTTATTTTTGTGTTGAGGATGGAGTATGTTGATCCAATAGCCCAAGACCTAATTGGCCTCACTTCCCCAAGTTTAGGCTAAAGCTAAATGGGCTATTGTCTCACTTAAATTCACTAATAAGTTTTGGGCTTTCTAGAAAATTTAAGTTAAGCCCACAAGGAGACTAGTATTGGGCTCTCCTACTAAACTCATGGCATAATTTGGCTTCTACATTTAGTCCAAAACTCAATTAAGTTTTTTATATGGCCCAAAGTAAAAGTCTGCCCTTTTAATTAATTTTGCTAAATAATCCATGTTATTCTCTAATTGCCATAATTAGTCTTAATTAATTTTTGGGGTGTTATAATGGGCCAATCATATATGATACATTTACGTATTAAAATTCGCTCAAAATGAGAGATGGCACTTTAGAACTCATTTGGTACTATTTGGAAAAAAAATTTAAACCATTTGAATCATAAAATGTCTCTTTACCAATAACCCAAATAACTTAATTTGGTATTGAAATTTGGCAAGCAATTAGAGGACATATAGAATTTTCCAACAAACCAAAGTTTACATTTTTTTGAAGCTCTATAGATGTAATAACGAGTGATTCAGAAATTAAACTAAACCTGATAAATTGATATTGGATTAAACTAAAACAAGGCAAATTGAGATTAAACAAGACTAGGATATTAATTAGAACATCTAAAAATATGGTTTAGAGTCTAAAGTTAGCCTAGAACCAAGGCTAAAATAGCCAAACAGAACGATATGAAGGTCAATGACAAAATTATAATTTCGAGTAACTTTTTGAAAACTCAAAGGAGGGAGTTTAAAATGAAAAATTTTAGTTTTTCAGGATTTTTAGAGACCTTAAAAACTATAAAAACTTCTAGAATAGACAAAACCCCTCTAGTGTGCATTTTAGGCCATCAATTAATCAAAATTTTGACCAAATGGTTTAGTAAGGATTTAAATCTAATTTATGTGAAACCAAAGGCATTTTATGAATTAGAGACTAAACTTCATGATGGAAAAGATGGTTCTCAAAAAGGAATTAAAATGAGCTCAAATGGAAAGAACCAAGTTTAGGGACAAAATTAAAATTTTGAAAAGTGTTATGATAAGGCTTCCCCTTTTTATTCAGCACATCCCACTTCTTCTACTCACCCTAACCGACTTTCATCTAGCCAAATGCAGAACCAAGGGCAGTCTTGAGTGGCGCATAAGAAGAGGGAGCAAGGGAGGAAGAAAGCAAGCTTAAAAGGTTAAGATTTTGCTACTTTTTCATGCTCTTCCCTTCACTAATGTTCTTCTCTTCTTTCTTCTCTTTCTTCTCATGGTTTTGATGTCCTAAATGGTGATGTTTCATGGCTGGTTCAATAGAGGAAAAGGAGAATTTGAAGGAAAACTTGGAAGCCTAAGAAAGCTCTCTTGACAAGCTTTGAAATAAAGTAAGAAACCATAGCCAAACTTGCTTCTCCTTGGTTTCCTCTTGTATGTGTGTTTTGGCCAGACCTAGGGCAATATGTAAGGGCTTTGATTTTGATCTGAACTTGATAGAAATTGGGGTTTTGAAACATGGAGAATCATATGGAACAATTAGAACTCAAAAAGAACCTATAGATAACAAGTTATGAGATTAGGGTTTTGATTACACCTAAAGAAATTTGAAGCTTTAAAATGATATTCTAGGTTATGTAAGAGTGTATTTGAGTTCATAAGAGACCTAGAAAGCTTCATGGATGTTAAATTCCCTAGAAAAACAAACAAAACTCCATGGGCGTTCCATATAAGGGGTGTCTCGGCCAAGCACTAAAAGGGGCACCTAAGGAGAGTTTTCCTTAATTCCAATATTAGAAATAGTCTAAATATGAATTATAGATACTAAATGAACCATTCGTTTGAATTTAGAAACCATATTTTAAAAGTTGAAAGTTTAGGGTTCCATTACGCATAAAAAAGTAACTTGGTATTAGGCTCTTTAATTTAAGTTGGTGAAAACTCTAATGAGTTTAAATAGTCTTGTAACTTAGATTGAGTGAGAAATTGGAACTAAGATGATGAATTATATGAGTTGTTTTATTATACTCTTGTATGGAGCCACATAGATGCCATAAGCTATAAGTAGCTTGTGTAGAGTTTATGTGAGGCTAGAAATAGTTCCATTGATATATTTATGTCTTGTTTGATGTGTCTAGACCAAACAAATCAAGCCTCCTCTAAGTATGTATGTGAGGCCGAACCAAGGACCTAGTAACCAAGAGAAGAATTTGTGCTTTCTTGACTCAAGGTAACTCTTCATCCATTCTTGTATGCATTTCTTGGTTGTCATTGATTAGTTATATGTGTGTTTGAATCATGAAACATCCTTCTAGCCATTGGTTTGATGCTTTGGTACCATTATTCTTCTTGAATTACCTTGAATATGTAAATTAGCTCTTAATGGATGAGGTTATCCCAAAAGTCCCTTGATTTGGATAAGATGAAGCCAGAAGTCCCTAAAAAAGAATGAGACAAGGCCAAAAGTCTCAAGAATAAGTAAGACTAAGTCAAAAGTCCATAAAAAGTGGATGAGACTAATCCAAAAGTCCTAATAATTAAGTGAGATTAGACCAAAAGTTTCTAAAGCTTGTTTTTTATATTATTGAATCCATATGACTTGGAATTTTGAGCATGTTTAGTACTAAGAAGCATTTGATGCATGCTTGCCTTCTTTAACATGATAACATGCGATATATGTATACTTGAAAGGATGAATAAGCTATTGGGATTCCTTGAATCTCACTCTCCCCCACTTTATGTCTAACCTTATCTAGAGAATTCTTATGGAGCAAAGAATGGAGGCCAAAAAGCTTGACTTGTGTTACTTTGATAATAAAATAAAATTTGATGTCAAAGTATAATTGTATGAGCTATATATGAGACATAACTCTTCACTCATGTGTAAAAATATGACATTATGATGAATGTATCATATTTTGAGCTAATTGCATGAGAACATAAATTTTTGATATGTAAATGGCTTGTAAAGTGTGTGTATAAAGCCAAGTGAGAGAGTGATTTTGAGTTCTATGATGTTTTGGATCTGATATGATGCCCCCATATGCTGTATTTAAGGTTTTGGATGTGCTAAAATGGTCACAATGCATATAAGAAGCCATTTTGAACCATTGGAAACCACTTGTGCATTATTTTAAGCCATAATATTGCCCTAAACTAGATCAAATGAACGAATTTTGACATGAAATTTGATATACATTTAGATCTCACTTAGAACTTTTCACAAAACCAAAAAACACAATTTTTGGAACTTTGTAAAATTTATTATAATTTTTCAAAATTAGCTGAATTATGTAGAAACTGCTTGTGCACTGTTCATTTGATCAATTCTATTTTTTTTTAATATTTCAGGAATTAAATGAAGTTCAATGCCCATGAAATTTTACAGATACATAGTTGGCATCACAAATTTTCTATAGCCACTGAGATCACTCAATTTGGAGTTCTATAGCTTGACATATAAATTTTCAAAATTTTAAGTCTGCACTTGGGCGAAATTTTGACAATGGTACTATTCCATTGAAATTTTGTGAACCAAATGATATTGTCTTGATCTGAAATTTGTGAATTATGTCCTGAGCTTTCCATAGAGTCCTAGTTTGTATGATTTGGAATTCTCTAGCTTAATTTATGAATTTTTGAAATTGTGACAAAATTTATGAACCCATGAAAAATGGAAGTATGATGCTAGTCTTGATGTGTATGGCTTAAACCTGAAATTCATGCTTCATTTTGTGATGTTTATGTATATACAAGCATATTAAGGATGGAAGATGAGTTTGGTAAATTGAAAGGGTTCATTAAATCAGAAATGAATTATTTTGACCTTTAATGACGACATTTTCCGCTGCCAAAAGTGTTGATTATATACAAAATGATGTTATAAATATAATGTGGTGTAGAAATTGTGTTATCTTAATATGGTATTACAATAGAATATTTGATAAATTTTTAAATCTAGTCTTAAAAATCTAAATTTTGCAATTACTATTCATTGTGCATAATTCTTAGATTTCATACCTTTTAAGGGTCAAATGAATTTATTTTGACTTAAAATTTCTATAATAGAAAGTTCATATCATAAGCTTTCTAAGAACATCTAATTTTCATTAATCACAATTGTGTAACTCAAGTTACAAATTTCAAAGTTTGAACATCAGTAGGTGTTCTATGAATTTTATTATTATCTATATGTTATCTTGATTGTCACAAATTAGTTATGCACAAATTTATGAGATGAACTAGTGAAAATTCATGAATGAGCATTATGAAACTATTTGGCACTTTTAGTAACTAAGAATTTCATTGATAAAAGTCCTATTATCATACATTTGCCTTAAATGACCATGTGTATAGTAAGAATGAGAGATATGTTATGGTGTAACACTTCTAATTATAGCTCTCTCCACTTGCTTCGGACATCTAAGTTCTCCATGATCAACATTTATTCCTTTTTTATTTTTCTTATAGTCATGCTTCTCTTTCCTTTCGATCCTGATGGGTGAGGCAAGTGCTCAAGATTATGGTTGAGTCCAAAGTGTTCAAGAATGGGTGAGGCAAGTCCAAAATCCAAGAGGAGAAGTGTGAGGCCAATCCAAACACTTGGTGAACCCTTGAATGTCTTGTATGCTTAATTCACATGCAAAGATTGCTTTTAAAATGTCCATGACTTTCACTTTTCCATACATGCATTTGAAAAGCTTGCTTTGCACTTATTATGTATGATTGAATGGGAGATGAGCTATTGGGATTCTTTGAATCTCACTCCCTTCTCTCCACTATCCTAACATGTTAGGTGGACCAAGTGAACAAAGACATGGGAGCCACCAAACTTGAAGCTAGGGAAATTGGCAAAGGATTTGTGAAATAGCCATTTTGTCACCACTTTGTTGTTAAGAGATGTAATCTAATGATGTACATGGGGTATGCACTTACAAATACTTGTAAATGGATGTACTTATTGTATATGTATGAGAATTAGAACTATAGTGCATGGTGTAGTAAGTTTTTGGTATGAATAGCAAGATTTTGGCATTATGTACATGGTGTATGTTTTGGTGTGAGAGAGTGAGTTTTGCAAATTTGGGTTGTTAGACATTTGAGCCATGTTTGATAACCTATGTTGATGCTTTCCCACGTGCTCATAGAGCCTTAGGAGTAGGAGAAGTAAATTTGAACCCTTGGAACCCTCTTTTAATAAAAGAAATTGACACTTTGCCCCCTTATGTCAAAGTCTGACCAAATGGCCTCTTCTTGCCTTGAAATTTGGCATGTGATTAGATCTTTCCTAGAGATTTTTGGGAAGCCAAAGATTAGGTCATTTGGAGGTCTGTGGAATTTTTTATGATTTTTCAAAGTTGGTATCAAAATTTCGGATTTGCACCAATACTGTTCATTTAGTCAGTTGTGTAATTGTGTCATCCGAGGGTCAAACGTGGTCCAATGGCTACGAAATTTTATAGGAAGAAACTAGACATTCACAGTGACTTGTAGCAACTGGAAGCACCTCATTTGGAGATCTAGAGAGGAAGATATAAATTTTTGAAGTTTCTGCCCAGCATTAGTCATCTTACCTGACCAGAAGTATTGTTCCATCAATTTCTGAGAGCTGGGGTTGATGAACTGATATGAAGATATTTTTCCTCTCTAGTTAACATCCACAGCTTTCCATATTGGTATCATTTGCACGTATTGGATTTTTGTAAGTTAGATATTTTTGAAGTTCATATCAGTAAACTGTGACAGCATCAGGACCTAGTCCAACCTTCAGACCAATTCGCATGTCAAACGTCCTGTGTGTGGGATGTTATCACTTGTACATATTTTTACCATGAAGTAGACATCCTAATCTTTCCAGAATGACCAAGATTGCATGTTTTTTATTTTTTTTAAATTTAATTATGATTTTCCAAACTTTGCCCAAAAATGAGGCCAAGTCTGGCCAAGAATGAATATGCATGTCCCATGTCTCCTTTCGGTTTCCATGAGTTGTGAGCAAGTTTTTATGATACAAATAAGTTGTAACAATGAAATTAAATATGAGGAGGCATAGTATGAGCTCACACAACCCACATAACACCGAAATGAATTGCTAGATACGACGCAACGCAAAAATATTCATTATCTTCCCTTGCGCTTTTATGAGAAACCTACATCCTCCATGATAGTAAGTCATTGAAAGGCATGAGATGAGCTAGAATTTATGGTGTTACATTTATTGGTATCAGAGCAAAGTTTCAGGCTCTCTTGGATTGGATTTTGGCTTGAGGATGTAGCAATGGGACTATGTAAAGGCATGAATGGATAGGTAGAGCTTTAGATGAGACATTGTGGATGTGTGATAGTAGTTTGTGACTTTATTTATGATAAGTAAGTTGTATGATGGTCTTAGAGTAGCTAGTGGACACCGGGAAAGGTTGGCCTCTAGAGTAGCTTAGCAGCTTGAGCAGAGCTGAGTGATCCGACGGCTAGAGCTTGATGAGATGTGATAGCTCGCCAGAATCAGTGGTAAGCCTTAGATATAAATGATGAGAAATGATCTCATGGATAGGAAGAGGCTTGCTAAAGAAAGTATGTGAGGCCTAATTCCCCCTAGTAGTCATATTTAAGCCATTCCGAGATATCCTGCTTAATGCAGAGACAAATAGTGATGCAGCGCGGTATGAGATGAGACTATGGCTGCACAAGACTAATTTAGAGGGGAATGAGAAAGATAATTATCCCCTGGTCACAACACCCAAATGTCTAGATAAGTTTCAGAGCCCAAAAGGCTAATTCCCTCAAGCCAGAAGTTTAAGTTACTAGCTACACCCTAGAGCTTGACGGCCCTGAGATGAATCCTCTAGCATGATGACCGGCTAGATATAGAGGCAGTGAGGTTCGGGTTAGTAGCTAAAGATGAAAATCCAATCCCTGAAAAACAAGTCAATCAGAGACCGTTAGCCACGACCAATTATTCCATAGAAACAGTGAGGCAATTCAGAAAATTCCTCGTCACGGCTAATTAACAAGTTAATCGCAACCAATACTTAGACGGAGAACTAGAGTGAACCTGAGGCTGATTAGCTGTGGTGAATGATATGTTAGCCACGGCGAATAGCACCATAAATGCCTTGTTGGTCATATTCAGGCCAACTTAAAAAAGGAGTTGATAAGGGGTCAAACAACCCATAAAGAGTGGGAACCCCTAGTATAAATAGAGAAAAGAGTAATGAATAATTACAGAAGATTAGTAAGAAATTCGTGGGCCTGATAAATGAGACTGAAGAAAGAGCTCAACACAGAAAAAGTTACACACAGGGATAATAAGGTTGTTGAAACCCGCTTTTAAGGCATTGACTCCAACCTAAGATACTACCCTGTGAGACATTGAATGATAGAATGTTAGTGTAGCCTTGAAATAACGTAAGATAAAACTACCAGTAGTGAGGCACATAGTGAGTGGCCTAGAGGGGTGTACCTCATAGGTGACACCTAAAAGTAAGTATGAGCAGCCCAATAATGGAAGTTCAGAAAAGAATGAGGATAGTAAATAAGCTATAGGTCCGATAAGATGGCTAGCCTAGGCTAAGCATAAGCTAAAACCTAGGGGAGATGACCAGTAGCATCTTTCCAGGTGAGCTATGTAAATGAAAGGCTCAATGAAAGTTCTCCCTGGATCAAGAGAGGAAAGATGAGACATCCTGATGTCTGGAAAACCACCCAATAGTGGTTAGTAAATTTTCCTAGATAGACCCCCCTGAGTCATAAAGGGAAGCGGGGAAAAGCTAAGAAACTAGCTACAAAAAAGGTGCCCTTGCTTTAGTCATGATTAGATGAGTAGTAAGCTAAGCCTAGATAGGTAAACAGATAGGAGTCCAATAATTAGTCAGACGAGCTCCCTAATATGAGAATAATATAGGGTTAAGGCACGTGAGTGATTAGAGCACCCAGTACAGCATCAACTTTAGTGAGGTAAAATCCAGACATTGATAGTATATGTTCCGGATTGGGTTAGCAAAACTCTAAAAAAAAAATAATAATAATATACTGTGCTCTTGGGGATAAGGCTAAACAGAAAGAAAGCCTAACTCTGATCTGAACGTAGAAATAAACTGAGACAGACAGTTAGTGCCTTAGGACCCCCAGGGAAGCTCAAGGAAGCTAGAGGCCACCTAAAAAGGCAAACCTTGTTTTATGTAAAGAAAGAGTGTAAGCCGAGAGTGCCACAAAATAAAATTCCTGGGATTATGTGAAATAGAATCCTTCTTACCAAGGGATGGTCTAGTTAAGAACAGAGTAAGGGTATGAACGAAAAGTAGACTCCCTTGATGTTACAAAAAGTAAATAAGTGGAAGAGCTTCAGGAAAATGCAGGTGCTCTTGAGTATAGAAAAATCTGAACTGACAACAGAAACAACCAGTAGTAAAACATTCTTTTACCTAAGTAAGAGAATAAGAAAGGTAGAAAGAAAGAAAATATGACAGTGTTCTAACCGAGGATATAATACATTAAGAATAGATATTTAGTTAATATGCTTGAGTACTTCAGAAAGCACATTTGTCTTTGGCATAGACGCCCTTTTAGCATGATAGCACTCGAAGTAAAAATAGTCAGGCAATACAGAGAGATCTTGAGATGTAGTAGAGGAAGAATCCTACTTTCCCCGAGCACTCTATGAGAATAGAACAGATAGAGAAAAGTAAGACAGGGATACTTTAGATTATTGGGGAACTTGAAATGTACTGGCAATAATGGCTCTGAGCTCAGTCATGAAGCGCCGGTGTATTAATGTTTGATGTTATAGTTTGCTTGTAATAGAGGCTACATGATATTAGGTTTGGCCAACCTCGTAGTAATGTAACTTAAGTGCATAGCAAACGATGACATCACTCACTAAAGTGTCCCGATAATCGAAGGGTATCCTAGATAGCTAGATAACAAGATAAGATAGAAAAAGGGGTAAAGGGATTCTAATAATATCATAATAATGAGAAAAGCATGCAGAAAGGAATCCCCAATAGAAAATGTTCAGATCCAGTATGCGTAGACCGAGTCCCTTACAATATATGTAAACAAAACGAGAAGGGACCAATGCATAGCCTCTTTCCTGCTAAAGATGTTAATCACACTCAATGTGTGAGATGCCCTAGTGCCAAAGCACCTAAAAACAGAATGTGGGCATAGTTAGAAACTACAAGATATGAGAGGAGGGCTAAAACGAGTATATGAAAGTAAGCAAGTCAATAAAGTAAGAAAAGAAAGCCCAAGCAAAAGGGGCTGAAGTGAGAATTTGAGGATCCTATGAGGAGCAATGAGTAAAAATTGAAGTGCTCCCTAGTATCAGTATGCTAGGATCCCAGAGAATCAGATTACATAGAACCCACTTTGCACGAAGAACATGATGTACCTCTGAGTTTAGCCTCAGCTATTATGGGCGATAGTTACCGGACTTAGTGAGTATGTATTTTACTATCAGATACAGTGATCTTAGGTTTTGACGTCTCCCAGAGATGGATCGCAGTAGATCCTATCATGTCATAGCGGGTTGCAGCAGACTCTAGCAGGGCTTTGAGAGGTCGCAGTAGACCTAAGGGTCACAGTAGATCCCGCAGAGTTACAGAGAGCCCTAGTTACAGCATGATAGATCTCTGGTAGAGATGACAACCTGAGATAGTTTTACAGAGCAGTTAGTCTCAGAGACCAGTATAGTTTCAGCTAACTTTTGTCTCAGAGACTACAAACCTCTTGAGTTTGGTAGACCGTTGCCACAAAGACATGAAGGCTTTACTCAGATAGTTAGACCACTGACTAGCTCTTTTTAAAGATGAGCATAGTGTATGAGATGAGGAAAGTAAGAAATTAGCTTTCCAAAGTTAGAGTCAGATGAACCACTACCTAGCAGATAGTAGCCCTGACCGAGGGATAGAGAGATCCCCGCATGCTAGCTTGTGTATTCAAAAAAGGGTCAGGTGCAGTTTTATATAAGGTAAATGGTATAGTATACCTCCAATGAGTAAAACTGTGAGAATAACTAGCATTCCAACAGAACTCAGCAGTAGTAAGTGGTAGTAGCTCTTCGGTGCCAGTATGTGACACACATGTTAGGCTTATCAATGCTGAAATGAAGGACTATAAAATACCACTATAAGTGAGCAAAGAAAGTGGAAAAAAAAAAAAGTTCCGGCCTACAGAGACAGATATAATAATAAACAGAGAAATTGGGATCATTAAAAGCAGAAACTCCTTAAAGGAGCTATAATCCCAGTAAGCAGTTGCGATACAAGGCCTATGACAGAACGAGACGTGAATTGTAATCAAGGGATGAGCTAGTAAGAAAGAATGCAGAGATGAACAGTGGACAGTATACTTCAAAACAGTAAACAAATAAAAATCTCTTATGGCTCTAATGATCAGAAAAGGTGATGAGATGTTATGAGAAGCCATTTAGAGAGGATATGGGAGACATCATATAAAATGAGTACCTCCCAGGATATGCAAGCGAGTCCATTGAAAAGAACGATAACTCCTCCGACGAGTTAAGACTAACCCGATGTAATTAGTAAGCTCTCCCAAGATAGGCCTTTAGAGTCAAAAATTTCTTTCCCTTATGAGAGGGACTAGCACGTACTCTATAATGATAAAGCCTTCATTAAAAGCTAGCAATGAAAATTCCCTAGCTGAGAGAAAACTAAACAAGCAAAATCAGAGAGAAAAACATATGGAGCCAGGAAGAAGGGAAAGAAAGGAACAATTAGTCAAAATATAAAAGAGTAAGTGTACCCTTAAATTCCGAGGACGAAATCTCTTTTAAAGAGGGTGGAAATGTAACAACCAGCAAAAAAAAAAGAGAAAAAAAAAAAGAAGAAGATGAAAAATTTTTGAAGTCCTAAAATTTTCTAAATCTGCTAGCTATAGTGAGAAATGACCTAGGTATAGCGAATGTACCTGTTCGCTATAGCGAGAAAGGGTCTAGCTATAGCGAGAGTGCCTTTTCGCTATAGCGAAAATGCTTCTAGCTATAGCGAATGCGGGCATCCCATACAAAAACCAGGGGATTCCTCGCCATAGCGCGCGCCATAGAGCACGCCGTAGCAAAAATAGGGATCTGGGACTGATACATGCTCGCCGTAGCGAGGGTTGTTCTTCGCTATAATGAGGGTTAGTCCGAAAAAGTATGAAAAAAGAGAATTTGATTTCTTAAAACGTCCAGATCCATCCTTTCTCCTTTAACCGACCTAACCTTCATCCAAGCACAGAAAAAAGGCTTGAGAGAGAGAGGGAAACTAGGAGAAACTAAGAGAGAAAGAAGGGAAGTTAAAGAAGAAAGGTAAGAACCTTTAAAGCTCTTCTTGCTTCTTCTTGATTTTATTCTTCTCCTTCTAAGTTTCCTTTCAATGGGTTGTTAAGTAAGAAAGCTCTGTTCTAATCAAGAATGAGCAAGAAACTCATGTATCTTCACTTCTTCTTCTTTGCTTTCCTTTCTTGAGAGCTTGAGAGAGGAAGGATAGTTAGTGGAATTCTAGAGAGAGAAACCCCGAGTTTCTTATACTTTGTAGGGTTTGCTCTGAAGAAACCCCTAACTTTGTGAATAAGTGTTGAGTTATGAGAGAGTAATTCTATGCTCTTTGTGTGTCTAGGCTCAAGAGAAGCACTTCCATCTAGTTGTGATTGTGAAATCAAGAAGGGAGAAGATAAATTGAAAGGGAAGGCTTGTGTTAGCCTATAAGGTAACTCTCTCTCCCTTCTCTCATGCATGGATATGTGTTTAGCTTGTTTTAGAATGTGTGTATGTGTATTTTCAAGCTAAGAAAAGTATGCTAGCATGCCTTTACATGTCATGATCATTGATGCTATGTTATATGTTAAATGAATCCATGATGGTTGTATGAGTTTGCTTGAGTGTGGAAAGGCCAAGAACTCTTCCCTTGGGTGAGGATGAGCCAAGAACCCTCAAGCTTGATTGAGACAAAGCAAAGGGTCTCCCAAAAGCAATGTGGACTCCCAAGAGTATGGTTGAGTCCAAAGTGTTTAAGAATGGGTGAGGCAAGTCCAAAATCCAAGAGGAGAAGTGTGAGGCCAATCCAAACACTTGGTGAACCCTTGAATGTCTTGTATGCTTGATTCACATGCCAAGGTTGCTTTTAAAATGTCCATGACTTCCACTTTTCCATACATGCATTTAAAAAGCTTGCTTTGCACCTATTATGTATGATTGAATGGGAGATGAGCTATTGGAATTCTTTGAATCTCACTCCCTTCTCTCCACTATCCTAACATGTTAGGTGGACCAAGTGAACAAAGACATGGGAGCCACCAAACTTGAAGATAAGGAAATTGGCAAAGGATTTGTGAAATAGCCATTTTGTCACCACTTTGTTGTTAAGAGATGTAATCTAATGATGTACATGGGGTATGCACTTACAAATACTTGTAAATGGATGTACTTATTGTATATGTATGAGAATTAGAACTATAGTGCATGGTGTAGTAAGTTTTTGGTATGAATAGCAAGATTTTGGCATTATGTACATGGTATATGTTTTGGTGTGAGAGAATGAGTTTTGCAAATCTGGGTTGTTAGACATTTGAGCCATGTTTAATAACCTATGTTGATGCTTTCCCACGTGCTTATAGAGCCTTAGAAGTAGGAGAAGTAAATTTGAACCCTTGGAGCCTTCTTTTAACAAAATTTTTCTCTTTTTTTTTCAAGACTTCGAAAATTTTTCAACTTCTTCTTTTCTTCTTTTTTTTCTATTATTCTTTTTTGCTGGTTGTTACATTTACCACATAATGTTGAACTTTTTTTTTGGCCTTAAATAGTGCCTTGTCTATTGGGCGTGCTAAATTTTAAAGAAAGGTTGTAGGGGAAAACTACCACCTTTAGCTTGTTCATCTTAGTTCTACCGAGGATGCATTGTAGGTGGATTGTTTTCATGTGAAATAGGATGTAATAAGTGTAGTTACTCTACAATTTCTATCATTCCCTAAACTTGTAGTGCAAGTCCTTCAAATTTATACATCGACCTATCCATCAAACAAAAGTTGAGTTCGAAGAGCCTATATCTTTCAGTGTGCTAAACTATAAGATATTGACTATTACTTTTGTATCCACCAAGATACGTTTCATCATCAAGTGATCTATCGTGACTATTATCACCATGGGATCATTCTCTTTATTAACCACCATATTCAAGTCTTCCTTGTAGAATGTGATGACTTTGATTACATTTGGGATAGGCCATTGCATTGTCATTGTTAACCATCATTCACTGGGTAATGCATTGTATCCCTTTACATTCTACAAGGTTAGATTGAGATGATGTTAGTAATGCCTGCTAGCGTGGGGTGCAAGGCCTCATGCTTGGTTTTGAAGTTGTCTTTACATTCCTCATCTTTCTCCTATTTCATCGTATCTTTTATAATTGTTATGCCTCAATGTGTTGTTACCTCTTCTGTTATTATCTCTAATGACATAGTTTCATAAGTAGCCTCTTTGGATAAGGTCTTTTATGGCATCTTTTAAGTTTATGCACTACTTTGTGTCATAGTTGACATCATGATGACATTGGCAAAACTTACTCTAATCATATTCTTCCCTTAAAGTCTTCAGTGCTAAGGCTTATTTACAAAACTCCTCTTTATCCACATTCCTCAAAATCTTAATTGGAGAAATAGTTAGTAAGGTATAGAATTCATACCATGGACAATGTGAATCTTGGTTTTTAAAGTTGATTCTTCCTCCTAGCTTATCTTTCACGGACTATCATGGCTGCCTAGCTTTCTCTAGCTCTCCAAACCTTCATCTTTCGTTCTTTCTTTCCTTTTCAACTCTTATACAGTTTTCTACTTGTATGTTGTGAAACCTTCTGCATGAGCTTGATTACAATTTTTAGGCACTTCTTGTTTAGAAAGAACTTCAATTTTCAAAATCTTAGAGTTATGATGATCGTGCCTAGATCTAGGTTCTTAATGGTATACAACTTGTCATTGAAGTGTTTTAAGAACTTTTCAAGACTCATCCTCCCTTTGGTACATCCTCAAAAGTGTGGATGCATTTAGGGTTTGGATTTTGCTTAAGCAAACTAAGCTTGGAATTGCTCAACAAGTTAGTTGAAGCTACCAATCAAGTTGCAAGGTAGGTTGTTAAACCACATCCTAGCTCCGTCTTTTGAAGTTTTCAGGAAAAGCCAGCACTAGTATTCAGGCTAGGTCCATTTGTATGGAGAAATTTTGTAGATAATGGATGGGGTCAACTTTCTCATTGCATAGCTCAATTATGAGGGTCTTACCCTCTAAATGTCATTTGTGAAAGGAGAGTTGTTAAACCCAAGAAACTAGCATTTCTAAAGTAGTTTGCTTGAGTAATGTTCCTATGTCCTTGGCTCAGAATGGCTCCCATCATGTATTGTTTTTCATTTTAAGCAACTTGCTCTTTTATTTTCTTCTTGGTTCTTATAAGATTTCATCATTTCCTCCGATGCACTCTCTAAGTTCACTTGTTGTTTGATGAGGATTATCTTGATGAGTGTTTCTGGCTCTCCTAATTCTACAACTACCACAAGAGGCATCTTCCAAGTTTTTTTCTCTTTCTAAGGAGCTATGTCCTTCTTGTCTTTTTTATGGAGGATGTAATCTTCATATGTAGAGATGCTTTGTGCTTGCCTTTCTCCTCAGTTTGCTTCGATTTGACTAGCTCAGGAGCATTTTTCTACTATCAAAGCAACTTGCCTACTATCGACTACTTTGACTTTTTGAGCTCACATAACTCCATTATCATAAAGTTACTCTCTAACTATCACTAGCTCTTCTTGCATCTCTATCATGTATTATTGCTATTGGTAGAGCCTTTTGAGGATTTCAGCATTGTCAACTTGAGGTTGGGGTGAGGTACCCCTTATGGTCAAGTGACTAGATTAACATTGAAGGCATTGTTTACCAAAAGGTCAATGGCACTAACTGCTTTGGTAAATCCAAGGATGTTACCTTGCATTGGGGCAATGGTACTACCAACTAGTCCAACTTCAATCAAGATCTAGGGATTTGGTGGGTTCTGTGCATTTGGGCAACTTTAGACGTTATAGTGCTCATTTGTACCATCTTGAAGGGAGGAGACAACTTGGCAATAGTTCTTAACATGTACTTCACTCTAGACTAGCATTATTGCCATTGTTTTGGTTGCTAAAATGGTTCTTCCTTGTTTGAGCCATGAGCCTCAAACAACCAACATATTCAAGTTTCAATACACAAAGCCCTTACTTGGCATGCTAGATGTTAGCATTAAGGGTATGAGAAAAAGAACAAGGAAACTTAACCTCGCCTAGAAACTTCATATTGCTTAGTTTTTAAATGGAATATGATGAATTTCCTTTCTTGATTTAAAGGAGAATCAAGGATTGCTTGTAGTCGCTAGTGTGTGTAATGTATTCTTTGGATGGAGCAAATATTTTCTAATGATAGTTGATTATAAGAGTCTTATCTTTGTGTCTTTATATATCTAAGAATTAGTATAAGTTGCTATCTAATCCTAAAGTTTTGTAACGTCTCCTTTCCCTTGTGGGCCTTGACATTGTGGTTTAGATTATTTTGGATCTTAGTATGTCTGTTTTCATAATAATATTAATAATTATTTAAAATATTTTATTTTTATTGTGATTTTATATAAATAACAAAATTTATATAAATGAGTCTTACATTAAAGAAGATAATTTTTAAATTCATTTTAGATAAATAAATCTAGAATTCTCCAAAAAAATGGTAGGCACTCTCCTTTTTCCTTGGTAGGCTTTAGCCTTGTCAAGGGACTTAGCTTCCTTAGTCTCTTTCTCATCTATTGATGATGTGTTTCTTTGCCAAATGACGAAAACTCTACAATATTTATTTTTAAAGACTCTAAACAAAGTTAATTTTCTTATAAAAAATTTTATATATAATTCCATATATTTTTATTGTCAAAATTTTCAATTAAAATATAATAAACATATAATCCTCTAATTAAAACATTATAAAGGTATAATTTTTCAGATAATTATATAATTTTCTAATTAAACCAAATACTTATTATATTTTTATTAGAAAATTATACACTTACCATGTTTAATTAAAAAATTCTAATAATAAAGATATAAAGAATTTGATTTAAATTTAATTCTTTTTTTAAAATTTACTTAAAGCTTATAGTCAAACCTATTATGATTAAGAGGAAATTCAAGATTATCAGAAAAATAACTATATATTTCAAAGAAATATCCTATCATTTGAACTGATTAACCATGTAAGTTCTGCAACTCACTCTTCCATTAGAACCTGATTTCTTTGCATCTCGAGTGTGCGTGCTTCTCACCTGCATAAATATGGATGGTCCATATTTAAAATTTTTATTTTGTATTTTCAAATATTAATCATTTATTTGAAAAATTTTGACTGTTTAAAGATTATTTGTATTCTATATTTTGCTTCCTTCAAGATTAAAAAAATTAACAGAAATAATAAAATCTAAATTATTCAAATCTAATCTAGTCAGTTCAAAAATTATCAGAAGCACCCTCTATTCCTCACCCGTAGGGAGTAGAAAATCTGTTCACCTTCCATTAACTCTTCCTACAGCCAAAGCTATCCAAACTAGAATATATCAACTTAGCGCTGTGGGAAGTGCGAGAACGAGGTAAAGGAAGAGGGTGTTTTGTGGAAGAAAATAGAACACCATCTTAAACATGACTTAACTAAAAAAATTAAAAACTAAAATTCCTCAGCCTATTTCCTATTTCCCTGATCAAGACAGTGCCATCGTCTACAAGATGAAAAATAATAAAATAAAAATAAGCGTTGTGATCAATAATAAAGGAAAATGATGAAAAATGGAGTACAGAAAAACCAAGATTAAGTGCATTGAGTGATCTACAAAAGCGGATCTTTTGCTGCCTCGCATTTACTTGGCAACTTCCATTCCTTGAGTTCCTGTATATCTCCTCATCCTGTAAGACATATCCAACAGTTATTAGCTCTATCATCATTCACTTAAAAGCAAACAGATTTCACACTTTGATCAAGACGCGTAGCGTCTGGTGAACTTTATGCATAGCCTTATGATGTTTTCTAGGACCAATCAAATATTATTTAGTATTCAATCAACACATCCAATATATTTAAAACATTAATTAGTTAAAACCAAATATAAAATAACATTGCAAAAAGAGTTTCATTAAAAACAAAAAGTTTCTTTAATTCAGATCATTTTATAAGCAACCGAGTGACTGACACATTGAGGTTGAGACTAGAGAACCTAGAAAAGCAATACATTAAAAAACAAACTAGACAATATCTCTATGAGATTTTCAAAAATGTTGCAATTTAAAAAAAAAATTGTTCGCGTAAGTTGCTGTAGTAAATATGGTCATGTTTTATACATATAACGTTAAAAAGCTGCAGGCTCTTATAAGCATAGAGAGGACGTCAAGTACATTTAACTATGCAACAACTCTTCTCTGTGACGTCTGACAATATACACTGATAGGCTACTTCTTGAGTATTGCCATTTGAAAATTTATGTTATTATAGAACTCATGCTGATTAATAGAAACCACTGATGCTCGATTACGTAGACAAATTGCTCCAGTAAACTTGTTTCTTCTAAAAAGGCACATTCCAACCCAATTCAGTTAACTGGTTTCACATATTAATTCTACATCAAAAAGTGCTAACATCCAGCATAGGCAAAAGCATCATACCGTGGCCAGAACAGAGAAAAAAGTAACCAGGTACCAACAAAATGTGACACGGAGTTAAGAACAAGCATGTATAAGGATAAGGGAAAGACTAACAAAGTAAGACCACTCAAACATAACGGGAAAGCATTGGATTTGACTTCTAGCAAGAAAAGGTTCAGCTGGAAATTCTACAGTCATTTTCTTCACATGCTTATCGACAAGTGAAAACAGCAAAAGGAAAAAGAAGCTAATCTTAATTTTGTAGGCTTATATACACTCTTGGTTCCTCTAGTATTGTTACAGTTTCAATTTGATCTCTGGTTTTAATTGAGTTACTGTTATTCTTTAACATTTAGAGATAATGCAACTAGGACTATTTCTCTAATCACTAATACTATGATAACAAAACTTTCTCTTATCTCTATTACTATGATAACAAAACAATGATAAAGTTGCAGCTGACTCATATACATGGATATGATTTGGGCCACATGGACTTGCTATATAACAAATTAATCAAGAGAGATCACTCTAAATTTTTTGCAAATTTGAAAGGAAAATGGATTGGGAAAGGGAGATCACGTAACTAAAGCATGACATTACCTTTCATCCAGCAACCCAAATCCCATCTACACAAGCAAGCTAATAGAAACATTATTATTTTTCATTATCACATGAACATAACTAGGACAAAAGAACTTAATTGCATTGTTTCTAAACGTTGAACGATAAGATTGACTCAACTAAAACTAAGGGGCCAAATTGAAATTTCTAGAAAACTAGAGGGACCAAAAAGTGTATTTATGCCTATTTTGTATCATACACAGTTATCAAGGTTCGGACTTCACATTAAAAAGAAAGAAAATATCTCAAACAAGTCAACCCAATACGCTTGGTGCCTTTATGGCCGGATCCAAACCATGAAGGTAGCCTACTGGGGAACCAACAAATTTTTACTCAACTCCGCCACTCATGAACCCTTACGCCAGATTGTTCAAGTTATCAGACGATACTGTAAACTAGTCAAACACTAGTCCTTTAACAACCAGCACTAAAAGGATACAAAATTGCAGAAATTTACCAGAAAACCAAAAATCTCAACGTGCAGAAGAAATAAAATCAGAACGGTTACATCTACATGATTCACGAAATAGATAATGAAAAGAAGCCGAGTCTTCGGCAATAAATTAATTTTACTTAACCAGATCCGACGATGATATTGTTAATCGGGATGAAGATCAACTTCACGAAGAAACCCACGAATCCCATCACTACAAAACCGATCGCCGTGCGTACAGCAACCTTGGAGAACTCTACAACCAAACGCATTCAACAAATCAAGCAAGACCCACAAAAAATTGAACCAGAAAAGAAACAAATCCAAAAGGATCAAAGAGAAGAATGGAGGGATTGGATTCACCTTTGCGATCAGGTTTGTGGCAGCGCTTAACAAGTCTGACGCTGTCCTTGGCAAATTCTCTAAGCGGATCGAAGACAGAATCGATGGCATCCATTCTCCCACTCCCGCTCTCCTGGATTTTAGATCGACGCTAAGAAGGAATTGGGTATTTTACTTCATATAGTTCTCTTTTGTATTCTCGCCAAAATATGAGTCAAATGTAGACGACCAATGGACCAATGGGAAGGTGCCACGGCTGATCGTGGACGCCAGCTGCGCGTCTTGCTTCCCCTCTCTCTCTCTCTCGCGCTCGCGCGAATCCCCGGCATATCTTAAAAAATGTACAAGCTCTGATCTAGATTGTCTTTTTTAATTTTTTTAAATTTTGATAGATTTTTATTTTTTAAAAATTAAATACAAAATAAAAATAGTATGACTTTAAAAAAAATGATAATTTAAATAAAAACAAAAATTTTAAAATTTAAACTATCCAAACTGCACAACTTTAAAATATACGGGGATCCGAATCTCTCACATACACATGCACACGTACAGGGGATGTAAAATTATTATTCATAAAGAATAGGTTTAGTAATTAATATACAAAAGAAAAGGAGAATAATATATATATATAATTCTATGAATAAAAAATTTATACTTTTGCTTTAATTTAAATTTAAAAATTAAATATTATTAAGTAATAATAAATAATAATTATAAAAATATAAATATACGTTATACACAACTATATACAGGAAATTCTTTTGCTTTTTACAAAAATTAAACATCTCCAAAATTTCTCTTTCATTGTATGGCATGAAAAATTAGTTTTTGAATCAATCATGCAGTTATAATCTTATTAAATAATACAAACAGAAAAAATGAATCTATACGGAGGAGTGATAGTTACATATGAGATTTCAAAAATGCAACGAATGAATAACTAAGATCATAAAAGTCCTAAGAGTTCAAAGTAGGATAAAATTAAATACAAAAAGGAGTTATAGCTACATAGGATAAAATTTGAAATTGAAGCAGGGTGATAGCAGATTAGTCCTCCAAAGGAAGAGAGTTTTTTATGTATGGGTAAGCAGATCCGAACCAATAATAATCATATTCAGGTACAGAAGACTTCACAACGTTCAAGTGTCTCATGCTCAAATTGAAACAATAGAAGTCATGGCTCATTCCGATGCACCAGTATCTTTTAAAACAATTGTGTATAAAAATTAATACATTATTAACATGTATTTATGAAATAAAATTAATAATAAAAATATTTATGAATGCTTAATTCGGCATGAATATGATCTATTAATGTTCATATATACCAATAGTTCTCTTTAATAGAATTACAAATTAAAATACTTAATAAAAATCATGATGCATTCCTATAGTCATATGGGCTAATAGTGGTGCAAATGGGCTGGCTCGATTTTATGCTAGGGTTATTTTTCTAAGCTAATGCTTGGGTCTTGCCCAGCTTAATTGGGGTTAACAATAGGCAAGGGTAGGCTAGTTCCTTATGTCACCTTTTGTTTTTAATTTCTATTGTTGTTAGAATCGGACCGGATTGGCCGATTCAACTAGAAAACCAATGAACCAGTCCACTTTTTTGGTTCAGAGGGAGCCTTGAATCGAAGTGCCAAAGAATTGGTCAAACTAAATCAAAAATCGGGTTGAATCGAGGTGTTTTTGTATGTAAACCAATTAATGGATAACTGGTTGACCTAGTCAAAGTTGGATTTATTTTCAGGAAATGTCAAAAAATGGGTTGAACTAAGCAATTTTATATGTGAACTAGCCAATGAATGACCAATTGACCCAAGCAAAGTTAGATTCATTTTCAGGAAATGGTCAAAAATCGAGTTACACTAGGCAATTTTGTTGTGTGAATTGGCCAATGGATGACCGGTTGACCCAGTCAAAGTTGGATTTATTTTCAGGAAATGGCAAAACTTTCGCTGCACAACTTTAAACCCGCATCCTTGCTGAAGCTAATGTCCATGCCACTGAATCATGTTTCATTGTTAGTTAATACATGTAACATTTTTTTTGATAAAATATATGTGCAACATTTTATAAAAGGTTTGATCAAATTTTTTATATAGTAAAAACACAAACATTTGCCAACCCATGGATCCACCACAAGACCTCATCATAAGCAAAAGGCAACTCACCCACACATCCAGTAAACTTAGTTTGTCAATAATGGACTAAGTTTTATATAAATATAACTATAAAAAATCATATATTGATAATAAATTTTAAATTTTAATATATTAAAATTATATTAAATATATTTTTAAATGAATTAATTATTAGTTTAAATTTTAAACTATTTGATAATAACCTTCTAATTATTTTAATATTTGAAATTTATTAATAATTATTTTTATATTAAAATTTTAATATATAAAATTTAAAAAAATATATATTTAATTATTACCGATTTAACTATAACTCAACCACGGTTAAACTAATAAATCATGAACCAATGCCTTTATCAGTTCAATAACTGGTTCGGTTTTAAAAATATTGATTATTCTAGTAAAAATTATAAAATAAATCTTAAAATATAAAAATTTTATAAAAGTCACCATAATTTTTTTTAAATAATACTATTAAATCGAGTCAAGTTAAACTGGTCAATGTGACTAACTTCGTATCCAACTCACCCTAATCACGTCACTTATCCTATTTGTCAAATTCTTTTTTTTTTTCTACTAGTCCTAACTCAACTCGATCTAATGCAACTTAGGTAGACTAAGTTGCTTGGGCCATTGAGTTGGATAGATACCCTTACAAAATAACATTCGCTCATTGAAATACAATAAGAGGTACTTACATAAATATATTGAACATGAAATGGAAGTATTACAAAAGATATATTATGTAAGAAATTTCAATGGCAAAAGTTTAAAAAAAAATACACCAATCATCATCTGGCTATAACAACAAATATATCATTAACATGTTTATGGTAAATATATTTTAAGAAATAATGATCTAAAAATTTGCTAAACAATACATAACATAAGATAGATAAATGTTACAAGATTATATTAAAATAGCTATCATTTTGGATTATAAGATAATTCTCAATTATATCCATTGAACTTAATAATTCCTTCTTGCTACTCATTTTATTCCTAATTAATAACTCCTTCCTATTGTCAGTTGATGGCTAAAGTATTATATAATATATTGTATTTTCATCAAATTAATTTTATACATGGTGATTGGATATTGATGCTATTAATTTATATTAAAAAATTAATTTAATTCAACACATTTAAATAATGGTTAGTCTTAAGAAAATAGCAATTGCACCTTGCAATGCATTTGATGCTTAAATAATATGTTAGTTTTAAGAATTTACAAGTTAAATAATATAAATATTTTTCATTTAAAAGTTCTTGAAAAATTTATAATTTAAATACTTATTTTCCTTTGTGACTTTTTGTTCTTTGGTGTTATTGATATATTGAATATATTTTTTTAAAAAAAGTTAAAACTTATTGGTATGAGATCTCATGTGTGGCAAATTGAATACTATTTATTTATGAATTTAAAAATAAATATTTAACAATAATTCTTGGAATCGTGCTCAAATAGGATAAAAAGTAGTCTCAAAGCATGTAATTCCTAGTCATACTAAAAATCTTCTCCCCTTAATCCTTTGCAGGCTGTTTGATACATAAAAAATCAGGTATAGAAATGGAAATGAAAAGAAAAAAGGTGATTTTGTAGATAGAAAATTACTATAATACCCTTGCTTTTAATGATTGGATAATGATTGATAGATAATATTAAATAATGATTGAATAATAATTATAGGGGTAAAATTAGAATTTCTCCTGACTTTCCTTTTCCCTTCCAACTCATCAATTATATGGTAGATGCATACACATCAGTTGGGTTTTTCCATTGGTTAATCACGTGATTACATCACTTCATTTCCATCATGTTTCGTTGTCAGTAAAGCATTCCTTTAATCCATTCATTCCCATGGCAACTCCATCAGCATATCTTCCCACATGTGATTCTTATTTGGTGGATGATACACTGTATTTTGTTACACATAGGAAATCACATGATGAAGGATTTATGAAGCCACGGGTTTAGGGTCCATGAGAGACACGAAAGTCAGAACGTGGAAGTCACACACGAGTATACTCATACAGACCACGATAGATCACACTCACATGCACACATAGCTCTAGGATATACATATTGCATGAAGCACATGAAACAGGGTAGCTCTCTCCACTTATGGGTTTCTGGATGTGAGGCAACACAATGCAAGGTTAATACACATAGAATAGCTCTCATTCAACTGCACAAGCATACACGGGTTAGCCCCTGCACTTCACGTCACATAAAGAACTCACATGGCTTCCTCATCCATCCACGTAGCTCACAAACACTCATGGGCTTCAACTAGAACACGAGGCCATCTCACACTCTTACCACATACTACATCCACTCACTCACTCCACATCTCACACTTTCATCTACATAGTAGCCATGGATTCATGCATCATTTTTCCAGGTTTAGCCATGCCATTCACACACTACCACTAAAACACACACATGCAAAGGAAGAAGGGAGCTGGAAATGGAGAGAAGTTACGGGTGTGGGAGACTCTTACGTAGCAACAACAAATGAAGCCACGAGAAGTGATGAAGGCAGTCTTGCATTTGACGTGGATGAGATAACCTAAAGAAAGAGACATAAGGGATTCCAGTAATATCAGAATGATAAGAAAAAGTATGCAAAAAGGAATCCCCATAAAGAACAATGATGCAAAAAGGAACGTGCTAATAGTATTAGAATGTTAAAAGTCAAGGTCCTTTATGATATGACCAAATGAAGTAAAAAGGGACCAGCCTACAATTTTTATCCTACAAGAGATGTTAGACACACCCAATGTGTGTGATGCCCTGATGCAGAAAGCACTTGAAAGCAGAACAGGGGCATAATTAAAAATTGCAGGATATGAGAGGAAAAATAGAAAGAGTATAGGTAAAGTGTAGTAAACCAGTAAAAGTGAAAAAAGAAAGCTTAAGTGAAAAAACTTTAAGTGGGAACTTGAGGATCCTATAAGGAGTAGTAAGTGAAAAATCAAAATACTCCTAAGTATTGTTCCAATGGGATCAACAGAGAAATAAGTGACATGGAACCCACTTTACATGAAGAGCATAGTAGACATATGAGTTTAACATTAGCCATTATGAGCGATGGTTATCGGACTTAGTGAGCATGTATTTTACTATCAGATACAGTGACCTTAGGTTTCGACATGCCTTAGAGATGGATGGCAATAGATCCTAGCACAGTATAACGGGTTGCAGGAGACCCTACCAAAGCTTAGAGAGGTCGCAGTAGACCTAAGGATTGCAGTAGATCCCATAGAGATATAGAGAGCTTATAATTACAACACAGCAATTCTCTAGGGAGATGACAGCCTGAGATAGTTTTCCCAGATCAATCAGTTTCGGAGACCAGTGTAGTATTAGATAGTTTCTATCTCAGAGACTAGAGATCTCCTAAATTTAGTAGACTATTGCCACAGAGATATGAAGGTTATACTCAAACAATTAGACCACTGACTAGACTTCTTTGAGGGATGAGCATAGTGTATGAGATGAGAAAAGTAAGAAAGTAACTTTCCAATATTATAGCTAGATGAATCACTACCCAGTAGATATTGGACTTGACTAAGGGATAAAGAGATCCCTATATACTAGAGTTATATGTTCAGAGAGGGGCTAAGTATAGTATGTTTTTATGGGGTAAGTGGTAGACTATGTCTCCAATAATTGAGATTATGAAAAGTTAGTATCCCACAAGAATTTAGTAGTAGTCAGTGGTAGTTGCTCTTCAATGTTAGTACAGGAAGAGTAAGAGTTATGATGATCAGTTATTGAGCTAAAGAGTTGAATAAGACCCACTCTCGAGTGAATAAAGAGGGTAAAACATAGTTCAAGTCAGAAAAGGCAAGGGTCAGAAAAAGAAATGAGAGATTGGGATGATTGAGAATAACAACCCTTTTAAAAAGAGCTATGACCTCAGTAAGTGATCAAATGTGAGACCTACCATAGAAAGAAATATAATGATGAACCATGGGATGTGATAGTGAGAAAACAAACAAAATTAAATAGTGGACTGAATATCTAAGTAAGTTAGGTAAGCAGATAAAGGTCTCTAATAGTAGTTCATAAACATAGAAAGGTAATAAGACTTTATTGAAAGCTATTAAGAGATGATAAGGGGGATTTAATACTAAGCAAGTTATCTCCTAAGGCATCTACAAGTAGGTCTACTAAGCAAGAACATCAACCCTTATGAATGGGTTAAGACTAATCAGATGCGAAATAGTAAGCTCTCCCAAGAAATAGCCCAGAGTATAAGAGTATATGCAATGCCAGAAACTACTTTCCCTTATGATAAGAGCAATTCAAATGTTTTATAGCAATAATATATATAAAAAGAATCAAATGTAGTAAACTAGTGACATAAATTCCCTAGCAAAAGAACTTAGCCTCTAAAAGGAGTACCTAAAGTCAGGAAAAAGGGAAAGAAAGGGCCGGTTAGTGAGACTATGAAAAGGTCAGATAAGGTTATACCTCTAAATTTTGAGGATGAAATTTATTTAAAGGGGGAGGAAATGTAACATCTAATTCCTCTATAAACGTGAGAAACGTAATGTCTAGTTTCTCTGTAAACATATATAATTCATTGGATACAAAAGAAAGTCCTCCAGATAGAATAATTTGAGGTCTAATAAAATTAGGGTAATAATTTAGGCCTCAAATAATGAGGATCCAAGGCTAGAGGTGACCTAAAAAAGGAGTCAGAATTACCAGACAAAATTTAACAAAGATGCAGTGGCATTTTTGTAATTTAGGGCACTTTTTGAAAAACTCATAGGAGGGATTTTTAAATGAGAAAAATGAGTTTCCTAGGGTTCTCAAAGGCCTTAAAAACCATAGGAGTTCTTAGAATAGTTTAAAAGCCTCCGGTTTACGTTTCAGAGCATTAGTTGACATAAACTTAGACCAATTTATTCGGGAAGGTTTTAAATCCAATTTGGATGAAACCAAAGGCATTTTTATGAATTAGAGAATCTAAATTTTATAATAAAAAAGATAGTTCTAAAAAAGGAGTTAAAATGAGCCTAAATGAAGCAAACAGGTGCATAGGGCAAAATAGTCATTTTAAAAAATTTTCAAAGAGGCTTTTTTAGTAAGATTACACCTCATCATCTTCTCTAAACTTTCATTTTCAAATTTTTAGAGATCTATGGCATGACACTAAAAGGGGGGAGAGAGAAGAAGTTTAAGCTTCCGTTTAGATAAGTAAACAGTCTCGTTTCATCCCGCGCTAGTTAGGAAAGTTGTTCCTCTCTCTAGGAGCTCTTTAGTGGTGATTTTTTTTCTTGAAAACTTGAAGATTCAGGTTTGACCTAAGTAAAAAAGGAACTCTTTTCAACAAATCAATTGGTGGAAACTAATCTACACGAAGAGAGCTCCGTTTTAAGGTAAGATTTCACTTGAAACACTTACAAAATCTTGTGTTTCTAAGCCATTTAAGCTTCAGTCTAAAGAGAGAAAGTGAGGAGGAGAGTTTTTCTTCATGTGTTCTTGATGGAACCAAGGGTTATGGAGTGTGAGGATTAAGAATATACAATTAGAATTGAAAAGGAAGCTTTAGAATGCAAGTTATAGAATTTAGGGATTTTGGTTGCACCTTGGCAAATATGAAGCTTTCTAATGATAATTTAACTTATCTAAAAGTATGAATTAGTTCTCAAGACATATAGGAAGCCTCACATATGCCATTTCCCTAAATGAAATGAAGCAAACTCCATGAATGCTCTAAGCCTCCATAATCTTGGCTTAACCCACTTCATGCACTTAGGGAGTGTTTTAATTTGTTTTAAGCCTATAATGGGACTAAATATGATAAAAGAACATTAGTGGAAGCCTTGAAAAGAATTTAGAAGTCATGTAATATGAGATGGAGGTGCAGGCTCCATAATGTGATATTATGAAGCAACTTATAGTTAGGTTCCTTAAAATGAATGTGTGATGACTCTAAGGAGTCTAAAGGGAGTTAAGAGACCTAAAATGAATGAGAAATGGGAGCCAAGACCATGAACTCTAGTAGTTACTTCATAAGGTCTTGTATGGAAGCATAATAGAGCCATAGAACAAAGTAACTTCATATAGAGTGTGTATGATGCCAAGGCTTGTTTCCATGAGTGATTTATGTCTCTTTTAATGTGTCTAGGCCAAGAGAACTAAGGGCCACCTAATTGCAAGGCTTGGTTGAAAAAGGGGAAGAAGAATTTCAAGAGAAAATGTTGTGTTATTACTTCAAGGTAGCTCTTTAACCTTTCTTTCATTCATGGCTTGGATGTTTTTTTGTCCTTGAGTGCTTGTATGTGTGTTTGAGCCATGAGAAGTGTTTCTTGCCAATGCTTACATGTTATGGTACCATTATGTTTCTTGAAATATGATTATGATTGCATAATGGCTTGCATGGGTTTGGTTATGCCAAAAGTCCCTTAGTAAGGGTGAGATGAGCCAAAAGTCCCCAGAAATGGATGAGACAAAGCCAAAAGTCTCAAAAAGAGTGAGACTTAGTCAAAAGTCCCTTGAAAGTGGATGAGGCAAATCCAAAAGTCCCAAGAAAGATTGGTGAGGCTAGACCAATGCCCTTAAGAGCTTATATTTGTTATGTATGAGTTTATGTGACAAGGAAAATACCTTATACATATTCATTAGTTATTTGAATATCATGCATGCATTCTTTGACATGTTTTAGCAACCATTATGTATGTTTAAAAGGGTTAAGAGCTATCTAGATTTTTCGAATCTCACTCTTCCCCTACACATGTCTAACCATGTCTAGGTGAGCCAAGTAGACAAGGAAATAGAAGCCAACAAGCATGAAAAGCAAGATATTGACAAATGGATAGAGAAATGAGCTTTTTGTTTGTATTTTAATGTTAAACTATGTAACCATGAGATGTATCTATGATGTAGATCCTTGATCATGTTCTAATATATGTACAAATAGTGTATGTATCCATGTAAAAAGCTAAATGAATGAGAATGTAAGATTTTGCCACTCCTTTGCCATTGTGACTTGATGTTCTTGTGTATATATGTGGCAAGGTGAGATTGAGCTACATGGTGATTTGAATCATTTGGAAAGCTTTTATTTATGGCATTTATGCTTTTAAACTTACCCAAGTGGTTGTGGAAAGCAAAAAGGGCCGTTCGATGCCTTGAGATGCCATTTGAGACTTCAAAATTGACTAAATGGAGAGTTGAACCAAAGTATAACCAAATGAATGATTTTTTCCATAAAATTTGGCAAGAAAGTAGGTCTCATCTAGAGCTCTTCATAGAGTTAAAGAGAACTCAATTTGGAGCTCTAGAGAATTTACTATGATTTTCCAAAGTTGGCCAAATTATGCAGAAATAATATAGTTACTGTTCATTTGGTTAGTTTGCTTCTTTGTGTCACACATGGGATAAATGAAGTTCAATGCTCATAAAATTTTATAAGAATAAATTAGACATCATAATATTTGCATGGCCACCAAGATCATTTCATTTAGAGTTCTATAGAGGGCGATATGAAGTTTTGAAGTTGCATGATAGTACCAGTAATGTAGCCTGACCTTTGTTACTATTCCATTGATTTTTAATGGCTTAAGCATACTCCATTGGTTTGGACTTATTTGTAGTCAAAAGTAGACATCTACAGCTTTCCAGAATGGTATGGTTTACTTGATTTCAATTTTTTTAGAATTAGTTATGAATTTCTAAAATTTGTATCAAAAAACTAAAATTGGAACCCGAGAGCAAACCATGAGCTTTGTGTGATGTAGCTTCAAAACTGAAATGAATGAGGTCAATTATAATGTGTATGACTTGTATGCATGTGTTATGACTAGAAATTGATGTTAATGAGTTTATAAGATTCATGGAGTATAAAATGAGGAATTGGGATCTTACGTAACACAATTAATTCCATTAATTTAATGCCTTTTCCATGGGAAATGTTGGCTTCTTTATATGATTATGCTCCAATCCATATGAAATGCATTGAGATGGATAATGAGACTATGGTAAAATAACTAAGAGGTCAAGGTATTACATTTATTGGTATTAGAGCAAAGTTCCAAGCCTTTTAGAGATGTTTATGACTAGAGGATGTGGCGATAAGGCTATGTAAAGGCTTGTATAGTTATAAAAAGCCTTGTAGGAGACATTTTTTGGTGTCTAAAAGTGGCGTATGTCTACAATTATGCTAAGCGAGTTGAGGAGTAGTGATAGTGTAGGTAGCAAACATTAGGAAAGGTTGGCCTTTAGAATTGGTACAATAGAGTTAAGTGATCCTACGGCTGGAGCTTTATGAGTTATGGTAGCTCACCAAAATCAGTGGTAAGTCGTGCGTATGAGCAGCAAGAGATTTTTATGTAGCTATTAGAAAGGCTTACTTAGAGAGACTATAAGAGGCCTAATCCTCCCTAGTTACCACACCCACACCATTCCGAAATATTTTGCCCAATGTAGAGTTAGACATTGATTTAGTATAACATGAGATGAAACTACTGCTATACAGGGTCAGCTCAGAAGGGAAATGAGAAGGAGAGTTATTTCCCCTAGCCATGACACCTAAATGTCTAGATGAATTGGAAAGATTATAAATTTATTCCCTCAAGCCTGAGGCCAGAGTCTATAGGCAACACTCCATAGAGCCCTAACAGCCTAAGTGTACCGTTTGGCTATATATGAATAATGTAAGGGGTAGAACCCTTTAGCCTTAATAAAAGGGTTGAACACATAGTCAAAAAGGAAGTACCAGTGATGATGGAGTGTATTGCCATATGGAAGGCCTTGTTGGTCATATTTAGATTGATATGAGAAATGAACTGTTAGGGGGTCAAACAGAGCCCAGAGAATAAGACCCTTAATGTGAGCATGATGAAAGAGAGATAAATGACCCACTAGCAGATGCCGAGAATAATTAAATAATATATGAGTAACGGGCTTAGTACATGAATCTAAGAAAGAGACTAGCCTAGCTTATGAATAAGCTTGAGAATGTTTAAGATTCAGTAGCATCTAGAGCTAGCCTGTTAGACACGAGAGTAGAAAGGTTGTTGAGACCCACCCACAAGGCATTGGCTCCTACCTAGAATGCTATTCTATATGTTAGTGAACGATGAGCTTTCACTGTGAGCCTATGAAAAGCATGCTACGGGTATATGTGTAAAGGAAGGATACATCTGTGTAAAGGAACGTGTCATACCCCCATATATTATATGTTATTAGTCATCGTTATACACATTGGCAGGAAAATCCCGTTGACAAGGTTTCAAAATTTACATTGCAAAATGCAAGACCTTGTTGACAAGATCCTGGATCTTGGTGACAAGATGTCCTCATAGCTATTGAATCAACATAATTTAGTGCTGATAGCATTAAGAATGTAATGAGTTTATGAGGAGGGTATATCTCTAGTATGATACCCTAAAACAAAAATGAGATGTAACCTAGTTAGTGGTCACTAACTCTCCAAGAGGTAAATCTCTGATTTAGTAATTTTAGAAATATGAGAAAGTGAGGAGACATTGAGAGAGAAATACCTAGAAAGGGGTACCCTCACTTTAATAGTGATTAAAGGAGAGTTAATCAAATAGGTGTAGTGAAAGTAGCTAGATAAGAGTTTAGCACTTAGTCAGATGAGCTTCCCTAGCATGAGATTCGTATAATGTGAAAGTTCACGAGTAGTAGGAGTACTAAAAGGATCATGGAGTTACTGGTAAAATAGATTCAGGACATTGAGAAGATGTGAGACCTAAATCGGGTTAGTGCAGCCCTAGAATTAGTAAAATTTGCTCCTAAAGGCAGAAGCAGGAAGTCTAAGCTAAAAGAGAGTACACCTAGCTCCTAATTAGAATGTAGAGGGGAGTAGGGTTACCGCAAGTAATAAATGCCTTAGCACTTCCAAGGAAGCTAAAGAAAATTAAAAGCCACCTAAGAAGGTGAACTCCAAGATTATGTAAAGTAGTAAGGTAAGCCACGAGCTTTAAAGAGAGCAAACTCTAGGGTTCATAGGAAATAATTCCTTGTAGAGGAATGGTTTAGTTAAGAATAAAGCAAGAGAATAAGAGGGATTAGACTCTTCTCCCACTTTATAGAAAGTAAGTAAGTAAAAGTGAACTCAGGAGGAATAAACATGCTCTTGAGCATAGAAAAAGTGTGTGATGACATAAGAATCAAGGACATAATGGAAAAAAATAGATAAACAAAGAATATGAATAAGTGCATTAGCAAGCACCGTTGTCTTTGGTATAAATGTCAATAAAGTATGGTGTGATGCCTAAAATAGAGATAATTGGGCAATATTAATGACCTCGAGGTGATAAAGTAATTGATGTAAGAAATTAGAGAAAGAGTTCCTCCACCCCAAATATCATTTGAAATAAAGAGAAATAAAGCATGAAAACAGGAGGGTACTTTAGATTGTTGGAGAACTCATAATATACTGGTAATAGTGGCTTGAGCTCAGTCATGATGCACCTATGTATTAGTGATTGATGCTATGGTTTACTTGCTTACATGATATTGAGTCTGGCCAACTTTGTAGTAATGTAACTTGAGTGTATAGCAAATAATGGCATCAACCATAAAGAGTGTCCCAATAATCGAAGAGTATCCTAGTTAGTTAAATCAAGAGATAAGCTAAAGAAAGAGACATAAGGGGTTCCAGTAATATCATAATGATAAGAAAAATATGCAGAAAGGAATATCAGTAAAGAACAATTATACAAAAGGGAACGTGCTAACAGTATTAGAATGTTAAAAGTCAGAGTCCCTTATGATATGACCAAATGAAGTGCAAAGGGACCAGCCTATGATTTCTATCCTGCAAGAGATGTTAGACATACTTGATGTATGTGATGCCCTGTGTAACGACCCTAACTTCTAGTCATAGTAATTAAGCTTACATACACAATTATTAATCATAAATCAAGGTCTAGAACCATTTCAATTAATCAATTTAGGAAAATATAGGAAAAATTGAACCTTGATGTTATTGGAGTTATGAACCAAATAATCATAACTATTTATGCATATAAGTGAATCTAATCCTCATTCAGAAGCCTTTAATTCATTTATCCATAAATTCCAACTCACAAAAACCTCTTACAAGTGTTTCTAAATCATCTTTTAGCATTACCATAGAAAAAATCAAGGTTTCAAGGCTAAAAGTAGGAGTTTGAGAACCTTCGCCGTGACTTGAAATCTTCCCAACAGTTAAGTTGGCTACTGGGCTAAAAAAAACCAAATTTCATATCTTGCACAGGGGCCTAAGATTTTTGTGCCGTGGCAAAGTTACTCTCTGGTTCAACTTCTCACATTTCCACAAATATCACTGCACTGTCCTATGTGGCGCCACGGTGAAAACATCCCCTGGAGCTACTATATAAAATTTCATGATTTGCACCACAATGGGTTATGCTTGCATCACAGTGAAACTAGCGACTATAACCTTATCACCTGTTTTTCCTCAACTTGTGCTACGGCTAAACATTTTGTGCCATGGCGAGATTGCTCTTTGTTACCTTCCTTGAGTAACTTATTCATTTTGCGCCGTGATGACACATCTCGTGTAATGACCCTAACTTCTAATCATGGTAATTAAGCTTAAACATGTGATTGATAGTCATAAATCAAGGTCTAACACCATTTAAATTAATCAATCTAGGAAAAAGTGAGAAAATTTGAATCTTAATGTTATTAGAATCATTAACCAAATATTTACAAGTATTCATACATATGAGTGAAACCAATCTCCAATTAAAAGCCTTTAAATCTACTACCTATTGATTTTCAACTCTTAAGAATCCCTTACAAATGCTTCTAAGTCATCTCTTGATGTTGCCATAGGAAAAACCAAGATTTCTAGGTTAATATAAGAGTTTCAAGACCTTTGCCGCAGCTAAATACTTTCGTGCCATGGCCAAATGCTCTTAGGTTCACTTCTTATAGCTTCACAGATTTCGTCATGGCGAGTTGGAGCTTTGCCACAGTGAGCTTATATGGTGCCGCGGTGAGGGGACCTCCTAGAGCTTACTTCACTCACCTCTCACTATTGGTTGTAGCTAATTCCCATATTCGTCATGGCAAATTCCTCTCTGGAACACTCGACACATTTTCACAAAGTTATCTATAGTGAATTACTCTCTGGATGACTTCTAGTTTGGCCTCTCAAACTTTCGCAAAGTTTGCCTCGATGAATTACTCTCTAGATGACTTCCAATTTAGCCTTTCACATTTTGCCAAGGCAAATTGTTGCCATAGGAAAAACTAAGATTTCAAGGTTAATATAAGAGTTTCAGGACCTTTGCCGCGGCTAAATACTTTTGCGCCGTGGCCAAATGCTTTTGGGTTCACTTCTTACAACTTCACAGATTTCATCACGGCAAGTTGAAACTTTGCCACAGTGAGCCTATATGGTGCCGCGGTGAGGGGACCTCCTAGAGTCTATCTCACTCGCCTCTCACTATTGGCTGTGGCCAATTCCCATGTTCGCCACGGCAAATTCCTCTCTGGAACACTCGACACATTTTTCACAAAGTTCGCCATGGTGAATTGCTCTCTGGACGACTTCCAGTTTGCCCTCTCACATTTTTGCAAAGTTCACCGCAGTGAATTGCTCTCTAGATGACTTTCAGTTTAACCTTTCACATCTATTGGTAGTGGCTAAGAGTATTTTGGTTGAGGTGAAACACCCTTTAGTCTTACAACTTCAAAATTTTGTCTTATACACTCCAACACTCCTTCTAGAGACACCATAGGGACACTTTACTTTAATTTATAGGGCTCTAATAGCTTTTATTTGCCTAATTTACCTAACTTATCTATCATTACTAGTCCAAGCCTTAAATGTTAATTTCTACTCCTCCAACTACCCTATATCAGCAAGTTCATAGAGTAATAACAGCAAGAATTCATGAACTATCAACAATTATCATTCAACACATATTCCATTAGAGATTCCATACATCACTGGTTCATATCAACATCTAATGTATCACATGATTACATTTCCAATAGTAGACCATATTATAAATTCAACAAAGTTTATACATCAAAGGTTATAAGTTCATACATCTAATACCAAGTTAAGATGAGGCCTAACTCCTCAATAGATATATTCTAAATAACCAAACTATAAACAACTACACTTGGCAATATGATTACATGATGATGCTATAAAAAAATAACAAAATTTGTATCTACTCTACTCCTATCAACCCAAGTGTAGCCTCTTTCACACATGGCTAGAGTGTAACATCTCTTCTAATACGCTTCTTTATTTTATATATTTGTGAGGAATTCCTTATTTGAGTTTACTTAATTTTTTCTATTTTAATTATTCCTTTATAATAAAATCTAATTAATGGCATAGCGAAATATGAAAATAATAGAAATACACTATAATTCATACCAACTAATCTAAGAGTTCCCTCATAGGGGAATGAGATCATACAGGTCACATCACATCAAAAAGGGGATTTATCCTATAATCATTCAAAAAGAGAATTCCCAGATAACAAAAAGACCAAAAAGGTCAGTTCCCTATGTTCACAAAAGGGTCAGTGTCAGTGACTGGACCTCTGTTCATGCAAATGGAGGAGTAGGAGGGTCAATGCCACCCACCAGGAATGTGTGGGACTCTCTCTTGGGGACATAAAATACATTGGTATAATACAAACAACGTCATCACATGATATGATATATATATTATGGATGACGAAGACCCATCCTTAGAGTGGGAACTGGATCCACTCCGCCTGGAGTTCTAGGGTCACTTGATAAATCGGCATCTAAGAAAAGTATAAACCACAATAGAGTGAGAAATAATTTTCTCAGTAACATAAACAGGATTAATACCACATAATATCCATGAAGAAGAGTCAAATACTTTTAACAGACAACAAGCAATATAATGGCAAGACAATAATTTTATTAAACAATATAAACGGAGATATATATTTGTTAGCAATGTCTAATGCGAATATGAAATAGCAAAGTGAACAGACATATTACATCTAAAGATAGGACATGAATAAAATACAAGAATTGTCTCAACATAATTGATATTCAGCAGTTGCAAGATATTCAAGAGATTTCTACATGCATAGAATAGAGAAGATATCACAAACAATATTTATTCTCTCTTGACCATTAGGCCTTGGAGACCGCTAGGTCCAACACTCAGACCGTGTCACATTGGCTTTGGCAAGTTCAAGCCCAGCTCATGTTGCACTGCCATGACATAATAGGCTCACCCTTGCTTCCTTTACAGAGACGTCCCTCAGTGGGTACCCAAGGAAAGTCATACAAAATACCACAATAATATGTCATCCAAGCCATCATTTGATTAAGGCATGATAGGTATATTTAGGAAAGAACTGCCTTGCACAACTCTGTGCATCAATAATCTTGGTAGCATGACTATATACTGGAGTCTAAAAATTAGTGGTTTAGATATTTTTAAGTATCTTTGAGATTAGACATCCAACACAATAATAGCTACCCAATGATCAACTCTGGCACATACATAGGGCTCACCTCCTGGCCACCCTATATATTAACCAGTTCTTTACCAAATAACCCATACTCATATAATCAGTAGTACACAACATATTATTCATATTAAGAAATTAGACAGTGTATCAACACAGCAACCAGTGTAATTCCAGAACATATGTTTTCACATATTCCATTCTTGATATAACGCTACGTAAATTTCCAACTATCACAAATGAGCTTCAAAATTTACAAAATAAATATTAGCATAATCCAGATAGCATGTAGAACATATTAGGCCACAACAATTATCCAAAACATATCAAACAACATCAGGGAAAATTCAAGAACTTCTTGGTCAACACTTTTCCTCAAGAATTTGGCTTTTTATATAATGATCCATAAATTACTAAAATTTCACCATAGGCCTTATTTTTTTATGTAGATTAACCAAATTTAGTTGGATTTAAGAAAACTCTTCCCTAAGTATATGTATATGTGATTTTGCTTCATTTTCATGTCACCAAATAGCCACACATACATATTCAAGGATGATAAACAAAAGCCCTCAATCAATTTTTAGAGATTTCATATGTATTTTACAATTTTCTCAAGTTAAAATTCTAGGGTTCCTTGCCAATTTCTTCATAAAAATCAAAGTTATATTAATCTTCCTCTTCCTTAGGCTTTCTTCCATCACTTCCCCCTTTATTTTCTCTTCAATTTCTCCCATGGCATCTTGAAATACAAAGCTTCTTGATTTGTAGAAAAGTTGCTAAGAATAGGAATTTCTTGAATCACATGAATCCATAAGCCATATATATGATTTCTCTATCTTTTTTCCATCTTTTCTTAGCTAGAATTCATGGAAACAACAAAATTTCCCATCCCCTCTTTCCATGGACGAAAATTAAAGAAAAATAAAAGATAAAATTCTTGGAGAAAAATAGAAGAAAAACAAAGAAGAAGAAAGTCTATCTATGTTACCTTAGTTCCACAGTGTTTGATTTTCCTGGCGGCTTTTCTTTCTTTCTTCCTTTTCTCTTTTCTTCTTCCTTAGGCCGAGCTCCCTCTCTTTCTCCTTCTCTTTGTCTTGGTCGAATTTGATATGTGTATTTTGTGTGTGAGAATGGCATGAAAGTGTATGTGTGGTTCATATATATATTAGTTATGAATGGTTAAGATTTAATTAACTTGAAGGTGGAAGATCTTGGCCTTTAGATTACATGAATGGTCAAGATTTAACCTTGAAATAAGAGATAAAATGTAGGCCTTAGTATTAGATCAAAGGTTATGATTTGATCTTGAAAAGGTGAAGAAATCTAAGTCATTAGATTGTATCAACGATTTAGATCGCGTCACGTTTTACGGACGAATATTAACTGTTGGATTACCCTGGTTACTTTTTCATAATGTGTGAGGATAAAATTGCATTCAATGCCGCTTAAGTCAGCACCTATGTCATGCTGATGTCAGTGGTAACTTTTTCGTAATGTGTGAGATTCTAAGATTTGCTGACATAAGTTTGTGCAATCACTTTGTAGTTCGTGCAGGTTCCAGAATTCTCTTCAAACTTTCAGCTTCTTCTTTACACATGGAACCACATCATCTCTCTCCTTTCTACATGACACCACATCAGTACCTTCCCAGCTTCCTGGTGCCACGTCAGCTTTTCCCCAGTTAGACTTACAAAATTGCCACTATTTTTCTAGGTTTTCCATAATATCTTATTTAATATGTATTTTCTAAGTTATCCGCTATATTTGAATATTATTTAGCCCTATGTAGGTCCCATTTCATGTTTCCAATCATATATTTAAATATTATTCATTCCCCTAATATTTTATTATTTTAGGGTCCAAATGACCATTTTGCCCCTAATAGTAACGTGACAGACAAGCACTTCTGTTCGTTTTTCGCTTATATCTTCTCCTTAACTCCATATTTCTAGATTCTGTCACCACTACCTGGTAGAATTTTTTACATAGAATTTCCTAAGACAATTAACATGGGTTTAGGGTTTTAGTTTATCTCTATATAAGCTTATAATCGTTTCAGACCCTAACGAATTCAGAATTTCATGCAATGAATTTTATAATTTTCTACGCATTATTCCCTATCTATTGATATATATATATATTAGACTAGTTCTGAATTTCCTTTTCTTCTAGAAAAATTATCAAAGTTTGTCCAGGTGACAAATGACAATTTTTCCCCCAGGCCCCCTAGACCTCCCTAAAATCTCAAAAATTCCTCTGGGTCCTATTCAGCTTATACTTCTCATATACGAAGCTATTTTGTTCAAATTATTTTTATTAAAACTTAATAAATTCATTACATAAAATACTAAATAATTAAAAAATCCTAATTCTAGGGATATTACATAGAGCTCATGGATTTTCATCCATTTGCTTTCCCTTATCCTTACCCAAAGGACCTTCACTTGAAAGTATGATCCCATGAAATAGAGTGAGATGCAAATTTCAATAACCAAAGGCAAATTTTATTCATATATTCCCATTTAATTAACATATATGCATTAATTAAAATGAGCATCAAAATCATATCAGTCATATCAGCAAGTGAAATGATTAGGCTACTATGATTACCATCCCATACTAATAATTATATTTCCACATGTTAAAGGCCAATAACACCAGGAGAGGCCCGTCCACAGCACCCACTCCCCCAATGACTACAACCAGGGCTCAGTATATCTCGGGTCTGATTATAACCCAGTGCTTGATCAAAGCACATGCATGGGTGGCAGCTGCACCACAGCTCCACCATGGATTCACAAGGTTCAAATACAATACAATAGATAGCCAATCAATTCATTTAACATTTCAAATCTTTCATGTGTAGTAAATATAAAATTAAAGCATATATATGCATAGAATTACAAAGTCCCTGGTTACCTTACTTGCGGACAATTTTCTAGAGAACCAATAACAATGCTACCTCAGTCCAGCTATTACAAGAGAAAATTCTTATTGAATGTTTCCTCCACCAGAAACTTCAATGTATCACCCTAAATCCGAATATCCCTCCTAGCCTCTACCTCCAAAAATCCTCTAAGAAAATACCAAACAAACATATTTCAGATTTTGGGCATGGTGAAAATGCTCCAAATGAGAATCCAATCAGGTCAAATTGAAGAGAAAGAGCAGATAATTAAGTTATATAACTATTACCTTAGCTGATTTTGAGCCTAGAAGTAAGAAATGGTGGATTTCTTGCTTATAACCCTAGCCTCCCTCTTAAGGTGCAAAAATGCTTCTTATGTTTATGTTTTGTGTTTCAACAGAATAGTAGGAGAGGGCTACATGTGTTTAGGGTTTTAGTTAAGTTTAAGTTGGGTCTCAAATGGGTTAAAGGCTGACCCAAAGGTCCAATTCCAATTAGGTTCAGATTTTATGCTTGTTGGGCCAGATTTCATTAGTTGGGCTGCAGAATTTTGATTGGGTTAAGCTAAGTTTTAAGAGCTCATTTGATTTGGGTATGTATGAGGGTTGTTGGGCCAATTATAAGAACTTATATAAGTTAGGTCTTAGGCCTCTATCTCACTAAATTAGATTAGGCCATCACTAGGTGCTTTCTCTTGGGCCAAGTCTCACATTAAAAGGTTAGGTCTACACTTAAAATCATTAGGCCTCCATTAGTCCCTAACCATAGCCTACTTAATTTAATTTGGGCTTAGATGAAGTTTCTAACCCAATTAAATCTCAAACCCATATTATTAATTTACTTTTCTCTAGATTTTCATTCATATGGTTTGCCCAATTATTCCCTAATAATTATTTTTAATTATGTCTAATTCATGATTAATACCTTAATTAATTTTGGGGTGTTACATCTTGCGTCACGAAGCTCCTCACCTTTGCTTGACTCCTAGTCATGGTGAGCTGTTATTGGCTGCGATGTGATACCCTTTTGCACCAATTCTCCCTAAATTTCATCCCATATACTCTAACCCTCCCTCTAGTAGCACTTTAAGGCCACTCTACGTTAATTTATGAGACTCTAATGGCTTTCATCTCCCTGGTTTACCTAACTTACTTATCATTACAAATTCAAGATTTAAGTGTTAATTCCCACTTATCCAACTACCCTATATCAGGAAGTTCATGGATTAATGATAGCAAGGGATTCATAAACTACCAACATTATCATTCAAATATATTTTCCAATAGAGGTTCCATGCATCACTAGTGTAAGTCAACATCTAATATATCATATGATTACAGTTCCTATGCTTGGCAATACATGATGCAAAGTGGCATATTACAACACAATAAATAATGCTAGAATACTTACTATACAATCTGTTTAAAGAAGGCATTTAAGCCTATACTTTACTAAATCATCATGATAAGCTCCTATTAACTTCTTCTTGCTATTAAGGGGCTCGATCCCTAAAAATGTTAGCCTACAATCGGGGTAAGATATACAATCTCAGTAATAAGAGGCAAATTCCGCATATATGTACAGATTAATTGACATAATATATTTTCATATCATTAAATACCACAATCATAAATTCAATTAGCAAATAAACTAGTTGAGCTATTACTGTCCCATACCAATGATCACATATATATGTTAATGGCCAATAACACTGGAAGTGGTTTGTCCACAACACCAACTCCCTAAGAAGCACAACTTGGGCTCAGTGCATTTAGAGTCTGATCACAACCCAATACCTGATTGAAGCATATACATGGGTGGCAGCCGCACCATAGCTCTACCATAGACTCACGAGATCCAATCATAATAACAATTCAAGTAGTCAACCAATCTTTAGCATTTCAAAATCAAGCATGTATAGCAAATATTAGATTAATATAAGCATATATATGGAATTAGGAAAATAATCCCGGTTACCTCAATGAAGCTAATTACTCTTCCTCTAGCTACCATTATGATTCAGAGCACATCAGGCCTAACATAAGCATAACCATCATCATTTAAGTATCATTAGTAAGGAATTTCTCTATCCACAGATTAATCTTAACAAGAATTCATTGAGAACTTCTTACCTAAGCTTTCTAGTCTATTACACCAATTCAAGGTCAAGACATCAAAGCTCACAATGGTTCACTCCCCACACCTCCATTTTTGTACATGTACAAGCCATGCACTAAAAGTTAATCCAAAAGCTACAATTTCAGCATATACACTTCACAAGAGAAGGAGAAACACTTATCCATACACCTAAGAGGTCATGTGGATTGGGTTAAGCTTCAACTACTAAAAACACACCATAAAACATTCTAAAATTTGGGTTTGAGTTATCCAACCTAGAAACTTTAGTGTTTCATCTTCATTTCCTTGCAATTTCGCACAATAATAGAACTCATTATGAAAATCAATGCTTGGGGACATTTTCTAGCAAAATAATGCATATAATAGAAGGGAAATACTTACCTAATCACCCCTTAAACTTTTAACTTTGAAAATCTTGCAAGGATTCACCTAAACACCAAATTTTAAATTTGAGAAAGAGATGAAAATTATAATGATCCTAATGTCTAATCCTAGTAATTAAACTTAAATACGCGAATATCAACCATAAATTAAGGTTTAAGGTCATCATGATTGATTACATTAAGAAAAAGGGGAGAAAATTTGAACCTTGATGCTATTAAGGTCATTACCAATTAATCACAACCATTCAAGCACATGAGTGAATCAAATTACCCAAGTAAAGCCTCTAAATCTATTATCTATTAATCTCAAATCTCAAGAATGCCATACGAGTGTTTCTAAATCATCTCTTAACATTACCATAGGAAGAACCAAGGTTTTCTAGGTTGATAGATGAATTTAAGAACCTTAGCCATGGCTAAATGCTTTCGCGCCATGGCCAATTGCCCTCTGTAACACCCCAAAATTAATTAAGGTGTTAATAATGTGTTTGGACTAATTTAAGAATAATTATTATGGAATAATTGGGTAAGCAATATGAACGAGAATTTATAGAGAGATAATATAGGTTCAAGATTTCATTTGGGTTAAAGCTTAATTTGGGCCCAAGATCAATTTAAATAAGCCATGGGTAAGGATTTATGGAGGCCCAATGATTTTAAGTGCAAGCCTAACTCCTTATCATGAGATTTGAGCCAAGAGAGATCACCTAATAATAGCCCAATTTGATTTAGTGGAATGGAGGCCCAAGACCCAATTTACATGAGCCCTTATAGATAACCCAATACACATTATGCAGACCCAAGTTAGATTGACTCTTGGAACTTGGCCTAACCCATCATATTTTTGCAGCCCAACTTATGAAATAAGGCCCAACAAGTATACAAAATCTGAACCCACAAAGAATTGGGCCATTGGGTCAACACATCCCACTTCTAGCTTTAAATTTTCTGCAGCCCACTTGAAATAATGAGCCTAATTGGACCTTGGGCTGATGGGTCAACCCACAACCCACTTGAGACCCAACACAAATACAACTAAACCCTAACTCTTTAGCCCCCCCTTCATTTGCTGAAACTTAAGAGAGGAAATTCGGAGGTTCAAGGGAGGCTAGGGTTCTACCAACATGGAGGCTCCATTTTTTACTCTTAGAGGATGATTTAGCCAAGGTGAGTTATATATAACTTGACCCTCTTATCCTCCTCTTCATTTTGGTCCGATTAATTTCTGGGTTTGAGTATTTTCATCTCCTTCCCAAACTTGAAATTTGGTATTGGGTGATTCCTTGCAAGATTTTCGGACTTGGAGGTTAGAGAGAGGATTAGGTAAGCTTTTCCCTTCCATTTTGTGTATCACATTGCTGGAAAATGCTCCTGAGGATGTATTATCATAATGGGTTCTGTTATTGTGTGAAATTACAAGGAGATAATGGTGGAAAACCTAATTTTCTGGGCTTGATGATTGAAATGCGAATTTTGGTGAGCCTATGGTGGATTTTCGGAGGTGAGGCTATGGCTGTTGTTAAGTGAGTATATCCTTCCTATTTTGATGCATTTTCTGTTAGTTTGAGACCCCTATAGTTGACCTATGATATGGGCTTTAGTTTCATGTGAAATTACCCAGAAATTGGAATGAACTATGGCAATTTTTGGTGTGGGAAAGTTGGAATCCGAAATTAAATTCCTTGGTAATTAGGTGAGTAACCTCTAGGCTATCATTAGTAGTTCAACTCTTTGGATATTTGATTATGATTAGAAATGATGATAATTATGCTTGTTATAGGTTTGGTGTGCATATGGATTTTTATGGTAGCTAGGGGAAGAGTAATTGGCTTCATTGAGGTAACTGGGGTTATTCTTCACTTCCATGTATATGTTCATGTTGATCTAATATTGTTTGCACATATATGGTTTTGAAATGCTAAATGATTGGTTGACTACTTGAATTGTTATTGTGATTGGACCTTGTGAGTTCATGGTGGAGCTGTGGTGCGGTTGTCACCTGTGCATGTGCTTTGATCGGGCACTGGGTTGTGATCAGACCCTAGATGCACTGAGCCCTGGTTATGCTCATTATGGAGTAGGTGCCGTGGACGGACCTCTCCTGGTGTTATTGGCCATTAACATGTTGTGTATGACTGCTGGTATAGGACAGTAGTTCTTTGTAGTCAACTAGTTCATTTGCAAATTGAATCGATGATTCTGGTATTGATGACATGAAATTGCATTGGATTGATTAACTTGTACATGTATATATGGAATCTTCCCTTTTGTTACTGAGATTATATATCTCACCCCGTTGTGGGCTAACATTTTCAGGGACTGGACCTCTTAGTGGCAAGAAGAAAATTAATGGGAGTTGCTAAATGGTTTGGTAGCACATCGGTTTAGGAGCTTTGATAAAATGTATTGTAACTAAATTGCTAGTTTTGTATCATTGCTGCATTGTATCATGAGTTGCCAAGCATAGGGATTGTATATGTAAATTGAGTATCATGGAGTTGAACATTTTGATTGTAATTGGCTAATAATGGATAAGTGATTCAAATTTTATATGAACATTAAGCATTGACCCCATACACCGTGCGACCAGAATACATTTGCTGTCATTAAATTATGGTTTTGTTGATGTGTGGTAGCTTGGTAAGTAGGAAATAATACTTAAAATCTTGAGATGGATAAGGGTAGATTAACTAGGTAAATCAAGTAGATAAATACCATTAGAGGTTCACAAATGGAGGGGGAGTGGTCCTAGAGTGTCCCTAAGATGAGAATTGGAGTGTAGGGGTCGAAATTTAGGTAATGTAGTCACAGGAGGGAGTCTCGCCGCTGCTAAATGAGAGACAGAGCCAAATGGCGCCGCGGCCTGATAAATCGCGCCGCGGCACAAAGTGGGAAAAATTGCCTAAAAGCTGACAGAATGAAAACGCGCCGAGGCGCAAAAATATTGCGCCGAGGCGGAGCTGACAGAATGGAAACCCGCTGAGGCACAAATATATTGCGCCGAGGCGAGAATCGTAGGGTTGAGAAAAGTAGTTCCAGGAAGCATTTCCGCTGCGGCGCCATGAAGGCTGGCCGCGGCACAAGTCCCCAAACTCCTACTTTGAGCCTAGAAACCTTAATTTTTTCAATGGTAATGGTAAGAAATGATATAGGAACACTTGTGGGAGGTTATTGGGTATTAAAACCGATAGAGGTTGAATCATCAACCCCTTATGGTAGTAGGATTCCTTTTAAGCAAATCTTATTTTGTTATGGTGGTATGGTGATGACCCTAACATCAAGGTTCAAATTTTTTTGTATTTTCACAATGTGATAAATTGTAACCACTCAAACCTTGATAATTAATTATTAATCGTATACTTAACCATATTTACAATGATGAGAAGGAAGGGTCGTCACACCCTCGGGTTCACTTCTTACATCTTCACTATCGTTGTGGTGAGTTAGAGCCTCGCTGTGGCAAGCCCATGTGGCACCATGGCTAGAGGACCTCTTGGAGCTTTCCTATCTCACCCTCGATATTGGCTGCAGCTAATTCTCCTTTACGCCAAGGTGAATTCCTTTCTGAAACGCCATAAAACTCGCCCCTTGACTCTTGTCAAGGAAAATTCCAGTTCGTGCTATTGCAAATTACTCTCTGTTACCTTCCTTGGGCAACTTCACCACTTTTTGCTGTGGCTCAGCCTATTTTGGCCACACAAAATCCCTCCTGTACTAAAAACTCCTAGAATTTCATCCTACACACTCTAATTCTCCCTTTAAGAACACTTTAGGCCATTTTCCCTCGATTTGTGAGACTCTAATGGCATTTATCTACTTGATTTTCCCAACTAATCTAACATTACCCATTTCAACATTTAAGTATTGATTCTTACTCATCAATCTATCATATATTAGCAACTACCATGTGATATTGATAAACAACTAGCTAAATCATTCAAATAGGAATCCCTATAGGGTACCATGCATTATTAGTCTAAATCATCATTTTAGTTAATACATGATTACATTTCCAAATAGTAAACCAAATCATTAGATCCATATGGTTCCATATCAGATGTTGTAAATTCATACATAAGATTCTAGAATGTACAAGGCCTAGGTCCCTAATAGGTACGTCATAAGTTATCAAATACAAAACTCTTACACTTGACAATCTGATTATATGATGATGCTATACAAATGAATAACAAAATTAGCATTTATCCTAAGTTAGGTCAATCCAAGTGCAGTTTTCCTACACATAGTTTCAGCTTATGGATGCTCATCCACTTGCTTACCCTTATCCTTACTAAAGGATCCTTTACCTAAAATAGTTAGCCCATAAAATAGGGTAAGATGAAAATCTCAATAACTAAAGACAAGTTCATCCATATATTCTAATTTAATTAACATATATGCATGAATTAAAATACGTATCAAAATTATATTAGTGATATCAGTAAATGAAATGATTAGGCTACTATGATTACCATCCCATACTAGCAATCACATTTCCACATGTTAAAGGCTAATAATATCGGGAGAGGCCCACCTATGGCACCCACTTCCTAATGAGCACAATCAGGGCTCAGTGCATCTGGGGTCTAATCATAACCTGGTATTCGATCGAAGTGCATGCACAGGTGGCAGTTGTATCATAGTTCCACCATGGACTCATAAGGTCTAAACACAATACAATAGATAGCTAATTAATTCATTTAGCATTTCAAATCTTTCATATGTAGCAAATATAAAATTAGAGCAGATATATACATGGAATTACATAATCCTTGGTTACCTTACTTGTGGATAATTTTTTGGAAATTCGACGATAATGCTATGTCAGCCTATGAACACAAAAATCAAACCATTACCATTCCCATTCATCAATCATGACAATAACCCAGTAGTCAAAGAATTAATCTATTGATAATTACCTAAGGGACACTTACCCAACCACCAAAAGATTAAATTTTAGATTTTACCTTCCCTAGACCAAAAACTTTAAAATATCACCCTATATTATGGTTATTTTCGCATAGAAATAGAGCCCATATCATAAGTCAGCCAATGGGGTCTCTAACTAGGAGAGAAATCATTAAAATGAGGAGTTTATACTTACCTAATAACACTTTTAGCCTTAACCTTCGAAATTTTACCATGAAAACACCAAACAATAAGTTTCAGATTTTGGGTATGGATGAAATGCTCTAAATAAAATATTAATTAGGTCAAATTGAAGAGAAAGATGAGAGGATTGAGTTATATAACAATTACTTTAATTGATTTTGAGCCTAGAAGTGAGAAATGGTAGATTTCTTGCTAAGAACCCTAACCTCCCTCTAAACTTCTGAAATTGTGTTGTGTGTTTTGTGTTTCTGCATAAGGGAGGGGAAAAGTTGAATATGTTTAGGGTTTTGGATGGGTTTGGACTGATCCAAAGGCCCAAATCAAAGTGGGTTCAGACTTTGAGTTGAGTTGGGCTAAGTCTCATGAGTTAGGCTGCAAAGTTGTAGTTAAGTTAGGCCAAATTTCAAGAGTTCATTTAGTTTGGGTCTGCATAACGAATGTTGGGCTAACTATAAGGGTTTATATAAGTAGGGTCTTGGGCCTCTACCTCACTAAACCTAATTGGGCTAATGCTAAGTGATATCTTTCTTGGGCCAAGTCTCACATTAAGAAGTTGGGTCTGTACCTATAATCATTGGGCCTCTATTAGTCTCTAACCATGACTTACTTAATTTAATTTAGACCTAGATGAAGTTTCTAAACTAGTTAAATCTTAAACCCATATTAATAATTTATTTCTCTCTAAATTCTCATTCATATGGTTTGCCTAATTATTCCATAATAATTATTTTTAATTATGTCTAAGCCATGATTAACACCTTAATTAATTTTAGGATGTTACAAAAATGCCCAAAACCAGAAACTAATTGGACCAAAAAGAAGAGAAGAATGAGGGGGACATATTTTATATAGATTACCTTGACTAAATTTTCCCCTAGAAGTGAGAAATGGTGGAAGAATGCAGAAAAACTCTAGCCTCTCTTCTCAAGTGTGAAAATGGCTTCCTTATTCTACAGAACATGAGGTTCTTAGCAGCCAAATAGGTGGGGAGAAGGTTTCTTAGGTTTTTAGTGAAGATGGGCTAGTCTAATGGGCTAGTCTAATGGGCCTATTATTCCAAGTGGGTTGGTGCTAGGTGAGATGGGTTGCAGAAACTCTTAGGGTTGGGGAGAGTGTGCTTATATAAAGGCCCAAAAATCCATTTAGGTTATAGTGAAAATTTATTAGGCCTTAAGTTGGAAGGTTTATGGTGGGTTTGGTCTATCTTAAGGGCCCATTTAGCCTGGGTCTGCACCATAACGAGTATCTAATGCATCTATCGTATAGCCAGTTGGCAATAAGCCTCAACTGGTTGACTATCTAGACTATGACCAGTAACCCAATTTCAGAAAAAGAAAGGCAAAATTCTAATCTTTTCATTAGAATCAACAACCCCAAGTCTCAAAATTAGTGTTACTGAAGTGTTATGAGATAGAATCTCACTATACGTTGTTATTCCCTAGGGCATATTTATTATGATATGTGATCTCCTAAATAAAATTCAAGAAACATTCATTTTTTTTAACAACCCACATCATTATTCCTCTACATTTCCTCTCTGAAGGTAAAGAGCAATAAAGCATGTTCACATAATTAGCTATTCTCATAAGCTAATACTATGCTAAGTATGTATCATGATTGCCAAGCTTCTGACCATAAAATTTAAATTAGAACAGTTTTTCTAAATTGTTTCTCTAATAACAAATGTAATGACCCTAACTTCTAATCATAGTAATTAAGCTTATAAACGCGATTATTAATCATAAATCAAGGTCCAAAACTATTTCAATTAATCAATTTAGGAAAATATAGGGAAAATTGAACCTTGATGTTATTAGAGTCATTAACCAAATAATCACAACTATTTATGCACATTAGTGAATCTAATCCTCATTCAGAAGTCTTTAATTCATTTATCTGTAAATTCCAACTCACAAAAACCTCTTACAAGTGTTTTTAAATCATCCCATAGTATTACCATAGGAAAAATTATGGTTTCTAGGCTAAAAGTAGGAGTTTGGGAACCTTTGTCGCGACTTGAGACCTTCTTGCTATGGCTAAGTTGGTACTAGGCTTAAAAAAACCAAAATTTGCATCTTGCACCGCAGCTTAAGATTTTTATGCCATAGCAAAGTTACTCTTTGGCTCAACTTCTCACATTTTTGTAAATCTTGTCATGGCTAGCTTATGTGGTGTCGTGGCAGAAAACACCCTTTGAAGCTACTATATAAAATTTCACGATTTGTGCCACGGTGGGTTATGCTTGCACTACAGCAAAACTAGTGACTGGAACCTCATCACCTATTTTTCCTTGACTTGAGCCACACCTATCATTTTGTGCTATGGCAAGGTTGCTGTCTATTATCTTCCCTAAGTAACTTATTCATTTTGCACCATGGCAGGACAACTCATGCCATGGCGCCCCTTGCCTCTACTTGACTCTTGGTTGTGGCGAGCTCTTCTTTCCTGTGATGTGATACCCTTCTGCACCAATTCTCCCTAAATTTTGTTTCATACACTCTAACCCTCCCTCTAGTAGCACTCCAAAGCCACTTTACCTTAATTTATGAGGCTTTAATGGCTTTCATCTAGGAAAAATTGCGTTTAAGGACCAAGAAATGACAAAATTTATTTTTAAGGACCATTACTACTAAGTTCAACTGATTGTTGCTAAACTCAGTGGTAATCATCCTAAAACAAGTGGCAACAGATCCTTAAGAATAAATTTCTTCACTTTTTGGTCATTTATTATAATTCTCCCTTTTCATCTACTTAGTTTACCTAACTTACTTATCATTACAAATTCAAGATTTAAGTGTTAATTCCTACTCATCCAGCTGTCCTATATCAGGAAGTTCATAGATTAATGATAACAAGGGATTCATAAACTGCCAACATTATCATTCAAATATATTTTCCATTAGAGGTTTTATGCTTCACTAGTGTAAGTCAACATCTAATATATCATATGATTACAGTTCCTATGCTTGGCAATACATGATGCAAAGTGATAATATTACAGCATAACAAATGATGCTAGAATACATACTGTACAATCCGTTTAAACAAGGCATTTAAGCCTATACTCTACTAACCGTTATGATAAACTCCCATTAACTTCTTCTTGCTATTAAGGGGTCTGGCCCCTGAAAATGTTAGCCCCATAATCAGGGTGAGATATACAATCTCAGTAACACAAGGCAAATTCCACATATATGTACAGATTAATTGATATAATGCATTTTCATAGGAAGAGGAGAATGAGGGGGACATGTTTTATATAGATTACCTTGGCCAAATCTTTCTCTAGAAGTGAAAAATGGTGGATGAATGCAGAAAAACCCTAGCCTCTCTTCTCAAGTGCAAAAATGGCTTCCTTATTCTACAAAACATGAGGTTCTTAGTAGCCAAATAGGTAGAGAGAAGGCTTTTTAGGGTTTTAGTGAATATGAGCTAGTTTAATGGGCACGTTATTCTAAGTGGGTTGGTGTTAGGTAAGATGGGCTGTAGAAACTCTTGGGGTTAGGGAGAGTGTGTTGATATAAAGGCCCAAAAATCCACTTAGGTTATAGTGGAAATTTATTAGGCCTTAAGTTAGAGGATTTATAATGGGTTTGGGCTATCGTAAGGGCCCATTTAGCTTAAGTTTGCACCACGTAATTGTTGGGCCATTTGGAAGTGGAATTTAGATCCTCTTTTGACTAAGATTGGGCTTCTACATTTAGTCTAAAACTCAATTAAGTTGTTTGTAGGGCTCAAAGTAAAACTCCATCCTTTTGATTAATTTTGCTAATTAATCCATGTTAACTTCTTAATCTCCATAATTAGTCTTAATTAATTTTGGGGTGTTACACTCTGGCGCAAAAGGCACTTGAAAGTAGAATAGGGGAGCAGTTAGAAATTGCAGGATGTAACACCATATATACTAAGTTCATCTCACATCATTACTAGGCTCATCTCCTTGGATTGCATAAGATTTTCAAGAAAAGCTATTAAAAATATTCCATTAAATTATGTTATGTCACAGATAAAATTTTCATTTCGTGTTCTGTGGGTGATATGGACTCATCCATTTCATTTTCATATTTAAATACATAAATACAACTCATAACAAGCTCAAGAAGTGGCCTAGAACTCAAGCATGGGAAGTGGATACATAAAAACAAGGTGCACAACCTCAAACTGAAATTCTAAGTTTCTGTCATGAATTTTGAAAAATCATAACTAAGTCTAGAAAAAGCAAAATCAAGCATACTTTACCATTCTGAAAAGATACAGATGTCTACTATATGTTAAAAATAAATCCAGGCCACAATAGAGGTTTCTAGCTATTAAAAATTGATGGAATAGTACTAGAGGTTGTTTGTTACTATTGGTACTATCCTTAAACTTCAAAAGTTGATGGAATAGTACCAGGGTTCTTGGCTTCACAATACTTAAACAAACCAAAGCAAGTACACAAAGTGTCATTTGAATACATAAAACAACATCATGGTGCCATGGCATATGAATACATGCTAAAATACTCTTTCATGGCTTAAAACATACATACACACATTCAAAGACAAGACAAACATTTATCCATGTATGAGAGAAAGAAGAGAGAGCTACCTTTGTTACAAATGTAAACTTTTCCTCTTGAATTGGACCTGTCTTCCTCGGCTACACACACACATAAGAAGGTGGAGCTTGTTTCTCTTGGCTTAGAAACATCATATGAAAGCCAATTATACTCTTAAACCAAATTCTAAAGCCATACATTCATTAGAAGAGCTAAGTAGTTCATATGACTCATTTATGGTTCTATAATACACTTAATGAAGTAACCTTATGAAAACATGATCTTTGCTCCATTATCTTCATTCATTTATGATTCTTAACTCCTTTTAAGTCTCTTGGAGTCATCACATAATCAAATTAAAAAGCTTAGCTAAGTGTTGCTTCTTTGAGTCATAATATGGAACCTATAGTACCATTTCACTATCCATGGCTTCTAAGATCTTTCCAAGGCTTCCTCTCATCCTCTTCAATCATATATAACTTAAACATAAGCTTGGAACAAATTAAAACTACCCCTAGATACTCTAACCTTTCTAGGCCGTGGCTATGGATCATGTGAGCACTAAGTGAGTTTACTTTGTTTTCTTGATGGAAGATATATATGAGGAGCCTTCTAGGGATGTCACGAGCTCATCCAAATACTCATTTAAGCCTAGGAATTATTGTATCAAATCATGTTTTTGGTAGAACACTTGAAACTCTAACTTTGCTATCTTGAAATCTAAAAGCTATTTGATTATTATTTTTTTTTTTTTGCATATTCTTGTTCTCCTTCCTCATTTTGCTAAGATTCACCCTTGGTTTAGCTAGAAATCTAACCCCTCTTGGCTGGTCTCACAAAGGACGAAACATGCACCATAGAAGGAATAAAGAGAATCAATTATAGGAATGACAAAATACCTTTTTTTCTTACTTTTTCTTCACTTGGTTGGCTTCCTTTCCTCAAACACGAAATTCCTCTCTCTGTTCTACCCTTTAAATAGAACTAAACTCCTCATTAAAACCATGGAAAGGAAGCCTGAGAGGAAAGGAATAAGTTTGGAAGAAGAAAGAGTATGAAAATCTATGAAATTCTTTACCTTTTTCTTGCTTTTTCTCCTCCTTTCTTCTCCTCCTTGGTATGCATAAGAGAGCTGGTCTTTCTCTGGTTTTTGGGCAGAACAAGTCATGCAAATAATGAGGAAAAGAAACATGAAACTTAAAAGAGGGTTCAAGAAGCTTGCACTTTTTTAAAAATTCTAATTTTGCCCTTTTATCTTGGCATTTTTATTTCAAATTCGTTTTAGCTCTTTTTTTAGAATCGTCTTTTCTATCATAAAATTTAGGTCCTCAATCTTATAAAATGCCTTTGGAATCACTCAATTTTAAGCTAAAACCTTTTTGAATGAATCAGTCAAAGTTTGGGCTCACTGCCATTGGAAAACCTCTACCGGAGATCATGAAAAGTTAGTATCCTACAAGAATTTAGCAGTAGTTAGTGGTAGTTGCTCTTCAACATTAGTATAGGAAGAGTAAGAGTTATGATGATCAGTTATTAAGTTGAAGAGTTGAATAAGACCCACTCTTGTGTGAATAAAGAGAGTAAAACACAGTTCAAGTTAGAAAAGGCAAGGGTCAGAGGAAGAAATGAAATTGGGATGATTGAGAATAACAACCCTTTTAAAAGGAGCTATGATCCCAGTAAGTGATCAAATATGAGGCCTAGATAGAAAGAAATATAATGATAAACCATGGGATGAGCTAGTGAGAAAACGAGCAAAATTAAATAGTGGACTAAGTATCTAAGTAAGTTAAGTAAGCAAACAAAGTTCTCTAATGGTGGTTCATGAACAGAGAAAGGTAATGAGACTTTATTGAAAGCCATTAAGAGATGATAAGGGAGATTTAATATTAAGTAAGTTATCTCTCAAGGCATCTACAAATAGGTCCACTAAACAAGAAAGTCAACCCCTATGAACGGGTTAAGGTAATCAGATGCGAAATAGTAAGCTCTCCCAGGAAATAGGCCAGAGTATAAGAGTATATGCAATGTCAGAAACTACTTTCCCTTTATGATAAGTGCAAGTCAAATGCTCTATAGCAATAATATAGAAAAAGAGAATCAAATGCAGTAAACTAGTGACATAAATTCCCTGGCAAAAGAACTTAGTCTCTAAAAGGTTTCTAGTGAACCTGAGAGCAACTTAGCCATGGTGGTAAGGTTTTCAAGTCGTGGCAAAGGTCTCCAAACTCTTACTTTTAGCCTAGAAATCTTGGTTTTTCCTATGGTAATGCTAAGGAATGATTAGAAACACTTGTAGAGGTTTTTGTGAGTTGGAATGAATGAATGAATGAATCAAAGGCTCCCTATTGATAATTAATTTCACTTGTGCATTCAAACACTTGTGGTTGTTTAGTTAATGACCCTAATGGTATCAAGGTTTAAATTTCTTTACTTTTTCCTAATGTAATTATTTGTAATAACTTCAACCTTGATTTATGATTATTAATCGCGTATTTAACATTAATTACCATGATTAGAATTTAGGGTTGTTACAAAGTATAGAGTTGGTATGAAACATAGTCATTTATAACTTTACACATACCCTATCTTACCCTATCATGACCATGGCTATCTTAAGCTTAGCTAGACTTTTTCTATTAGGCCTTAGGTGAACTATTGCATTCATTCCCGGTGCCCTTTTTATTCTTAGCAGAAGCCATCAAGTAACTCAAGCATATGATCATAATAATATAACTAACTCAAGAAAACATGAAAAGGATGTTATTAGTAGTAACCAAAACACACAATGCAATATAAAGCTTGAACATGTAATTATGCATCTACGAAAAAGAAAGAGTAAGCTACTTGGGACATGCTTAACTTAGAGTCAAAATCATTTTCTCAAATTTGGTCATCTTACTAGCTCTGATTTGATCTCACCAATTCTATGTGAAATGGTCCAACTAGCTTAGTCTAAAACATAAAATTAGGCAAGATTATGGTCAACCATTGTTCAACTAGTCTTAAATGATCAATATAAAGTGTTAGACATAGATTAAAGACACACTTCCTCACTCAAGTTTACTTGAAGCTCATTTTGGCTATAATCAATCTCAAACTTTGAAAAATTATAACTTGAGTTAGAGACCTCTAAATTTAGTAAACTTTGGCTTATTAGAAGGCTCTAAATAGGAACTTTCTATTTTAACAATTTTAAAGCAAAATAATTTCATTTGTCCCCTTAAATGCTTAAAAACCAGCTATGCTAAGGGCATAAAAATATGGTTTTGACAGTTTTTCAAGGCTAATGTTGGAAATTCATAACTTTGGCTAAGAATGTCCAAATTGGGTAAATTAGGACTTGTTGGAAAGCTTTTGATGTGCCTTACCTATTGTAAAATTTTAGATTTAAACTAGATTATTTAGTCTCTAAAACAAGTCAAAACTTAGGGATATCTGAAACCCAAAATTGATATAGATTTTCTTTAAAAATTTGGAAATTTATAAAATATTATATACTATTCCAAAAATTACAAACTATGTCTCATATGAAACTTTAAGATGTCTTCTAAATGCTTACCAAGTTTCAAGCCTAAGTTTTGTCCATTAAGGCCTCCATGGGTAGAGATACATTTTCAAACTCATTATAGGGCTGTTTTAGTAACTTATTATGCCAACTTGAGATTTCTATAGAGTTTCTTGTAAAACCCTAGTAAAACCTACATAGGTAAAGTTTTTATCACTTCACTAGCCTAGTAAAACCTATTGCTCAAAATGATCATTTCCTACTTAGGCACAATTGGGTTCTTATGCCTCTATTTACTGATTTGATCTTCTTGGCTTTCTAAACTTTAACTTTATATATGACTTATTTGGCTTTCAAAGAATATAATTAAGCTATAAAACACTAGCCAAAACTTAACTCTTATACATTGCTCAACAATGCTCGATATGTGACCCTAGATTTTGGCTTTTCAAAATGTGGCCAATTTGGTACAATTAATACTTCCATTTATCTTTATAATTCATATGTAGACTCTTTGAACCTTAAAATCATCAAAGAAACATCCTAAGTGCTTTATCTCATGAATGGCCAGAACTACACCTATGGTGTTCTATCTTGGAGTTTTCAATGATTCATGCTAAATGGGTGGTAGATTCATGATTCTCATGCCTTAAAACCTTTAAATACATCAAGAGGATATCAAGAAACATCAGCTCTAGGATTCTCTCTCTTATGGCTGAAGTTTTAAGTTATTGTTTTCCACGATTTCTTCAAGTTTTAGGCATGGTATCATATCTTGTTTTAGAGTACTCTTTACGTAGAATCTTTTCCTCTGAGTAGAATCTTGAAAGGAGCAATTTTCTAGCTTAGGGTAGATTTGAACTTCCTCTTATCATGAAGAAAAATGCACCCATTAGAAAAGCTCTCTTTGTGTAGAATAATCTTTATAATTGATGGAGGATGAATGGAGGTCATTTACTTACCCAAATTAGAGCTTAAAATCTATCATAGTATAATAGATTATCCACAAATTTCATGTCATATTTTTCATTTAACAATAATTAATGAAATTCACACTTTTGGCAACATAATTTATCGTTATTAAAAGCCTCAAATAATCCAATTGCACATAAATAAATATTATTATCATTTTATTCTCCAAATTCATGCTCAACAAGTTTGTTATGTTTAGAATATTAGAAAAAGATTTTTTAATTTTGTGGGTCGCTTCATATGCATAATTTCACCACTTTAACATATAATAGGGCCAAATTTTGAAAAATCATAATTTGAGTTACACAACTCCAATTTGCACAACTCAATAGGTCAAATTACATAATATTGCATATTACTATTTATAAATGGTTCTTATATCATATTCTCATACTTTTAAATGTGTTGGAATGATCATACGTCAAAATTTTCAAATACATAGCCATAGGTGCAAGAATATGTTTAAATATAAACTTCATTGTCAAAGTAGCTCTTTTTATGTTTTTTAATCATCATTTTTGCTTTCTTGAAAGCCACCTAGACATAGTTAGTGAAAATACGGAAAAATGAGATTCTAAGAATTTCAATAGCTAATCTAACTTAGTGAAAATACGAAAAAATGAGATTCTAAGAATTTAAATAGCTAATCTAACATTCAAGCATATATATATGGTTCACTCAAGTGCAAGCATCTAAGCATGCATGTCATACAACCATAAGTCTTTCATATTCATGCATTAGGGATCTTATGGCTTCATCAAGAGCACTCTCATGCTTTAGAGACTTTTGGTTTAGCCTCATTCATTTGTTAAGGACTTTTGGTTTAACGTCACCTTCTTTTAGAGACTTTTAACTTAACCTCACTCATAATTGAGACTTTTGGCTTCACCCTATCCATTTTAAGGGACTTTTGGCACAACTTCATCCATTTAAGAGCCAAACCAATTCCTAATGCAATCAAATATCATCAATTGCATATAATCATTATGCAATCAATAATACACATAATTTGTAAACAATACATGTAAGCAATCTAAGACAATCAAGTAAACCAAGCATACATACACAAGAATAAAGGAAAAGCTACCTTGGTCCAAGAATTCCAATTAGTTTTCCTTTGTTTCTTTCCCTTCTTTTAAGGCTCTACACCTACACTTGAATGAAGTCTCACTTGTTTAGCCTAGACATACCAAATAAAATACAAAATTAACAATGGAACCATACTTGTACTCATTTGAGCCTTACATGTGCAAGTTAGGGTTTTAGATGCATGTATGGTTCATTTGCATACCTAATGAAGCAACATCCACAATTCAATTTCCTGGCTCCAAAACCCATTTAACGTGAATTATATGACTCTATTAGAACTCATTAAAGCCATCATAAACTTGATTTAAAGTAAGGGTGAATAAAACTGAACCAAATCACCAAAAACTGAATAAAACCGATTAAAAATTAGTTTGGTTTAGTTTTTGTGATTATAGAACCAATTAAATCGGTTCGGTTGTCAGTTTCTCCATATTTGGTTCAGTTAACGGAACCAAACCGAACTATTAAACTTACAATTAATTAAAATTTAATATTTTGTTTCTTTTTAGATTAATGAGATCTTTTTTCAATTAAACTTGTATCAAAGTTACATTCTTTATGTAGTTCAACAAATGTACAAATTATTTATACTATTTTATTATAAAATATTGCTCTTATTTTTTTTCTCACTTTTTAAAGATTTTTTGTGAATGTATGAAATTTTTTAAGTAAAAAAAAGAGATAAAAATAATAAATTATTCTAAAGTTATTATTGGTCAAAATTTTTAAGAGATGTAGGATATTAGAAGTTAAATTCTACATATTACAAAGAACAAATTTTTTTAAAAAAAATTACTTTTGGGCAAAAAAAACATGAACCAAATTGGACCAAATCGAACAAAAACCGAACCAAACCGATTAGAATTTAAAACTGATAAGGTCTAACAAAATACAAAATCGATTAGGTTAGTTCAGTTTGGTTTTGGCTCAAAACCGAACCAAATAAACCGTTGAACACCCCTAATTTAAAGGGCTTAACACCATGTTGCTTCTTTAGGCATATTTGAATCCTAAATTTTCACCTTTCAAAATAAGACTTTTGAATTCAAACCAATGGTTCCTTTAGTGTTTATAATTCATATCTTGACCATTTATAACCTTGGAATCATTAAAAGCTTCTCCTAGGTGCCACTTCTCCTTCATGGTTAAACTTATGCACATATTAAGAGTCAAGGAACTTTTATGATTCTTCTTGAGATTTTTGGCACCTATGGATATTTCTTAGCTTCTTTCTAGTTTAATCGTGATTTCACATGGCTTGAAATACCCTTCTAATGTTTGAAACTTCCTTAGATGCAACTAAAACCCTAATCATCATATCTTGCAACTTATGGCTTCTTAGTTGTTTTTTTTATTCTATCTTAATCTCCATACTCCTAGACCTTTAAAACTACCATGTTTAAGTCAGAATTAGTCTTTCCCTAGAACCTTTTTATTGTAATACCTGACTATCCTTAAAAGGCTTGAAACTAGTCAGTTATAAAAGGAAGTCTCCTAAATGGAAAGAATTGAGGCCAATCAAAATTAGAGTAATGATTAGACCTTGAAAAATGAGAATATGAAGCTTAAGATACCTAAAAACTTGAGCCAGAATAGTTAAGAAGAACTGGGAAAGAAAGCTATGGCATTTTTGTAAATTTGGGTACTTTTTAGAAAACTCAAAAAAAGGATCTTTAAAGGAAAAAAATAAGTTTCCCGAGGTTCTTAGAGGCCTTAAGAACCATAGGATCCCCTAGAATGATTAAAACACTTCTGGTGAGCAATTTTAGCCGTCAGTTGACCAAAAATTTGACCAAATAGTTTGGAATGATTTTAAATCCAATTTAGGTGAAACCAAAAGCATTTTATGACCTAGAGGACCTAAATTTTATGATGGAAAAGATGATTCTTGAAAAGGAGTTGAACTGAGTCCAAATAGAAGAAACCAAGAAAAGGAGACAAAATGGGAATTTTTAAGAAGTGTTTTAAGAAGCCTTGCTTTTATATGTATCGCCCCACTTCTCCCATCTACCTAACCAACCTTATTTCTACCCCAAACCAGAAGAGAGACAAGCTCAAAAGGGCGCACTAAAGGGAGAGCAAATGAGGAAGAAAAGCAAGTAGAAAAGGTAAGAATTCAAGGTAATTTTCATGCTTCTTACTTTACCAAACTTGTTCTTCTCTTCCTTCTCTCTTCTCTTATGGTTTTGGTGTTTAAATTAGGCCTATTTTGTGGTTGGTTCAGTAAGAAGAGAAGAGACTTTGCAAGAGAGACTAGAAGCCTCAGAAAGCATCTTGAGAAAGCTAAAAAACAAGGTAAGAAACCATTGCTTTTGTTGTTTCATTTTGCCTTCTTCTTCTTAGGGAGTTTGAGCTAGACCTAGGCCCATGGAAGAGGGGATGAATTCTAGTCTTAGCAAGGTAGAGACAAAGGTTTTAGAGTGTGAGAATTAAGAATATGCAATTAGAATTAAAAGAGAAACATTGGAAATCAAGTTGTGTGATTTAGGATTCTTGTTGCACCTAGCCAATTTTGAAGCTTCCTAATGATAATCTAGCATATGTAAGAGTATGTAAGAGATCATAAGATATCTAAGAAGCCTCACAGTGCCAGCAAAACTCATGGATGCTCATATGGTTACATGTCTCAACCAAGATTAATCCAAGCACCTTGGGAGAGTTTTAATTGATTCTAAGGATAAAAGTGGCCTAGATATGACTAGTAAACACTAAGGAAACCATTGGTCTAAAACTAGAAGCCATGATTTAAGAGATCGAAGTTTAGGCTCCATGTTGAAACATAAAGAAGCAACTTGAGTATAGGCTCCTTGAATTAAATTGGTGATGACACTAATGAGTTTAAATGGAGTCATATGACCTAGAATGAATGAGAAATTGGAGCCAAGATCATGAATTCTAAAGGTTGCTTCATTATGCCTTGTATGGAACCATAATGGGGCCATAAGAGAAAGTGAGTTTGTATAGAGTTTAGGTGAAGCTAGAATTAATTCCAATAATTGAATTGTGCCTTATTTGATGTGTCTAGGACAAGCAAATCAAGATCCTCCCAGGTGTATGATGGTTGTGTTGTGCAACTTCAAAATAAACTAGGTTGAAAAATATATAGCTAGTGGTGCAATCTAGGTCATCTCCCTTGGAATTGGAA